>JAPZDV010000002.1:14904025-14953549 GCA_029814665.1 Acanthurus lineatus | reverse complement strand
TGCGTGTGTGTGGTGTGTGTGTGGTGTGTGTGTGTGTTACCTCATACGGGGGAAGTAATCTGGGCTGAAGGCCTCATATAATTCTGTGTTGCCCCTGAGCTTCAGATGGGTGAGACCACCCAAACCTGCAACCGGCACTGAGCTGAGACGGTTCTCAGTCAGGTCCCTGAGGTAAACACAAAAAATTTGAGAAAAAAAACACAGGGGGGGGTGGGTGTCACATCAGGCCAAGTTTATAAAACATGTTTTCATTTCAGATATTGCCGAGAGTCATCATGGTAACAAAAAGGCCTTGTCTCCTTGATATTTTAAAGTGTTCAGACAGGGATCTCTATCAGATTCCCTCTTGATAACACTTCCTGTCAGATGCAGTATTTCTGCTTGTTTAGCTAAGCATACTTCCACCTGCCTTCACACAAAGAAGCAGTTTGTATTGGCATGACCTGGAATGAAACTCCTTGCCACACATAGAGGTTTTTCAAGCAATAAATGCATATCAGTGTTCTCTGCCTCAGCCAAAGACAGCAGGTTTTCTATGACACACAATGTACTGTGCAGTGTTTGTATAAGGCGTAGGCTCTGACATACAGCCTAACTTTAATTAAAGATGCACAAATTCAGCCTGCCTTCTGAGGAGGAAGAGTGACACTGCCGAAGGGCCAGATGAAAGAGAGAAGACTCTGTGTTTACTCACAGTTTGATTAAAGAGTGAAGTGAGGCGAAGGCATCTGGGTGAATCCACTCGATCATATTCCAGCTCAGATCACTTAAAAAGAAAAAAATATAAGTTGAATGAAATGTACTGAAAGGAACCGTAATTGCACTCTTGACCAGTTGATCTTTATCACCACTAGATGTCAGTAATAGGTCAGTCTTCTTAGTTTGATCTTGACAGACTCCTGCAAACCCTTTAGGCTTATCCCCCTTAAAATGAACTAAAATTGACCTATCTCCAACTCCAAATACCATGAGTGAGTTTTCCTCCAGATACTGTTTAAATTAAATATTTTTAAAGGTGCAAAGAGATAAAACCAGTAATTCACAAGAAAAAATATTGTGTCGAAGAATTATGTTCTATTTTTCTAATCCTGTTGATAATTTGAGAAAACCTCATGATACATCAAACAACCCCCTGGGTGTGGTCCTGATCACAAGGTTTGAAGAAAACTGATCTGGACAATGAATTTCCATAAAAAAAATACCGCATGACTTGTAGAAAAATGAGAAAAAACAAAGGTTGAATTACAGTGCTCTTAGAGAGGCGAGCTGCTGGAAAGTGCTCGAGTCTATCCTCCTGATCTGGTTATGCTGTAGGCCTCTGTGGAGAAAAAATACATACAGGACTACATAAGTACAATGTACAAACTGCAGAGAAACAGATAAAATTATTGATGCGTACATGTGTGCAACTGTGTTTGGGGTTGAAGCACTCACATCTCTTGCAGTGCAGAGCAGTGGTAAAAGCTGGGCAGATTCTCTATCTGGTTGTAAGACAGCTCCCTACAACAATACACAAAGCACACACACAAATCACACATAAACACAGTGACCAGCTGTGGATTTATAGCGTGGGAAATTATGGGGGTGACAGGATTATTTGGTGAGCAGTCTGCCCTGTGAGCAAGGCGATATAGCAAGACAATAATTTTGGGGGGCTGGTTGGATTTCATAGCACAGTGATTGTACAAATGATTGCTTCGGGCCACAACTCTCCACAGTTGGGTTTTGTGTATCAGTTTTTTTTTTTTTTTGTACCTCTCAACCACCTCCCCCCAGCCTTCCCCCACCCCCTGTGCGTGTGTGTGTGTGTGTGTACTCACAGCACTCTGAGGCGAGGCAGCTGCTCACATAGATCCAGAGGGAGAGCTGAGAGACCAGCCCGAGTCAGCGTCCTATAGAAAAAAAAGAGAATCCTCTGATCATTGTCGAAGTGCAAGCAAGCGAAAGGATCCCCCAGTCCTGTGAGTCTAACTTGGTCAGACAGGGAGCTGTGTAGGTTCGCCAAACCTGTCACTGGCTGGCATAACTAACTTACCCCTCCCGATCCCTTTTTGGACTCTCCTGTGCTGTCCCCTTTCTCTCTTAGAATCCTAAAACACACATATTCTCTTTTTTGTTTCTCCTGGCGCTGTGTGTCTGTCTCTCCTGCTTATCCTTATCTCTCTCTGCTCTTTCATCTCTTATATCCTTGAATTCCTGGGGTTATGTGTATCTATGTGTCTTACAACCCTTTATATCTTTTCACAGTCTTTATTGTAGTATGTGGTAACAGCCCACTTGGTAAAATAATCCTCTGTGAAGTGTAAGGCTGAACGATCCATCAGAGATTTAAAATTGCAACATGTCCAAATGCGATATCCAAATCACAGGACCTGCAGTTTTTTGATTAAGGTAAAACAACATACCAATATAAATGAAGCATTTTTGTGTGACAGAGATGCCCCAGCCTGTAAATTAAAGTCTCTACACATAAGTGATGATGCTTTTTTTGGCAGAGGCAAAAGTCATATCATCATTATCGTCATATCATCATGATTTGTTTTTTTGTGAAAAATAAATCCTTAAAGAACCATTCCCACTAAACTATTACTCATAACAGTTGCAGTATTTATAAGTACTGTATGTTGTATAGGGAGGTTGGGGGGTGAGGGAGACACTCACAAAATTTCCAGGCTGGTGGTTCCTTTCAGATCAGGAAACTCTTGAATCTGGGTTGCTCCATTGAGCGAACTGCAGTCAAACGGGAAGAAAAGTGTCAGAAAAACTCTCTCTCTCTCTTTCTCTTTCTCTCTCTCTCTGTCTCACTCACAGTCACTCACAGTCACACACACACACACACACACACATGCATGTGCACGCAGACCTTGTCTAACAGCTCATTTTAGCCATCAAACTTTTCCTCCAACATCAACACAGGCTGTTTTGGCTGTCTCACTAGACATCATAAGTCACACCATTCAACATGTTCTTACAACACACTCTCTCTTACCACATCAACACACAGCACAGCAATACGCTAACACAACATCATTCAGTAGGCTATTACACATGTCCACTCAACTCTCACTGCTGGGGACAGAGGATGATTTAAACAGTGTTTGGGCTAACTCACTGGACTGGTTTCTACTGACCGCATACTTACAGTGTGTGCAACTTAGGCAAGAACTGGAAAGCAGATTTTCCCACAAACTGGATGGGGTTCTCATAGAAATGACTGCAAGAAAAGAGAGAGAAAAAATGATTTGGACATATTCTGAGTCATTTGTTTTTGGGAATGCATTGGGTTGAACATGATAACATGGACTAGCAATTATGTGTTTATCAAGTACAGTATGTGCACATTGTTACATTAAGCTTTAAGCTCACATGGTTTGGAGCTGAGGGTTTCCCACGAAGGCCCTCTCAGGGATGGCTTTGATATTGTTGTTATGGAAGCCCCTGTAAATAAAAAAACATACTGTTAGTCAGACAGTCTGTCAATATGTTTCTGATTTTGTGTGTTGATTTTGTGAAACAGAGTGTGTTTGTGAGGCAAGAGGCAAGTCATATGTTCTCATGTTGCACCTGCCATTGCACAGCTGAAAAACATTTTTGGATAAATGAGAACACGCACACATACGCTGTATCTGTGACACATATGCACACTGTGGAACATCTGCTGAAGCTGAGGGAAAACAGTGTGTGTGTGTGTGTGTGTGTGTTTGTGCATGCATGTGCATGCGTCTTTGTGTACGTGCAGGCGAGCGGGTGCGTGGGTGTGTAGGCAGCACCTGCTAAGGGCGTGAGAGATTGTATCCGAGTGCCACATTAAAATCACTTAACGGGATTACTTTGGATAACGCAACCATGATAGTCATGTTGGGCAGGTGTGTTTTTGTATGTGCGTGTGTATGTGTATGTGTGTATGTGTGTGTGTATGCGTGTGTGTGTGTGTGTGTGTACTAACAGCTCCTGAAGTTTGCTCAGTGTCCTGATGGCCACAGGGAACTCCTTTAGATCATTGTAGTTTAAATCCCTGCGAGAGAGAGAACGATTAACAGTTGTAATTTAATAATCTATTAAAACATTAGATCAAAGGCAAGATAGAGGTTTGGCCAGTCATAGTTCAACCACATATGATATTCTGTGACGACAAACTCGGTCTGATTGCATGGGTATATGTAGCCATTTCCTGTCCTCTGTAAAAGGCTGACAGCTGTAGAGTGTAAAGTTTGGATGTGACCTTTGACCTTTGCTGATCTGACCTGATTATTTAGGTCTGTTTCTGATTAGTTTTCCAAGAAACACTGTTTCAAAACAACCGTTGCTATAGTTGACACAGCTCATCATGCAGGTGGCAGGAAAAGGGGTTTTACTGTATTTTTTTGTCTGTGTGTGCGTATGCAGATGTGCTCACATCCATGGGAAAAAGTGTGTCATTTACATGTCTGTGCAAATATAGCATGTCTTTACCACATTTAGCCATATGTCCCGGTATATGTGCATGTATGTGCGCCGTCTTTGAAGAAACTCAGCCGTCCAGGTCAAAGAAATATCTAGAAGTACTAAGTCATATTTATCTGAATTCTTTTTTGTCCTTTCCAAGTATATGCCAACACAAATATCTTTGATGAAGTATTTCAAGATATATATGAGTCTTTTTCCCAAGCACCGGTGGATTTTGTGAAATGTTTGTCTGTTTGCGTCTGTTCTGTCTTGTTTGCATATGCTGTTACGTTTTCCAGCAGTCCCTTGGACGACTCCTCATAGTAATGATTTTATAATACACGCTAGGGGTTGGGGAGGGTGGTGGTGATGCAGATGGTGTCTCGTATTTCTCATAAGCGAGGCCGCTGTGAGAGATTAACCCCTCATACCAGCGCAATCCCCACGTCAATGACACCTGTCATCTTATCCCGCTGAATCATCTGTCTCTCCTCACCGCTGACGGCCCAAACACTTTAACACACACTATTCTGGTCCAGAGAACTCCATCCCTCTTTTTCTCATTCTCTAGTTTCCCTTCATCCCCTTAACCACAGCTTCTTTGACTTACACCCTGTTCTCTCACATTTCCCAGCGTAGATAATGGCTATTAAGCAAAGGGTTAAGCTGGCCATACGCCTTTGAATGCGCAGGCACAAGCACTTGCATATCTGCACACACACACATGTGCCCACACACATGCTCATAAAAATGTATGCATAGTTTTTTCAAAAATTTCAACAGGTTGTTAAGCAGCACTCCAGAAACTGTGTTTTCATCAGACCACCATGAATTTTGCAGGAGACACGGTTGCACTCTCTCTCCATTTCTCTAGCCGTTTTTTTTCCTCCGCCTCTTTCATATGACCGTTTCAGTTTCCTGCGGTTTCTTTATTAGTGTGTGGTTAGGATCCAGTTATCGCCACTACGGCACGAACGCCCAAAAAGCTCTCCTGTAGCCCCGTCGAGCCACATTTGACCCAAAAATTACTTTTACAAAACACCAAAGGATCTGTTGATGTTACTTCAAGGTAATCAAAGAGGAACTTTTCATCTCAGCATTCCTGTCGTTTATGTGTTGGTTGTGGTTTTGAGAAAAGTTCAAGCACCTGCTGAAATTACTGGGTTATTAATCATTATGCCTGCATGATTTAGTTCTACACTTCATTATTCTATGATTTCTAAAAACACAGTAATTTTTGTGTTCCAAGTAGACTTTCACACACAAAATGAAATAAGGCTGGAGGTATACACACACTGTGAGTAACTTGTTGGCTTTTGGTTATATTTATGAGGTCGTATTCCCAGAAGCTCTTCATATATCTTAGAGTTATTCCAAGACAATGTGATTTTTGTACGCTCTTTCATACCGAATGAATGTTGATACTTGCTGATAGTGATTCTGCTGATACTAACCTGCAGCAGTGTTTGGGGAAAACAAAGGAGGTACTCATTTGGACCTATGAAATTAAATCACTTAAAGGTGCATGTATGTGAGCTTGTGTGTGTGCGTGTGTGTGTGCGTGTGTGTGTGTGTATGATACTTACAGTGTCTCCAGACTGTGCAAACCTTCAAAACATCTTGCACCCATGCTCTGGATCTGGTTGTTATGGAGATGCCTGGAAAAAGGACCACAATTTTTTTTTTTTCAAGAAAATCAGAAATGGCCTTTTTATAAAATGTTTCCACACTGCAGCTATAACCACCTAAATCAACAGAACAGTTAATTTTCTCTGGTAAGTTGAGAAACTGTGACTCCAAAGTCAAGATTTCACTTACAGCACAACAAGAGCGGAGAGGTTGGTGAATGCATAATCCGGGATGTGTGTGATCTGGTTGAGGGCCAGCGTCATGGCCTGTAGGGACGGCAGAGAGTCCAGGGCCGTCACCGGGATCTCTGTCAGGGAGTTGTCGTCCAACCACAGGTGTCTTAGAGAGCGAACCCCTCTGAAGGCCCCAGCCGGAACCTCAGACAACAGGTTAGCATCGAGACGCCTGCAGGGTGAGATAATCACCAAGTTAAGTATGTTTGCTTTTGTGCATGTGTATCCTTGCTTGTGCGTGTATTAGAGGTTGTGTGTGGTGGCATTGAACCACTTTGGCTTACAGGAAGGTTATTATGAGAATTACACATCCTTAAGTCTCCTCCTTTCATCTTTGCTGCAGCTTCTTAAAAGCTCCTCATTTATGATTTATTCCCATGCTAAATAAGCCATGTCAAGCTTCACCAGCACAGACATGTATGAAATGTAAGATGAGGAAAACACAGACGCAAACATGCAGGAACAGTTGTGGCAAATCAGTTTTATTCGATCTCGCTTTATTTATGCTGTGTAAAGCCAACTTTGCTTACTGTCTGGGAAAATTGGAAAAAGTGAAAGGGGGAGGAACACATAAAACTGTAACCTTAGCTGTTCTTTCCTCTTTCACTCTTTCCATTGGAGTCCTGCTTTCACCATCAGTTCCTGACGTTTCCACCTCATACACAAACACGACTTCTATCTGCTGATGAATATATGACACAACACATACACAAATGCTCCCATACAAGCACTTTAATCTCTTCAAGAAAACCCAAACAAACCTTTGTCCCCTCGCCCTTGGTGTCCCTCAACCAACAGACACTGTGTGAACTGTGACACACCCACACACCCCACGTAAATGCTCACACGCATACACACTGTCCATAGTGATGAATGATCCCCTCAGGGCAAAGTTGACAAGCTGAGACCACTTCCTCCTGCTATTCTTCTTTCTTTGGCCCTTCACACTCATTCATTAATCTCCTTTTCCTTCCTCTGGCCCCTCACACACTCACATTTTGTTTCTTACATCTTCATTGATGCACTCCCAGCCGCTGCGAGCCCCTTTGCGTCTCACTCCTTAACTCTTGTTGGTCTTTCAAACATCCTCCCTTATCAATCTTCCACCGAGGTTCTTTGATTCTTGCGCTACAGCTCCTCCTCAGCTTCCTCACCCCTCGGAGGCTTCACCAAACAAACAGCATCATCAAAGTGAAATCTGAACTTGAACTTTGAACTCTGGGCTTTTCTCCCCAGGGAAAATTTCCATCAGGAGAGGCAACTGTATACACCGGCAGATGCTCGGTCACAGGGAAACACCCTCCAGCATGCATGTAAATACACTCGAGTGTGTCTTTGCACACACACAAATAGCTTCGAGAAAATTTCATCTCATCCTCTTCCTGAGCACACTTTTTTTTTTTTTTCAGTGCGTAACATCGTCCTTGTGCATCTGTTCACTTGAATTGTGGACATTGTTTGTCCCTGACCTAAATCACAGGATGAAAGCTACGGAAGACCCTTCCACTTTCTGGTTTGTTCTCCGGGGCAAAATAATAATTGCTCCTCTGGGTGGACCCACCAGGTCTCCAGAAGGTCCAGACAGAACTGGGAATGTTCCACAGAAGCCAATAAAGCAGCAACTATTTCCTGTCCATCACATCAAAGACAGAGGTACGATTACTGGAGAGAGCAATACAGACAGAGAGAGAATGTTCTCTTAAATGATTCAGGAGATCTGCTGAACCTGCCTCCACCCCAGTTCTCCAGATGGCCAGAATTTTATAAAACGAGGGAACTTGGAGGAGCACATTTTAACTACCACTGAGTCCAATCAATAAAAAACATGATTGCAATTAATGTGGCTTTGGAAACTCATCAGTGGTGATTACACTGCTTAACCTGCGGATTGTGACTGAAAACAAACATGTCTGTCTGCTTCCGATGGCATCGCACTAAACAACAGCGCTCACGCTGTGTGTTTAATCAGCCTGTTCCAAACGGAGAGACAAATTTCTTGACTTAGCTTCAGTTCTGTGCTGACAAAAAGATTCTTGTCACAGATTAAGAGATGATTTATTTCAAATGAAAGCCTCCTTTATACATTAACACCAATTCAAAGCCCTGTGTGCTGTCTGAGATGCCGTCTCTTTCTTTTTACCTGGCATGTTTTATGTCAGTAAGAGGCGCCAACAAGCTTCACTCTCCAAAGCCTTTCCAGTAATCTTTCTCCGCTGGGCTTATCATTACTGTAATGACAAGGTGCGTCTCTATACACTGGCTCTGTGTGTGTGTGTACTCTGTGTGTGTGTGTGCATTTTTTCATTACTTGAGACCATCGCTACATGAGGGTGTGTGCGTGGTTGGTGTTGAGAGAGAGCGGGTCTGCTTTATACCAGACAGTGAAACACTGTAGGTGGTAGAGGAGCTACATGTGGATGCCCCTCCTAAGTTACAACTCCAGAATTTTGAGTGTGTGATGAAGGAAATGGCTTTATGGATATTTACAAAGAATTATTAATTTGGAAAGCATAGATGTAGAGTATGTGTGCGGTAAAAAAATCAGGGGAGACGGGTAGGGGTGAGGAATTACAGATGAGGAGGTCCACATGCACCCGCCCAAACATTCACACACACACGCACGCACGCACGCACACACACACAAATACCCACCACATGCACTGACCCCACAGATGAGACAATTATGCCACCAAACACTCTCATTAGCCGGGGGGATAGCAGTGTGGGTGGTGGGAGAAGAACGGAGGAGAGGAGCGGAGGAGGAAGAGAAGAGGAACTGATGGAAAATGGGGTTGTTTCACAGCTCATTGGAGATGCTCTCCCTGGCCTGCAGTGTCTGCTGTTTCCCTCATGGCTTCCAGATGCTACCATGAACTGCACCGACACAGTTGGGCTGTGACTCCAACCATCAGGCAGTACAGCTCTGAATGCAGAGCTATTGGGGTTTGGTCTGTAATATGTCAGTGGTACTCTATACCTGCATTGCGGTCAGAGCTGAGATGTGTGTGTGTGTGGGTGGCCAGGGGATGTTTCATTCCCTGCTGGACAAGGAAGAGTTGCATGATTTGTGTGTGTGTGTGCTTGTATTTGTGTGTGTGAAAGAGAGAGAGACTCACAGAGACAGTAGGTTGGGTAGGTCCCATGGCGCATCATCAGGGAGTCTCTCCAGTTGGTTGTTTTGCAGCATCCTGAAAGTTTAACAGAGAACAGTCGGTTATAGGTGTAACAGGTCCGTATGTGATGAAGTATATGTGGTTTTGTGTGAGGGCACATTAGGCAGAGCAAATATTTCCATCATGAGGGAAATCTGACACAAGAAGGAAAGGGCCAGTGAAAGCTTGAAGAGAAGCAGAGAATGAAAAGTAGAAGAAAAGAGAAGGAGAAGCTCCTTGGGTGGGCTGCTGATGTCATTCTCAGAAGAATGAAGCAAAAAAAGCGAGGAGGAAGTGCGGAGAAAACAATAGCCCTCTCTTTTTCCCCTCTCTAGATTCCTCTGTCTTTTTCTCCCTCTTTCTTTAAAGTTTTTATTGTGACCAGTCATCAGACATTAGCGCAGGAGACGTTTGGTCTCCAGTGTGACGCTGTCAGCAGCGCTGTTAAGCCCTTGTGTATCACAGTGCCACAGCAGTTAGTGTGTCAAAAACTGTGTCAGCAACAGTTTAACATCTTGCGGTACAGTGAGGTTAATATAATAATCTTGCATCTCGTTTGTGACTGTGGAATTATACTTGTTGCAAGATACAAGATTGTTTTTCACTGATTTAGCTGTTTTTGATGGTTAAAATGTTAAAGCCGGATGTATCAATATGTGAAGAGCATATGTTTACTATATTTATTCAGAGAACTCAGGGCTTTTGCAGTGAGTATATTTCACTGTAGATTCCTTTGTAGGATATGACAATTGCTTCAGTGTGTAAAACATTACCCTCAGAGGCTATATATCATAAATTTCCTCACACAAAGACTTGCTCCTAGTGAAGAAATTCCAAGAAAATTCTTAGAAATAATCATTTCTAAGAACTGCCATTAACAGTAAAGTCTGAATCCTTTTAGAGATAAAAGTTTTTTTCCGAGCATCTTACCCCTAAGAGAGATCCTATGGTTCCAATAAAAAAATGAAAAATAAACTAAAAAATTTGGAAACAATAAAAACTTAACAGAAACCAGCAAATCCACCCTGGAAACTATTGAAAAAAGAACAAAATAGATTGATAACTCAAAATTAATTAAAATATAAAGCTACAGTAACCTTTTTCATACACTGTGTCTTTACAGAGATTAGATTCTATGATTGGCTCGATTCAGATGTCACTAAAGAGCATTTTTACATCATTTATTTTGCTCTACCAATGAACCCCACCTCTTCACTAAGGTAAAAGTTTCTCTCCCCTTCTTGCTCAAAGCTGCTGAGAATAACTTCTAAGCTTTGACTCCTTGGTAGAAACTTTTTGGTCTAAGTTAGAGCTTTCTGAGAGTATTCTCAGAATGCTGTGAATAGGAGCCCAGGTTTTAGAGGATCAGGGAAATGTTTCCACTGGGATGATGATGCCATTGTAAATACATCGAAATTTAGTCTTTTCCTGTTTTAAAGAAATTCCCCACGGGGAGCTTCGCTGTACTCCACTCTGGGTTCATAACCTCTTGTGTGTGTGTGTGTGTGTGTGCACGTGTATGTGTGTGTGTTTGTATCAGCAGGGACCTTGCCTGTTACCCTACATGAGGCCAGCGGTCCATTTTCCTTTGACACAACCTGAGTTCAACTGATACTTAGAGGAAGAAAACCAACAGCTTCAGCTGTTCTGAGGTCAGAGACCATCCAAAGTTTTCTAGGGTGTTATATTGTGAAGCATGAGTGCTTGCAAACTTGTTTGAATTCAGGATATGTGTGTGTGTCAATTATGTCAATAATGACATAATAGCCCAGGATTCATGGCTGATTGGCTCATTTTGTCTCTGTGAGTTTCACAACACAAGGTGAAAGAAGATCAACATGTGTGCCTGGTAATTCCCCAGATTTCCTCAAATTACAAACCACAATTCTCTAGCTAAGTTTATATTCTGTGGCAGGGCTTCTCAAACTCTCCCCAGCCAGGGTCCAAAAGGAATTGAGTTGGTTGCCAAGGCTGATGAAAACCTCCTTAATACCCTTTTCTTGCACCCACTAGCAATATGGCCGGAACTCATTAGATGCCTCACAAGTCCGAAAGTACCATGGTTTTTATGGTTGCTTTGCACTTTTTTGCTATTTAATACCTCACGGCAGCACTAACAGTTGGTGGCCATGGATCATAAGGCTATGAACACACTCAAAGAAATGGGGTGTTGAGAGAACAGTTTTGAATGGCGTGAAGTGATTTCTTTCTTTCTTTTCTTTTTTTTTTGTCACTTGCTGTAATCTTGGTGGGTGGTGTGACTGGGAGGTCCCTGCATTACACCTGTGTGTAAGTGTGTGTGTCTGCATGCTTGCAACTGAAACAGCGCTTTTTTTTTGGGAATGAAGAAACTGTATGCAGGCCAGGTCTCCCCCCAGCCCATAAACTTTAACTACAGTTAATGATGCATGGCCTGTGTGTTTTATTCAAGGCGGGAGCACAACTCCATCCCCCCAGAATGCTGGAGTGGAACAACCCACCTGGGATGGGGACTGAACCATTTGAGTGGGATAGCATGGGAGGGAGGAGGAGGAGGTTACTCACAGAACTTTGAGGTTGTGGAGACCCTGGAGAGCGTGGCCCGAGATGTACCTCAGCTGATTCCCCGAGATACGCCTAGAAGAGAAACACGGAGATCAAAAGGAACTTAACATCATATAAAAGTGAAAAATGAAATATTAGCACATACACATAAAATATTACAAGTCTCATGAGAAAATTTTTGCCTTTTGCCTTATTCTACGTTTTTGGATTGAGTTGTGATATGTCTTCATCCTTAAGTTCCTGCTTTGGGGTTAGTGTTGGGGCAGTATGCAAATAACAATATTCTGTTCCCTTCATTGTGGTTGCTATTGGCCCAGAGCGCACCCTGAAACCCTAACCAATCCTGGGAGCTCTGATGAGTGAGTAAAGACTGAATTGAATAAGACTAAGACTGGGTCAACAAGTGCAGCGTCAAAGTATATTTGCTTGTGTGCATGTGTGTGTGTGTGTGTTTATGTGTGTGTACAAGTAAAGTGTATACTATATATGAACACATGTGTATGCAGTGTGAATGTGCATGTGCTAATTTCCATGTCCTTGAGGTAAATTGGGCCCATTTTGAGGGGCCTTGAGGACAGCAAGGGAGAGAAACCACACACATTCACACAAGCAATCCAATCAGTTTGTTTATCAAACACGGCACCTAATGGTCATTTGTGAGTGTGTATAAGATGTCCAAATAAATAACATTCAGTCCAACAGAGTAACTCTCAAGGTCACGAGCTGGAAGCACAGTTTAAACACAGATTTGGTCTTCACAGCTCGAGACCACCCACCTTTATTAAACACACACAAGTTAAAAGTTACTCAATGGCATCCTGCTTCTCACACCATTGCTCTACAGGTGACATTTGACTCAGCCTTATGCTAAGCAGCCTGCCGCTGTCTGAATTGCTCCATCAGTGCCGGTGCTTTATATTATTGATATAGAGATCTGGCTGCCTTTCCAAGCCACTATCATCCAGATGGTAGTGGACGAGGGCTCTCAGCAAACTCCCTCTGACATCTGATACTCATGTCAACATGTCTCAGTCTTATTACTGTGCAGTGGCAAACCACACAATCCCACCCGCGCCTGCCAAATCTCACACTCAGCCCAGTTCAGAGCTCTTATAGAGCTCATATTTATCAAACACACACACATATACACACCCGCACATACACATAGACCCACATTGGCATACTGGAATACAAAATTGATTGATTTTTATCCAAGCTATTGTGGTGCTATTTAGTCATGCCTCTTAAACCACAGTCAAAACTCATTCAAACAGACTTTGGCTGTGCCACATGATGTCTCAATATAAAAAGTTAATCTGCGGTGACTGCAGCTATTTGACCCTACAAATTCTAATATTCAGACTTTAAGATAAAGGACCAGGCTCCAAGATTTGACTTTGCTCATAAAGAAACCTGAACACTGGCCGTTTGACGTCCTTTAGAGGATGATAGGTCTGCTACTTCAATACCATCTCAGTTTTCGCTATTGCACAAGCTGGTCACAGGGGACCATTTGAAAAGCAACTTTTCCAGAGGTAACTATTCTATGGGCCTTGCTTTGGTGCCTGACACCAGTGAAATAGATCTAAGCTTCTTTCTGCAAAGACCCCTAAGTGCCTTCCTTTGGTTCATGTTAAAACACAGTGATTAGCTACAGACATATGGGACGGAAAAAAGATATAGGTAGCACCAAAGAAAAATAAATGTCTTTCTCACTGGGGGCTGAGGAGGCCAGTAATTTAGAGTTTCAGAAAACAAACATTGTAGTTAGGCCATGGTATGATGTGCATGTCCTACTGCCAACCAGCCTTTCTCTATTAGCTGCACCATTGGAGCCAAAACAGCATTAGAGTGGAATAATGCTTTTTTTGCCGACTTCATTTGTCAGATGGATAATTACATCGAAAGTGAAGATGGATATTGAAAAAGGAAAGAAATATTCAGACATTCTTGATAGACATCAACAGAACATTGGCAGTGACCATTGGCCAACTGTTTCCATGATATCAGTGTGTGTATTTAAGTATGTGTGTATGTGTGTGTGCACGCGCGCAAATGATCATACGTATGAGTGAATGTTCCACACTTAGCCACCTAGTCGTTCCACATCAATCTCATTCTAATGAAAGGCGCCTTGCTCTTGTCAAACCATGTCTCAAACTGTTTTTTCTTTTAATTTGATTTGGGGATGGTTAAAATTTTTTTTGGCCCCTGGACTGTGTAGATAAAAATTCCAACTAAGCGTAATTTAGCTCTATTAAAGTGAATTATAGATGAAATAACAGAAGCCGGTGCAGTTCAAACACATGGGAGAGATGTGAGACTGGTGGTTACAAAAGTGAGACCACCCTGATATCACAGCCGATCAGTGAGGGTTTTGCAGAAGCATACCAAGTGCTGATTATTCTATGTATCACCACGTCTTATTGCTTCACAATAATAAGCAAAAAGAGAGATTAAAGACCTAGACAGTATCATATTTGGGATACTATCTAAGGTAGTGATAGAATGTCATAGTGGCAGCAGGGCCGGGTTAGTCGATAAGAGTCGATGATCAAAGAAAAAGGAGAGGATAAACAGGTCTTATCAGAGAGAGGGCGGTTTGTGTGTGGATGTGTCTTTAAGTACATACCCATGTATGACCTTTTTCACCCTTAGTCCACCAATAGAAATGTTATCCCTCCTTCTGTTCGGAGGTCCAACCTGAGGGTCAGCCACTTAACCCGGCGTTAACCTTTGCAATTATTGGAGTAAAATATAGACTGGAACTCTGTTTGTGTTTGTGTGTGTCTATGTGTCCCTGTGTCCGCCTGGAGGTGTTGATGGGAGAGTGGGGGAGGTATTTGTGGGAGAGAAGGAGACCAGCGGACAATGGCAACAGTTAAAGGAATCGTTTTAATTGACCTAGATAGTTCCAGCTGTGTGGTGCACCTGGACTGTCAGGACTGCCAATAGTGTAAGCCCTTAACCCTCACCTACGTCATTCTCCTGGCCTATCAGCAGACAATCTTATCACCAAAAAGAAGACATGCAGGGCAGCACTGGCCGCCACTCAACACTTCTCTCCTTTTACTTTTGAATTTCATTTGTGTGATATGCAGTGAGCACATGAAAACAGCCTCACAGGGCTGGAGAAGCTGGATTGCTATTCCAGGTTTGGGGGGATACTGCAGAAGTCAAGAAGGGGTTTATCCTAATTTCTATCTTGGCTGAATAACATGCATTTACAGCAGATTCTATGCACTTTTACTTGAGCTAGTTATATTGTGTGTTAAAAGAGACAAAGCCAACACTGGCAGAGGGTTTAAATGAAACCCACTGATTGTTTGACTTGTCAGGCCTTGTTGAATGGGAATAGTTCAGCTCTGTATTCAAGAGGTGAGTGACAGCTACAGATAATGATAAGATGAGCATGAGAGACTCGACCCAAACGGCTGATTATGAAAAGAGTCAGAGGAAGAAGGCAGCATGAAATGTGATCTCGGGAGGTACGAACAGCACGGACTTTGATACTGGCGATGATGGACAGAAAGTACTGTCGCCTTCTAAAGTGGTTTTCAGGAAGCACTTTTAGGGGGCCAGTTTAACCTAAAACCACCCTCTGCTAGTTACAAGATGTAATTATATCAGGAATAGATGGTGCATCTTTGATATTAGAGTGGAACATTTGAAGACAGGGGATGTCTTTGATATGTCAGGTAGATGAGTAACCAGTCTTGGAGCCTGCACTGAAGTGTGGGCATTGCTGCCCTCTCATTAATATATAGACATGTAGTCTGCCACTCAGTCGCATCTCTTCATGCTCCGTCTGACTGACAGTTGCGTGCAGGTTTGCATGTTTGAATTAGGAGATGACTTACTGATCAAAGCACTAAATTAAGGCTTAATGAGAGGGATCTGAGATCAGTGAGGTAGGATTTAGAAATAAAGAGTTAGAAATAGAGAAAGGGCTTGAGGGAGGGACGACTACACTTATATCTTATTATCAGTATTAATGCCACAGTGGATTAAAGGGAGGTTTGCTACCTGCTTTTTTGATGACCTCACTGCTGGTTCAGATGGATTAGCTGTTTTCACTTTGACCCTGCTGGAATAAGAGACAGCAGGGTACAGTTTTGATGTTTTTTAGCTGTGTTTTAGATGGAAACTCTGTATGTGGCTCATAACGTTTTATTCCCTTTCCTCTTTATGGTGTAAAATGGGATGAAAGCTGGACTTTTTGCCATAAGCAGATTTGTTTTGGTTTGTAGGAATGTTGAGAGAGTCAAAAAAAAAAAAGGATAAAAGAAGAAAAACTATCAAAGGCGCTGACTACAGCTTGCTTTAGGCTGCAGTAAAATGGAGATGGGGGTCTGTAGAAATGAATTGGAAAGGAGGGAGATAGAGTGAGAGAGGACAGGCAGGGAGGTAGAGCCCAACATCAAACAATTTATCACTCTACCAGTCACAACCTGCCTGGCCCTCGCCTCTCCCTGCGCTACCAACAAGTGCTATAGACCAACATCAGACGCTCTCACTCTCAAATCAGCCATGTTTGTGCTGAGAGTCTTGGTTTGTTTTTCTAAGAACTGTAACTTGTTCTAATTATTATGCTTCAAGCTATGCCTCATCTCCCTAAATCTTCTACATAGGAGTGGGTGTCAGAAATGGGCTTCTCTTCGTCTTGGAACAGTATCATTACACCAGCTATTTCCAAAATTGGTCAGCTGGCTTTAAAAATTGGCTTTAGGGCAGAAACATCCTTGGAAGAGTTACAAAGCAACAGAATGTTACAGCAAAAGCTGCGCAGGGAATGAAAGATCAATGGAGCTGTGGAACACTGGAGGGTTGTTTCTGGACAAACACTGCTGATGGAGCTGCATCCTAGACCCCCACCTCCCTTTTTCCCAGTGCAGAAATATATCAGCATCAATGTTCAGCATCACTCTGCGCTGCGTGGTTCTGGTTATTACACCATCAGCAATATCTGACTTTTATAGTTTCTTACAGCAGCAAAAGTTCAGATCAGCAACTGAATAAAAAACAATAAACCAAAGTCTTGAATTTAATTTCCAAACTGTCATGTGTCACAAAATTTGGTAGTTCAGCTCAGCTCCAAACTCACTGCACATCCAGTTTGACTGAGTCACAGCCAGCTGAATGGTTTTTCAGTTAACCTTTTACTTTCATCATCATTTGCTCATGCCTCACAGCCTGCAGCTGCAAGAATTAGCAAAGAAAACAGCGGACTGTTCAAACACCCCATGCAGACACACGCACACGCACACACGCACACAGCGCAGGCTTCGGCAGTAAAAGAATCAGGTGAAGGCTGACATACACACATAAGCCCCATTGAGTTACTACACACTTACACACACACTTTCAAACCCGGAGGGCATATCTGTGGACTGCCTTTGTCAAACTGAGACTTAGCTGAGTTCTGCTGAGTGGTCAAAGCAGATATCGGCCAGGCCGACCGAAAACATGCTCTAAAAATTTTGTAATTTTGCTGTGGTGTGTGTGTCCTTTCATCAGCCCTGCAAGAATGAAACCAAACTCTTGTACTTTGTGTAGCACTGACCAAAGTGCGTATGTAGCTCAAAGTAAAGCTGTGGTAATTCTGGCCAGATGCTGAATCAAAATGCTTACTCTTGTTCGCTCTTTTTAACATCTTTAGTTTGTTAAACTACATTTTTTTAGAGGAAAAATAAATGTCATTAAACCAATAAAACCAATAATGCAACTCACTAAACATACTGGCACCTATATTAAACATTTTTAATGATGCAGAGCTGTACCTACACTTAATGTTAAAAACAAGAAAAACATAAATCTTTCTCCTTTCATTTTACCTAATCCTTACCTCAAGTTGTCCTATAGTGTGTGTTTGTCTTGGCAAAGGCTTGTGTCTATGTGTGTACTGCTCCTGCCGAGCTGTCCAGCTGAAACAAAGTCAAGAAGAGCAAGAAAGCAGCGGCTTGGATGCTGAGCACAGAACAGGCTCTCTGAACACTTTAAGGACCATATATTCGCTCTCTGAGTGAATATCAGGTTCCCTTTGCCTCCCTTTTTTTGTGCAGCCATCCCAGGATCTACTTGCCTATTGCTGCAGGCACTTTCTTGGTAGAAGAGATCAGAGGCAGGCCAGAGTCATCAATCCCCATCACAAAGGTCTACACATATCAGCAGCTTTGGTTTTCGTCATGTGTGCGAGTTGTGACGATGGAGGTTTATTAACTGAATGTGAGATGAATGATTTTGTACTCACAGTTCTGATAACAGGTGCAGTCGGTGGAAGGCTCTTGGCTCAATCTCACTGATGTTGTTCATGCTCAGATCCCTGGAAAAAGAAAAAAGAAGAGGAGAAGAATCAGCATCAGGGTATCAGTCCGTTAGATCTTAGTAATGTTCTTTGAAGGTATTCGGTACATGTGAAAAATTACAAATGTTTAGAATGCATTTTTCACATGGCGATCAATCATCCGGAGTGGGGAGTAGTGAGCAAAGAGAGGTTAGAGGGTTAGGTAGAGAGGTTGGAGGACGAAAGGGAGGAGAGGGAGATGTAGAGGAGAATTTTCCCCAATGAATCATTATTGGGCAGCTGTAATTTCCTCCTCGTCCCAGTGACTCTTTCTCTTTTCCAGATGTCTCACTCTACCTTCTCTGAGATCTGACCCCTCAGTCTCCCTCCATATCTTTCCCTCTCTCTCTCTCCATCTTCTCCTCTTCTTTCTTTCTTTTTTCTTCCTCAGGTTTCTCAGGGGGGATCACCTCCTTTTTTCCTTTGTTCATTGCTGCAACGTAGACACACTCCATATCTCTGTGTCTCTGACACACACTCTGACGTGGGAGGGTGTGTTGGGGGGCTTAGTGTTGACGCAGCTGCGTTGCGGTCAAAGAGGGAGAAGTGCAGGATGCTCGCATACACACGCGTGTATGAACACACGCACACGCTCATTCAATGCAAACACACACTTCACCTACTTTTTTAACACTTGGGATGTTGAGGACAACTTATGTGTCAGCCTCTGGTAGAAAACATACATAACCTTGTCGCCTCAGTCATGTAAGGTCATCTCTTTGATAAACAATGAAAAGCAAAGAGGTGTTGCGTCACCCCTTCTTTGCTTTCACAGCCCTTGGGGTCTCGCCTGAGTCTTCAAGAGTGAGGCTTGTATGTGCGTGCATGCCTGTGTGTGTGTGTGTATGACACTAACCATTGCTCATAAAGCCAGACCACCGGGCTAGCAAGTGTAAACTGTGCTCTCAGAAGCCCTTTGCAGTTGGGAGTTTTGACACACTCGCTGTTTGTTTGTCAAGTCAGCCAAATTGACGGGGGAGCTGGATGAATTTGTCTGCAGACGAGATCTATATTCAGCTTTGAGGAAGATGTGGAAAAATCCCTGCTGGTTCACAAATCTGGGTATTTGCGTAGCATGTCAGCTGTAGCAGTTGTGACAGGAATAATTCAGTATGCTGACAGTTTTTCCACCAACATCTAACATTAGGTGTTTGGATGTGGATTCTTGCTGTCACTTCAGGTGAGGAGCTGATGACGAGTGCAATGAATTTGCAATATTAGCTGTGTCCTTACACCATGAGAGTGTGTTGTTCAGACAATTATGTAGCCTTTTTATAGCTTCTGCTGACACAATAATGCATAATAATCACAAGTTAGTTTCCCTGCAAAAGAATTTCCTGTTATGGATGCCTCCTCCTGGGAGGTCTGACTGCAGAGAGAGGGGTTCAAGGTGGGACACAAAGGCACTGTCGATGCTTTTGATCAGTGTCGAGGGGAAAAATGCTGCCTTAAGGAAGGACAATAATTTTTGCAGTGTCAGTACTGAGCCACAATTACTCAACTTAAATTTGCTGTTATTTTGACAAACAGGTCTCTGTATTGTTTGTGTTTTTTGCTCTAAAAAACCCCAAAACACAAGCACAAAACTAAAACATTTATAATAGTTGTATTGTATATTTACTGCCAGTGGTGATAATACACCATCAAAGAATAGATGCCAATAAATGAGGAGAAGAAGACTTCAAACCAGAGTTAATAAAGCAAGTTTCAAAACATTTGGTAAGACTACATTTTTAAACTTTAATGTGCAAATGTTTTATTTATGATCAAATAAAACTTGACAGGGTTTTTTTAAATTAACTTCTTTTTAAATTTATACAGAATTCTCATTTTTACAGCTGTCAGTTTATGTAGAAAAAAATCAGTGATGAATGCATGACACATTATACATTATTTAACATGTTCTTTTTAGTGCAAATCACCTCTTTAAAATGTATTGCAACATTAATTAATTAATTTTATTGACAAGTAGTAACTGAGTAAGTGAGTAAAACAACTCAGAAAATTTAGGGACATTAACAAAAAAATGTGAAGCTTTGACTTTTTGCTTACACTGGGATGTCTTTGCGGGGCTCCTTCACAACAAAATTACTGCAGTGATGTCATGTGAATCTGTCCCTTTTTTGGCACTATCTGCTCAGGCTCCAGGCACTCATTTTGGAATGAATACAACAAGTGTAATGCACCATACTGCTTGATTAAATCCAGAAGTAAATATAAGTGATAACAAAGTTACCATAGAGATGACACAGCCAGCAGTAACAGTAAACTAGCTGACATAATCAAGACATGGTGACATCACGTATAACACAGCAGGCACACAGTCACCTCATGGGACCTAATCAACAATACACATACACACCTTAATCCTATTTATTGTCCGTGTAGTAATATTTTACTAAGAAAAATTTGTATTGGAACATTCTGTGGGGATCATTAACACATAGCAACACACACACACACAGACACACACATACATAACCCGGCTTCTAGAGATGCTCCCACAGATGGAGACAGCTCTCCGTTATCTGGTCCTGATTAAAGAAGCCATAAACAAACGTTGTGTGAAGTCCATAACAGCGGCCTCACTCAGACAGAATAAACATGCAGCAATGGAGAGAGAAAATGTTTAAAAATAAAGACACACAGCGTTGAGTCATGGGGAAAAGGTTGAATGCAGCTCAGCTCGACTGTGCTCTCCAACGAGCTCATTGGGAAGCTGGGGGAGAGAGAGAGAGAGAGAGAGAGAGAGAGAGAGACATTTCTGCTGTGCAGGCCAAGGCCTCCGCTGACAACTTGACGTATCGTTGGAAGGCGCTGCACTATGGCTTGTTTTTAAAATCAAATAACAGCTGTGGCTTTTTTAAACCATGATAATTATGATTGATGACTACCACATGTGCATTGTGTCGGCTGGCGCTGCGACGTGCAGATATTTTCAGCGCAAATAAACGGCCGCGAAAGAAATGAGAACGAGAGCAGTTAAAGATTTTGCAGGCTCCGTAGCATATGGGAGTTTCACAATTAGAGCTAGGGTTTTTGTGTCCCCATTTTACAGGCATCTCTTATGTGTGTGTGTGTATGTGTGCGCATGCTGTGTGAAAGAGAATGGTAGTGAATAAAAGCCTGTGTGTCAGTATCTGTGTCTGTGTGCAGTACAATATTTTTCCATTTATAGGTGACTGTGGTGTGTGTGGTAAGATGTCTGTCGCTCAATTTCACACCCCTATTGTTTCCAGTGAGCCTGCAGATGTGGTGGGTACAGCCCCTGGTTGTGCTTTCACCACATCATACATAGATGCTGCTGGGGCATGGAAACAGATTGCTGTGTTGGTCTGTATGTATGTGTGTGTGGGTGTGTGTGAGGGATAGCATGGAAGTTCATGTGGTTTCTTTTCTGTATATTTTCATGTGAGTATTCAGCAGGGATCCTGCCCTATCTTGGCCATCGCGGCGTCAAGAAAGCAGCTTTATATTGCTCGCAGGACAACACATCTCTCAACCAACAGAGGTTTACCAGCCATCTCCTCCCCTCAGATCTTCATCTGCCGCTGAATGATGAACTAAAGACTCCTGAGCGGAATTAGGAGTAGAGGATGTAGACATGAAACCCTGTGTTCATCCCTCAACAAACACACTCACAAATGTGCCTCTTAACGGACTCTGCACCTGTAGAATGACTGACAAAGCCACCAGTAATCTCCCTCTGATACCCCAGAGAGGAATTATGTTTTCATGTGGGTGCATGTAACTCTGTGTGTGTAAGTGCAGTGGCATGAGTGAGATTGCGGCTAATATTGCGGCAAGTGGAGGAGCATAAAGTAATGGACAATTTTCCATTCCTTTTCAGTACATCGTCTCATGAGTTGCAGATACACAGTGTGCTCTGATAGATCGTTTATAGTGTGTGAGTGTGTATATGCTTGTGTGCATGTGAATGTGAGAGAGGACGGTTTGGCATGGGAAGAAAGGTAAAGAACTGGATATTTGACTGCTTTATGCTGTGATTGATAGAGTAACCATGGCAAAGAGCTTGTCTTAAGGGGGGAACGGAAGCATGAAGAAGCAGAGGTACATTTCCATTCATCAGCCTTGGCCCTTTCTCTTTCTCTCTCTCTCTTTCTTTATGCCACTCTATCGCTCTTACTCACTCTTTCTGTGTTTCAAATTTCAACTAGAGCATGAGGTTACACAGTCCGGTAGTTACAATAATGTGATTTATCATATTTCCTCTTTGTCGTCAACAGAACTACTGAAGTATGTTATCAGCTCTGTGATCAAAGGCGGTGTGTGTGTGTGGGTGTCAATGTGCCCCTAGCTCCATTGTAGCCAAATTCAAACTGGAAGCGTTTCTGACAAGAGCTGGTGATTTAGCGCAGCAAAACAAGTGGCCACATCATATGAGAAATACCCCTGTTTATGTTCAGAGAAGTACACACACACCCACACCCAGGCTACATCCACTGGCACTTATACACAGTCAAGGCTCCGGGTATCTTTTGTGGGGTGGATGATAGACCACCCGGGCGAGTGAATGCACCCTCAGAGCAGGACAGATGCGATCAGCGGTCAGGTGTCTGTTTCTATTATGAATGAAATGTGTCAGTCAGACAAAGCATTGCAGGAGCCGGCAGGGAAGAGATGACTTGATACATTTCACTTTGGAGAATTCTCATTGTCTCAAAGTAAAAAAAAAAAAAAAGAAGAAAAAAAAAACTTGCATGGAAAAGTTTCTGGCATGTTGCTCAAGCATAAAATTGCATGCAAGAGCAGTACATAACAAAGCAGGCGAAAGACACAAAAAACAAACAGGCCTACATTTTTGCCCTTGAGAGGGATGTTTTTCATGACTCTCTCATACATACGCACACACGCACACACACACACTCATGCACGCACCAAATCACTTAACAAGAGCCATACCCTTAGGAGGTCTTCCCTTATACTTCCTCCTCTGCTCTCTTTCTTTCTCTTTCTTCTTGCCTTCCTGACAATCCCTTCCTCCCTCTCTCAGGTTGTGACTTTTGCCAAACAAACAGCCAATAATGGCGGTAAGCTCTACACCTTTGAAGGCGGCTTATCTGTGAGGAACATTAGAGTAATAGATCTTTAGTGGAAATCAACAACCAGAGCCTTGCCCAGAGGGCAGGAGTTCTGTATTAGCTGTGCTTGAGCCACACCTTGGCTGTCTTTTACTGTAACTATGACAGTAATGTCTTCAGTTGGATTCAGTCAGTCTGATCCTCTCCGCTTAGTCCTTTGAAACAGTTAAGGCCACGATGAAAGAGGATCTTTTATTCCACACAATGCAAGTAGTAGTCAATGCTCGGGCGCCGCCTTAAACAGGGCCTAAATGGTTGTGTGTTATAGAGTGTGTGCGTGTGTGTGTGAGTGTGTGTGTGAGCATATGTGCGTGTGTGCGTATGCGTGTGTGTGTGTTTCTGTGTGTGCTACAAAGGCAGAGCAGAATGTGTGTGTGTGTGTGTGTGCTGTTTGCAAGGGTAAGGTCTAAGTGTGTTCGCTTTTTTCTATCTGAATAGACAGACTGCTTTGGCATTCAGTTTCTCCCGCGGTCACACATCAACATGCACACACACACACACACACACACACAAAGCGTCAGGAAGGAGGGCACAATGCTGTCCTCCCCTCCTCCTTTTTTCTAAAGATGTGTGTTTTTTTTTCTCCCTCTCTCCCAGACTTCCTGGGAGGGGTACACTGCCCTTTGTGTCCGAAGGCACTCTCTCTTTATCTTTCCCTCTCTTTTTCTGTCTTTCTCTCATTCATGAGGTACAAAGAGCGAGGGAGAGGGCGAGGAGAAGTCTTTCACCTGGACAAGGAGGGCCACGGGGAGGACTCGGCTACAAAAGAGCAGAGAAACGGAGAGGGAGGGAGGAAGAGAAAAGAGGAGATAACAAGACAGAAAAGCGAGATGCGTCTGTGTATTTGTGTTCCCTTGTTTTGTGCTCTTTTCCGCTCGCTGCGGTTTTAGGGGAGAATGACAGGCGGATGTCTGGGTGGAGAGTGCGGCTGTTTAGTCTGAGGCCATGTCATGGGAAACATATTCATGCCCTCTGGGACTTATTCATACCCTGGTATACCACGCACACATACACATACACACGTGCACGTACTCACTCTATGTCCGCTCCTTGTCCTCCCACACACACACCCTGTCATGAAACAGAGGGGAGGGGGTGAAAGGTCAAGCACTTCAGTAATGGAACAGGAAGTGTTGGAACAGTCGGCACTACACGACATACAATTGCCTGCAACATGTGGACAGGACTGACAGGCAGCTGTTGTGGGTAGCACATAGCTTTGGAGAGCAGAAGGCATTCATGGCCCTGCCCATATAGTCCACTAATCTGTTGTTTTGACATGTGTATTTTGACTGCTTTTAATACATGTTCATTACATGACATGTGGAGGGGAGCACTTTTGGTTTCTCCCTAATTAAAACTAACATTTATGTCACACGAAGGAAAGTGTTTCATAAGCACAAGACAAACAGGCCACTGAAATCTGTTAAAATAATGGCAAAGATGTGTGGAAAATGGTTACAAATTTCACCACTTATCCTCACATCCTGAAAAGGTATCTCTTACAGAGAGATGTTCTTTCCTGCACACTGATTCGAGGCAGATCCGCAGCAGTGGATACAACAGTAAATGAAACCCCATGAGTATTAGTGTCAGGCTCTATTATGACTTCATTTGGTTGAATGGCAGAAACAGGAGGACACTGGATCTAGTTAGAAGACTGCTCAAATCCGCTTCTGGCTCACTCCTCCGTCACTGCTGCACTCACACATCGATGATCCCCTCATCTGCTCCATATATTTAACAGTACCCGCGGATAACATCTAGACCTGAACTTAGATCAGCACTTGATGAAATCTTACCCCATACCAATGAGGACATGTGGCTGCTGTTGGTTTAAAGAGATTTAGTTTGGCCTCGTGCCATGCATGTAAAAAGTCCAGATTTCCTCTTTTGCTCCTTCTCAGACATGTAATAGAGACGTGAGTAAGTCTGGCTGCAGTTGCAGAGGCTCTGCAGTGGCAGAATTCCCTGCAGCCTCCCTTTACGGCAGATGGAAAATACACCTGTGATGTGTCCAGTCTTAACTAGAATTACTCTACAGCCATCAGAGTGACCTGACTGCTGTTTCTGCATTCAGTTAACGTAAGCCTCCAAATATAAGAGCCCTTTCCATCCTTTCTCTTCCTGCCTTATTCATCTCTCCACCTTCTGTTTTCCACATCCCTCAACTTTTTGGACATTCCTGTGCAGTACCCTCATTCCTCTATGCTCTGTGTGTGCTTATGTGTGTGTGCTTATGTGTGTGACATTTAAGTGTGTCTGTGATTGCCTCTTTGTTCGCTTTACCTAACTCCCGTCCCAGTGGCCCATTCTCTCAACCTAATCCCTGCTAGCATCGCTGTATCAGCACTGCTCTGTGGGACGCTTTGATGCTGCACAGGGGGATTGGATAGGCATTAACCATCATTAAGTCAGAGTGTGCACGTGTGTGCATGTGTGTGCATGTGTGCATGTATGCGTGTGTCTGTGTGTATGTGTGTGTGTGTTAGTGCAAGCAAGCATTGCATACATTCATGCTTGAGCAATGTGTTTCCTTGTCTGTAATGTGCACATGGGGGTCTTGTGGGTACGTGCACGTGTATGTGTGTGTATGTCTGTGTGTTTGTGTGTGTGCGTACATTGTTTGAAAGAGCATTAAGTATCATTAGCTCTTACTAGTCATCACCTGCACACTGCCAGCCCCACATGAGCCACTTTATCCAGCAGGCCTGGCCAGCGATCACACAGATAGGCAGAAAGAGGCAGACAGACCCATGTTGAGGTACAAGGGGAGCTATGTACATGCACTGCTATCAGCACTCATGTAAACATTCTCCTTGTTTTATTTTCCCATCTAGAGTTAAGAATTTGTGTTTTTTTTATTCAAAACAAATGCAGAATTTTATTGTGTTTATTTGGAATATTAAAGATGGTTAAAGATGTAATTAAATAGCAAAAATCTGCAAAAATACCTGTTCACATCTATAAGATCACCAACGATCCTCTTTTAAGCTATTTCAGAGAGGCTGGCATTGTTAAAAGGGATTTGAATGTTTTGAAAAACTTGTGGAAAAACTTTTTCCTTTTTTTATCATGGTATTCATCATTACATGTTTTAGATCAACATCCATGTGCTTTTATACATGCATTTCGTCCTTAGAGTTCTTATGCTGCAAGCATTTCAGTTTGTGTTTTTCAAAACCTAAAGGGTTAATGGTTTTAGACTGAAGTTAAAGGTGTTAGAGATTAAAGAAAAGAAAACAGTGAAAGTAATGAGTAACAGCGGATGAGATTTAAAAATTGTGCAGACCAGAAAACATTAAGTTATTAGGTCAAGAGAGAGTTTAAGAAAACATGAGTCAGTCACAATTTCTGCATTGATCTGGCTTCTCTAAGACCTTGTGTAAGCCTGATCTAAACTTCAAAGAGCAACAGCAAAAGAGGATCTTGTTGACTTCAGATCAGGCTAAACTGCCTCTTCCTGCAGCAGGATGGATGCATGAACAATCAAGTCCTAAATTTGCTTCAAACCAAACTGCACAAATTTAAGGAACAGTGGTGTTTTTTTCTGCTGTAAATAGATTAATTAGTCTCATGTATGTGTTTTATAAACATAACTACACTGACACAAATGACAGCTCGCACAGTCAGGGGTCATGGATGCACATGTGCATATTTGCAAATATGCATGAACATGCACTCGAACATTTAGGGACATTTGTCGTGGCCTTGCCCTGCATTAGACAATGCCTTCTCTGTGGTGGAAAAGAGAGGGCGAGTGCACATGCACACAAATATTCCCATGGATTCCCAGGGTTGAAAAGGGGCTGAATAGGAATCTGGGCCATGCAGGCCCTCTGAATTCTCTCAATCAGAAGGAGCCCTTTAACCCTCAACCACACGTCACAGGGAGCACATTCCTGGCCCCTGTTTCATACTTGCGTCACACTGCTATCTCACAAAAAAAAACAGAAATTTACATATCGGACTGCGGTCACAGGTCTGACCCTGACAAGTACCAACCCCTGTTGTCCACAGGCTCACGTGCACACGCACTCCAAACACATTCTCCACCTTATTTCCCCCACCTCCAACTCCTCCACCCTAGTCTACCCTTCAAGATCTTGTGTCGTGATTGCTTTCTATTTTTTTCTAAAGGACAGGATATGGAGCGGCGGAGCACACTATGGCCTCTGTGTCTTCTCTGCCTGCCGCTCCTGAGGGAATTGTCATTGTTTCCATTGTTGTTCTCTACCTGCCTACCTGCCGTCTGTCCCTGAGCGACATTTAAAAGCCTCCCAGGTTGCTCTCAGGAAACCACAAACTGCTGCACTATCCAATACTAACCGCCTATCCCTTCTCTCCAACACCCTCTTGGCATAAATATCACTTTGGTGGCAGGCGCAAGTGGCTTTTTCTGCTGGTGCTGGCTGTGAGGCCTCCAGGAAATCTAGAAGCGAGCTGAGGAATTAACGCTTTGAGGTAAACAAGTTTTGTGGGAAGAAAGAAAGCAACATAGAAGAAATGAGGGAAGGAACTAAGAAAGAAAATAGTTTTTGCAGTAAATCCTCAATGCAATTTTGTATGTAGGACGGATTAACTTTGATGACATATGTCACGGTTTTCCTCCTTTATATCATCAAAAGTTCGTAACTCTCTTCCTCTACTCTGATCACAGCTGATAGTTAGTTGGCTTGTGGCCAAAGCACCGCCTCCCCCAACGGACACACACACACACACACACACACACACACCTTGAAAACATTTGCACCATTTGGCTCCGTTTGGAACACACCCTTCACTTCTCTCACTGCGCTGCCCTGAGCGAAATGCATTCATTTTGATTTTCTAAGAGGCACATTGCTCATCAGGGATCGTACGTTTACACTTAGTGCTGCATGACTAGCTTCAACACCTGCTCCAAAGACACACACACACACACACACACACGCACACACACACACACACAAGCACACACACACATATAAGTGCACACACGCATACACACGCTTAAGCACTTATATATGGATTCTTGTTCTATGTGAAGAAGGCCAAAGGAAACAGGTGAGGAAAGCAGAATAGGTGGGGGAGGAAGAATAGATAGAGAGAGCGAGGGAGGGGAGTGTGGTTGAGCCGGGGGGCTACCATAGACGTCTGGAGCCAGGACACTGATGCTGGAGCTGATAGCTGCTGTATAGAGGACCCTCCACTGACAGTATACACACACACAAACACACACTATTTTTGCTCAGCCCCCTCCTCCTCCATTTCTTACAATTTCAATGTCTCTCTCTCTTTCTGCCTCTCTCTCTCAGACATGATGTTTACAGTGTGACCCCCGGTCCCTCATGATAGGAATCATTCCTTCAACATAATGGCTAAATGACACGCACACGACTGTTATAGTCACGGTCACCGTACAGGGACAGGATGTTGTCTCCTGCATGTGTATGCAGTGTGTGTGTGTTTGCATTTGAGCGTGTGTGTGTGCGTGTGTGTGCTTGGTTAACCTAAACCTCTTCAAATACTTCCAATATATATCTTTTTCCTCACCAATATCTAATCCTCTTCTTTCTCCCTGACAGTTTTTACCCCTTTTCCTCATCTTTCTTCCCATTTTTCTTACACTCTTGCTTCACCTCCAATGAAAAAAAAAAAAATCCCTCAGCAGTCTGGGTGGTCTTAACACACACAAACATACAAGCACATACATGCGCGCACTCACACACTCACTGGTTTTCCTCTGTCTGGTAATGCGCTAGCTGTGGTTTCCTGGCCTCGGCCAAAACACCGTCAGAAGTTCACCGCACTCACCGCTACCACAAAGCATCACCTAATCGCTGCTCAGCTCCAGTCAAAGACCAGCCCCAGACCCACATATGATGCATACACACTCCTTTTCTCCTATTCTTCTTACACATATGCAAACACTGAAGACTGCTCAGCATAAGCACCTGACAATCTCAGAAAGGATCTATGCAGTATTAACACAAGTTCATGGACAAATTCATAATAATTCAATATGTAGACATTTATCTCGGGTATTGCTGACCAAACTATTGGGTCCTAGCCAACATTTATGTGAAGAAACCCACTTACTGTTTCACTGTGGAGCCATCTTCTATGATAAGTTACCTCTCATTGCAGTTATACAGAGAGCAGCACCGACCCCTGATGCATGTACCGTACAGAGTGTTCTCAAACTTAACACACATCAACACACAGGCACACACACAAACGCAGACACACACCCTTGGGCACTGTCTTTCCTCTCTAATCTGATATCAAAGAGAAGGTCTTTCAAAGCGTCTCACATGACAGCTCATTTCATGTGTTGCCCACGGAAACGATTATTGTCATAAATCTCTAACCACTCTGCTATGAGTTGCTTGGAGCATCTTCCCAATAGTTGAATTCCTTTGCGGAGTCAACCTGCATTTAACTCAGAGGTATAACAAAACAATTGTTTTTATTGATTTTTTACTCCATTATGTTAAGTGTGCATTGGTAGAAAAGGAGAGTGAATTGTGCAAAGCATGGATTGCTCTTTTGGTCAGTGCAGCACGTACAGTTGCACACACTTTGAAGAGCTCTCAGATGACTCGGGTGAATGATGTCATATACTTTCACAGCGTTGAGTGGATGTGGTTTGTAATGTGGACTGTTCCCAAACAAATCCCTGTGACCTCGGCAGCCTACAGTGTGTGTGTGCTGGGAGGCTAATCCAGGCAGCGTAGCTCAGCGGGGCGTGCTGGACAGTTCGACAGACCCGGGTGAGGGTTGGACCGGCTCTCCGCTGTTATAACCTTTTACACCCCAGGATGAAATGAGATACTGTAGCCTGTTGTGTTGGTTTCAGGGTCGTGTGTGTGTGTGGTTGTGTATGTGTGGGTGTGTATGCATGTTGGCAGGGTCTGTAAAGGGAGTTTGTTTTGTTCGTGTTTGATGATTTTTATCAGCAATGCAAATAAAAATCTGTGATTCTCCATCTTTAATCTTAATTTGTTGTGGCATCTCTCCTGTTGTCCCACATTCCCTTCTCTCTCCACTCTGCAGTCCTGCAATATGTGTGTGTGTATGTGTGTGTGGGTGTGTGCGGTTGGTCGCTGAGATTATTTATCTTATTCTAAATCAGCCCTCAAACTCACTAATTGGTCCAGTTCCACAGTTAGGTAACGAGGGGAAATGAACAATTATTCTCGTGTTTGCAGGGAATGATGTATGTGCATGTGTGAGCGTGTGTGTGTGTGTGTGTGTGTGTGTGTGTGGCTGTGCTGGAGCAGTTAAGAGCAGTATAGACTTTCGAAAAGGGAGTCTCAGGTCATCAATGTTTTTATTTTAGAGGAGGACTGAGTGGCTCATCACTCTCTCTCTCTCACATTCATCCCTCCTTGTGTGTGTGTGTGTGTGTGTGTGTGTGAGTATAAGTGTGCTGGCTTAGCTGTGTGACGTGACCCCACTGGTGAGCCAGCGAGCGTTCAGCGGCCGAATTTCACCTCCTTTAAACTCTACATGTGTTTTAAGTTTCAAAGAAGCGGAGTGAAATCTCGCTGTCCAAGGCCCAGGCATCACTCAAGCAGACTCGTCTTTTATGTATCACTTTTTGAGTCGTTTGCTACACAAACTGTTGATCTTTCCTCGCTCCCTCTGAATTCTATCCCACCGCTCTTGTAATACTTGTGGAGCCCCTAGTGAGCAACTGCTCTATCACACCCTGTTTCCTGGATTCAACTTCTATCACTTCAGTATCAGTTATCACAAAGTGTCTCTAATCTGTCCTCAGAGGCCGACGCACTGAAGCAATTTGTAAGATCTGGCTGTATGCCTCAGCAGGGCGGTGTAAGGAACTGTTAAGTTCTCTTGTATTTTGCATATTATTACTGTAAAGAGTCCTATAGCCTTTACAAATCCTTGTAGTGAATTGGGCTTAATCCCTGCTACTCATTATGATATAACAGCTCTTAAAGAGTATTGTTGTAATCATGTTTTTACAGTATGTGTATCTCCTTCAGTCTTGTTTTTTTAACACACATCATTATTTTTAAATTATGGGAAATTTTCCAAAGTGTTTACAAAGTTTGGCCCTTCAAAAAGGCAACTTTGTCAGGTTATTGGATAGAACAGAGAAAATTATTTTCCTTTTTTTCAACCCAAGTTACAAGCCAAAAGTTTCAACAACTATCTGGTTACTCTTTACGTTTTTTGCATCATAGACCAGCGAGATACAAATTAGTGGCATAGAACTGCTAATTAAATCTCACACACACGCATTTGGACATCTGTGTTCAGACACATGCATGTGTCATGTGCTCGCATGCATGTATACAACAGCATACACATTCACTCACATTGGGTCTCCAGTTGGCGCTTAGAAACCTGATACTGAAAGAAGTGGTCCAGTAATTTTGCCATAGTGGTCAACGCACACTCTCTCTCTCACACACACACACACACACATGTTCCTACTCTGCTCTGTCCGTTTTTATCCACATGCGGGTTCTGCTGCTGTTTCCTGCTCACACATCCAACTGACTGCTGCCTTCTGCTCTATTTTTAAAAAAGGAATCCCTGCTACATCTCAAGAAACATGAGCTATGTTTATTTCAGAATTTGTCCTGGTTGAATTGCAAATTAATGATTAGGTCTAACAGTAAGGGTTTTTATGTTTTAGATATAGCAAATTGGCCCTAAATCTTGATGATGAAGGGGTGAAATGAAAACTCTGATATGAACATGGCATAAAGTTGAGTGGAAACACAAAAAGAAAGGATGACAGGGAATAGCAGGAGGCCTCGAGGTGGAAAAGGTGAAAAGATAATGAAAGGTGTTACTCACAGGTAAGTGGTGAGAGGGCTGAGGTTGGTTGGCACAGAAGATAGTCCCAACTCAGAGCAGTCCACCATGACGAAGATCCCGTCTTCTTCACACTGGCATGGAGACGGGCACAGTGGTGCTGCTGGCCCTTGCCTGTCCTGGACCCGTCCATAACCCCACGTTCCAGGGGCGGAACCCCAAACTCCTCCAGTCATGCAGAGAAGCAGGAACACAGGCAGCATGTCTGACTGTCCACCTGTCTGCATCTACACCTGTAGGGATTTCTGCCTGGTCACTTTTCCTCTGTCCTCTCTGGATGTTTTAAGAAGAAGCTATGATGAATTGAGGAGGATCCAGTGTTTCTTTGCTTTGTCAAACACTCCTCTCCTGGCTCTGTTCAAAAGCACCCTTTACTGCCTTTTTCCTCCTTGTGCAGGTTGTCCACGCTGTAAATCTGTGCCTGTCACAAGTTCTATCACTTCATCTCTCCTCTCTATCTGCCTGCCTCTCAATCACCACTTCATCCCCCAGGGGTTAACTTTGCTGGAACTTCTTGCCCCTCTCCCCTGTCTTTCCTTAACACTCTGCCTTCCCTGTCTTCCTTCTCACTCTGCCCTCTCCTTTCTCACCGTCTTTCTCCCCCAAACTCAGTCACTCTTTCTCCCTCTGTCCCTCTCTCTCTCTCTCCTTGTATGTATCTCTTGCTCACTCTGTCTCTCTCTCCTTACCTATTGTAGAAGGAGCGCATGAGTTGTGAATGAGGCAACCTCATTGGCCCACAATTTAGGGATGGGCTGGAGCATCTCCGGAAAGTAGGAGGGGCCCGCGATTCTCAAACTCTTCCCTCTCTTTCTCCCTCTCTTCCTTTCCCTGTTTTACTTTGCCTGGAAGCTCTATGTGAAGAGAAAGAGTGAGCTTTTAGTTTGAGGAAGGGGTTCACAAAAGAAAAGATGGGTTGGCATTATAGGTTCAGTGGTGTGAGACATGATTTTTCTTTGTAAGACCTTATGAATGTTACTAACAGAAAATAAGAGATTGTTTATAGATGAAAAAGAGGTGAGGGAAAAAGCAACCCTTCTGAGGATAAGACTGAAGGCAGAAGAGTGTGTTTGGCTGTGTGAGAGAGATGTGGAGGGTCAGAGTGTGTGACTGGGAGTGACCGTTTGGAGGAAATTGGAATTCTGACACTTCAGCACCCCTCAGTCCCCAGAAAGAGCAGAATGCAGTGTCTCGTAAGTCACACCTTCTCAGGTTTCTGCTGCTGGAATGTCCCGATCATACACACACGCACACACACAAACACACGCATGCAAAGACACACACATGCTTGCATGAACACACATGCGCATGGACATCCATAGAAAAGAACAGATTGAGCGACTGGTGCAAAAGAGCTCGCGTATCCATTTCACAAACACACACTCTGGTCTACAGAGAGAAGAGTGTGGATTTGTGAAGAAGTGTCAGCTGCCTCAGGCTAAAGCCTGTCTGTATTTCACAGTCTATCTGTGCTCACTTGCAGGTTCTCCAAAGGATCTTGAAAATAATCTCATCCGGCCACCATTTCTTTTATAACAACACAAAACTGGCCAGAAAACATTGCTATAAAATTAGACTATCTGCTTTTTATCTTGCACAACTAAGTGTTACGTGCGTGCACCTGCAGTACAGGATGCTTCCTAACTGCCTAATGATGCTTTCTATAATTATAACAAACTTACAAAAGAAAACTTGGCTTGCCATTCAAAGCAGCGCCGACTTTATTGTGTCCTTTTGACAAATTTCAGGCGTATCTCCCAACGGCAAACCCGAAGCAGTAAAAAGCTGCCTTTGGGAGGGGAGATCATGAATTTTTCCAACAGAGGAAAACATTACCATAAAACACTGCACAGATTGATGATTGCGATACATTTAAGAAATTTAGAGGAAATCCTTAATGGGGTTAGCATTACATCACACCCCATAACTCAAGTTTTGGTGATTTTCATGTTTTAGCAGCGGGATTACGTGGTGTTCCGTGAGTTGATAAAATCTGACAACCACTCGGGCTCATAAAACCTTTTCAAACCCCACTGGATTAAGTCAAAAACGCATGGTTGTCAATGCGAAAACAAGGCTGTTTTTCGAGTTCCTGGAAAGCTGATGCCTGAGGAGCTTTTAATTGACAGAGGCAGTTTTTTTACATGCACACAAACGCATGCAAAGCCAAGAGCATAGATGCAACATGGAAACTTGACAGAAATGACACGCATATCACTAAACAGGTCATGAAAATGTTGTAGGAATGGGGCCTGGAAAAAGTGCACACCATGCTATTTGGGAAATACAAATTATACAGTTCTAAATGTCTTTGCATCCAGTCTGTGTTTGTCCACCCCTCCTAGTCTGTCTTTCTCTACGTCTCTCTCATTCTCTGTCCTTCTTTCTCTACCATTCTCTGTAGGCTGAATAGTTTCTCATTAATTAATTAACATTCCTATGCCACTGTGTTTTCTGAGAGGCCTTTGTTATGGCCCCACAAAAAGTCTTTCAGAGCTGTTCTTCACATAGTCTCTCTCTCTCGTGCTCTCTCTCTCTCTCTCTCTGTTCTCTCTTTCTCCCTCTTTGTAGTGAAATGCTCTCTGTCTATTGTCAGTTTAAAAATGTGGCATGAATTTTATTCAAGGGGTGTTTTATGCTACTTTTTCCTTTGCACGAGCTCTCTCTACCTCGGATGCACGCAGACAAACGGACTCTTTAGAGGAACACCTTGCGTGATCTTACAGTACACCCACAGCACACACACACACACACACGCACATTCCCATGGGCACACACGCACTTGCACGAAAACATGTGCATGCTCCTCATACACCTGCAAACTCCACCTCTCCTCTTCTTGGGCGCAGAGCTCTGTCATCTTTTTAAATGCTCTTTAATTGTCTGGCCCCAGGGGAGCCCTAAAACACACATACTGTAAAAACCTGCATGTCTGGTCCCCTGCCTGTCTCTCTGTCTTTCTCTCACTTTCTTAATGGCCCCTCTATCAACTTCTCATTTGTTTACCATCTGCCTTTCAATCACAAATATGAAAACAACCACACATGGGGCTCCGTGCTGTTAGGAAAGTTAAAAACAGATTTGTTCACATTGCACCTGTTCTGACAGTTCTGATGGATGTGTGCAAGGTTAAGTGTAAGTCTGTGTAATCCATTTTTCTCCTAAGGGGAAAAAAGCAAATTCCTATATCAGCAGATAACACTGCAGCTCATTTTTTTACTTCATAGAGGGGAAAGGTGTCTTTAAAAATAGTTTGTAAAGTAGTTAGTTGGAATAGGATATGCTCAGTCTACAGCACAGAGCTAATAGGTATATCTCATGCACATGTGGAACATTAAAATGTTTGAGCTCGGCAAGAGGAGGTGTATTTATGAGCAGAGCTGCCACTGCTCCCTTAGCATTAGAAGCCATTTTTAAAAACAGAGATCCTGTAATAGTGCAGCAACCAAGGCCTGCCATTAAGCTAGCTTTACGTTCTTACACTAAACCAACAATGCTAGCATAACGCTGCCCACGTGTGGGATTTTAGATGACATGCCAGAAGAGATAACGTGAATTTTTCGGTCCTATTTGTCTGATACTGCGATAATACCACATGCTGTGTTGTGTTTATGTCTGCTTGTGCTCAGTTGCATAATGTTTTCTAGAGTGTTTTGAGGATCTATAGCTTAATATATGACTATATAAATAATGTGTAATCTCATTAACTTGGTGTCAACACAGATTGGTATCTTAAAACCACTTGCATTCAGTACGCTACATTGCATATCCCAGTAGAGCTAAGGGCAACAAACACACTGTCAGCATTTGACTGCATGTTTTATCACATTCACTCCTGGATTGACACATCTTGGCTACTTAATTTCAGCTTCTGTCTGTATGACATATTTAGCGTGTATGCTTCAGTATCATTTAGATTAATTACCCCTGAGCATCAGTAATGTTCAAATCACATCTCTTTTTGGATGAAGGTCAAAATCAAATTCTTCTTCAGGCCCCAAAGAAGGCTTGGCCCTCCCCTGGGTTGAACTAACAGTTCAAAAAAGAATTTTTAGCATGTGTGCAGACATTTGTACGTGCCACTGAAAAAGCATGCATGCCCTTGTATTCGCCTTCTTTCTCTTTTTTTCTCACACACTCTAACTCACACACACACTATCAAACATTCTGCATCAGATCAAAGCCACGGGTCCCTCCCCTCTCCTCCCCCACCGTCTCTCTCTCCGCTGTGCTCTCTGGGCTGTAAACACTATCCAAGCAACGGCAGCCTTGAAGACACAAAGACAAGTAGCTACCTGACACCTGACGTTAACTTGAGAGTACTCACTGTGGTCTACGTGGTTATAAAATACACACACACACACACAAACACATACCCAAGGCTACCTGAGCTCCTTGTAGCAAGAAGAGTCCATTCAGGGAGAGAACAGGCAAAATAGCCATGCAATCAACCCCCCACACAACATACACACACTCTATCCCACCTCACCCACACTCTCTTCCCAGCAAACACTCTCACACTGTCTCTCTAATCTAAGCCGCAAAAGTTGACAGAGGTGTGTGTTTGTGCACACTTGTATGCAGATGTGTGTAGATCCATGTGCTCACAAATGTACCTATGTCTGCATTGGTGCATGCCTGGGCTGTACAGAGGCAATTGAAGGCTAACTCAGGTATACTCAGCGGAAGGAAGCGAGACGCCGTGGGTCGCCAGTGGCGGCAACCTAGGTGTGTACTCTGGCTTTTCATGTGAAACCACCTGAAAGCCAACAAAAGGTCCCTCTCCTTCCCTCCGTCCCTCCCCCCGTGGCTCTCTTCCTCTCTGCATCTCACAGTACAAAGGAAAGAAATGAATGAAAGAGCAGCAGAGGAAGGGGGATGAGGTAAGGGAATGGGGAAGAGTGGAAGGAGGTGTGGGGGGGTGCTGGAGAATGGGTAAAACAGGGGTGGTGGTATTTTTCCCTGTGTTATGGGACAATAATGGGCTTGGGGACAAGGTAGTCATGGATTTCAGCAAAGCACTTCATCACAGGCTGTTGAGAGCTCTTCATCTCAGATGGGGGGGTCAGTGGTTTGTGTCATCTCTGCAGCAAACCACTGGGGCTGCAATAGATACAGCATTTGTATCTCAGTACCTAATTTTCAAATAAGCAGTCTGAGTAAGTTAATTGTCAAGTTAGAAGCACATTAGGGATTAAACTAACCTTAAATAGTTTTAAAAGGATAACTAGCATCATTCAGGGAATTATTTGTTTATTATTTCATTGAAATGCATAGGACTGTCACACTGATTCCTCTTAGGTTTAGCAGCTCTGTAATGTTGATCTTGCGCAGTGGTGCCTTGAGCTGAACACTAAGGTCAGCATGCTAACATGATGACAGTGACTATGCTAATATGCTAATTTTTTGTGGTTGTTTACTGTTGTTTTACTGTTTACAACTGTATTCACAGTTTAGGTTAAGTGTGTTAGCATGCTAACATTTGTCAATAACTACAAAACACAAAGGACAACTGCAGGAATAAAACTGTCATTAGTTTTGCAGGAGTTTGCTTTTAAAAGGAAAAGTTAAAAAATAAAACTTTCACTTGATGGTAAGACATACATGTCTGAGCCATTTATTAGGGTGTCAAGACATTTTATGAAAAAGTCTGAACCATAGGGTCGCACTAGAAAAAATTTCCAAGGACCAAGTTTTCTCTGGGAACCATGAATGTTTGTACATGTTAAATGTCATTCCATCAAAGAGTTGTTGAAATACCTTAGTCTAAAATGACCAACCACCAAAGTTGGTGGATGGATGGGCCAAAAGACACTATCCTCCATAGAAGCTGAAATTCTTGAGTTTTAAATTCATATTAGTATCATGTGAAAGTTTAATATGTGCATAGCACATTATATCTGTATTACAAGTGTGTAAAATTGCAGCAAATATCAGTAGCATCACCAACTTACAGAAAAAATACCCCAAAAATATGAATATTAACATAGTGTGAAAAAAGTAGATCAAAAATTAAGAATATGGACGATAACCAATATAACATCTCAAGGAAAAACAGAAATTGTTGTACTGTTACTTTAATATTTTGTACTATTATCCATGCAATAGCTAACGATAAACATGAGAGGGAGCCCATCCCACAGTGCACACTGTGAAATCTACACAGGAGCAGATACATTCAGGAGGGGAAAGTAAAGTCTAATCATCTGTGACAGAAAACAAGACTTTACTGAGGTTTAAGTCTGAATGAAATGTGGCGGTAGTCCTAAAAAAACAGCCAAAATCAGCAAAGGACATGCACTTCTATAACCACAAACACCACAGTAAAGTTATCCTTCACTATGTTTTAATATTGCTCTAGGAGTTTCATACTGTGCACTGACATAGTTCGCCTGAGATTATTATACCACTTTTAATGGCACATGTCAAACAATACATCATTGAAATAAGCTGTAGAATTCCATTTGATCTTAAGTGTGTACATCCCTTTAAATGCACAACATCCAAACACTTCCCCTTAGGTGTCTCTGTCATACCAAGACAAAGCTTTCCTCTGTTTTGATCTCCCTGCTTGTTTTCTCTGTAGTGACAGTGTGATATACGAGGGTTAATATGGTGAAATAGGCTGACTAAAAGAGACAGGTCTGCACCTGCATTCTGCCCAAGAGAGAGACACTTCAATCTGTTTGATGCTATTCTGAGTGACGCCAGGGGCACTGCAATCAGAGGGTGTGTGTTTTTGAGTGAGTTTTTAGGTGTGTGTGTGTGTGTGTTTTTGTGTGTGCGACTGTTACACCTGTAAACACCATCTATAAAAAGATGATTGACCTAGAAAGTAGTGATCACTGTGGGAAAGACTGCTTTATCATCATCATGCAGCCTACCTGTTTGCAAGTTCACCTCTGCAGCAGTGCGTGTGTGTGTGTGTGGGTGTGTGTGTGTGGGTGTGCGTGTATGTGTGTGCTCATGTGCCCTTGTGCATGCATGTGTGTGAGTGATGAATTTTTGTGCTGTTGTGCCTTGTGCTGCATGATACTATCAGCCTTGTCAGTGCAGAAGGAGACTGATGTGGAATGTTAACAGTGACTGAAAGTATTGGACCGCCTCCATAGAGTCCCATCCATGCAGAACCTAGATAGGACTGGCAGGAGACTCAACACAATACAGCGTGAGACGAAGAGAGGAGCCTTCTTATTGCAGGTTTTACACAAGCCTGAGAGAATTCCAGTCATCTGTAAAGTATATAGCACAGTTAAAAGATTGCAGCTTTTAAAACTTAAATTAGGCACCTGGGAAGTATCATTGAGAGCATGATTACAATAATCTTATTAAGTCATACCATTATATTGCCTGAGCTGCTCTTTATAGGCTGCAGAGCGGACTCTTGAGTTGGCTGATGAAATGGCGCCATCTTGAGCCAAAAGACAAAACAGCATCAATGCAGCAAATCAGAAACTGACACACTATCCTGAAACATGCTAAGTTTTGTGTTTGCAAATAATCATTTTACTGTTGAGTTCTCAGGCATCACAGTCAAGCTGGATAATATAGTAGATAAAAATATGTAATAGTTATTATCATTAGAAAATTGTTTCTTGAACCCCCAGATAAGAAACCTTTGTTTCCTGCCTTTTCAGATGTTTCATACAGAACTTGTTTTATTGCAACAGGTATATCCAACAATATCTATTACTATAAAGTAAAAACTTTTTTTTCTTTTTTAAACCAGTTCTAACTGCAATGTGTAAATGTGAAAACTTTTCTGCTCTGTTTTGTTTTCATAAGCTGTCCAATGAGGAAAATATGATTACAGTACAGAAATGCCAAATACTATAACTGTTTAAAGAAATTTGAAAAGATGTTCTAAGTCTTTTTTTCAACCCTTTATACTTACTGTGATCGCACAATTTAAGTGAACCGTTTATGTGAAAAAAAGAATATCAGTATCATTGTCAGGTATTTTTATATGCTTTATCTGCTTTTACTGTTCTTATTCACTAACCTTAAACAATTAATCACTGCAAACAAAATTGCAACATTCAACAGTCTGCAACATATTCCAAGTCCACACCTCCCTCACAACAAAAGCCTTTCTCTCTGATATTTCTTCATTCTTCATTCTTCAACTGAATCTGTGATTTCCCCTCTGTCAAATTCCTCCTTGCCTCAAGCCTCAACCTCTTTCTGCTGAGGAGGCAATTTAGTTTGTAGTGTGATCAGGGTCTTTCCTTTGGAAGCATCTTAGACAGAAGTTGACACGGTCTTTTGGGCAGTCAGACAACTTCCCTCCCAGTTCCATTCTCACAGACTGTGGCACGTGTTGTGAAATCGTGTCAGTTACGCTTCAAGCATAATTTGCAATATATATATATATATATATATATATATATATTTCATTTAAATCTAATGAGAGTGTTTTCTCATCCCACACAATAATCATGAAAGATGATTGTTAATACCAGTCTTTCAATCAGCCCTTGCGATCCCTTGCTGTTGAAGCCGAAGGTGGGTTCATACTTTTATAAGCACTACTTTCCTAGCATTGATACAATACCTCTGTTACTGCACTTTCAGCACAAAAACTAAAACCATAGGAACTCACAGTTCTTCACAGCACAAACTGCCCCGTCATTTATTATACTGACCACTAAATGAGCAAAAGCAGAAGTGATAAATATCCGATACTCAGACAATTGCGTGGTATTTTGTTGTTGAAAGAGGAAGCCTTTTCCCTGCTATTATACTGCTAGCTCTTCCTAGAGCTGTCAGGCTAACCGTAAGTGCAGTGCATGCATACTGACACAATTATCCTGACTCCACTGGACACTCCTAAAGGTACAGAAATCACACCAAAAAAAACCCTGACTGGACGTAATTTCCATAAATTAAGTATCAATTGGATAAAACTATGAAGTTCATTGCTGTCTTATCGCCCTATTGGAATGATTTGATTTTAATAGCAAAGCCCACTTTTGAGACATGACATCCTAACTGAGCCCAAAGTGGAGGAATCTCCAAGTATATTTCCATTCAAAGCAGACAGTCACATGCAGTGCTTAAAATGTAAGCCTGATGGTCATTATAGCACCTTCTTAAATGTTCTTTTCAGGAATAAATGTAACTTCAAAGTGGGGGGAGTCATATTAGAAGTATATGGTAAGAATTATTAATCATTGCTTGATAGTTTGGATTAGTGACCTTCACATGGGACAATGTTTTTTCAGGTTATCTGCACAAAAATTTTCAGTGAGTGAATATAAGTTGTTCAGAGAGAGAATTACTCATAGAGTCCTGTAGAGGGCAAAGCCACAACTTATTTACATTGAATTTCTCCTGATTTTTTATCATGCATTATCATGATGTTCAAATTTTTTTTTTTGGAGTGAAATGTACTGATGACTGTATGAGTTGTCATGAATATCAAATATATTTTCATGTTTAATGTTAATTAGCAAAGGTTAGCATGCTAAAACTCTAAACTAAGATGGCGAACATGGCACATAATATATTGTAGTATCTAAATATTATCATCTTGCCTACTTACTGTAAGCAGGCAGGCATGCTGACATTTAAATTAGCTTTAACACAACCTCACACAGCTTCTAACATGGTTGTAGAACCTTGGTCTTGTTTATCAATAAGTGCAAAGTCAATCAAATTGACTGAAATTTGCACAACTTTTTTTTTTTCTGGGCAAATAAATCGAAGGCAACTGGACTCAGTAATATGTCTGTGAAGACATTTTGCCTCTTATCCAAGGGGCTTTATCAGTTCATGCTCATCAGACTGTGGACAGAGAATAAAACCAGGGATCTCCACCAGCCAGTCAGACAGGCCTAGCCTAGTCTGATGAGCATGAACTGATGATAGTTGGATAAGAGGCGAAATGTCTTCACAGACATATTAGTGAGTCCAGTTGTCTTCGATTTATTTGCCCAGAATAACTATGACCTGGATGAATGAGAATATTCACAGATACAACATTTTTCGTTTTTTAATACATACTAGTTTTTTTTTGTTATGTTTTGTTTTGTTTTTTATCAAGCCCGTCCATGCAATAAAGTGGAAAAGTTTACAAACAATACAAACTCGTTTTTTCTGTGGGATACTGAATCTGGATTTGAGTGGGTCAAGATGTGACTTTGTCCCACCTCACGCAGTATCCTACCATGCTATTACTGTCTGTGTTTAAGTTTCAATCCCATTTACCACAGCAAAGGGCAGAGGACAACAAAACATGTTTTGCTATAATTTTTACATAGCAAGAAGATCGAGCACGATCAGCTTATGAAAGATTCATAAAGCATGTAAGGCAGGATGAAAGACAGATGTTACGTGTGAGTTTGTTGCTTATAAGACAATGAGTTCAGAGTAGGAGTTTGATAGAAAAGACAGCTATTGTTTTCATCTACCCTCCCTTCATGACAACAGCTGCGGAGTGGAGGTGTGGGCCTCCGGCAGGAGAACACACTATGATCTGGTCAAGCTGTGCTTACAGACAAATATGCATGACTTTGCTGAGTGTGGCGTGTGTGGGCTTTTCTCTGTGCAACAGGGCCTGGTTTCAAAATAGCTCATCAAAGACCCTCGGGCCCTTTATTGTATTCTTTGGAAGTGAGATGGAAAATCTTACAGAGATGTTTTAGTTTGTCGTCTGAGCTCAGATAAAATTTCACTCTTGCCCTGGCCCTCTTTGTCTGTGCTTATCTTGCTGTAAAAACAGATGATTTATGTACAGTCTTGACAACCAAGTTTATATGTTATTCTGATAAGGCCGATGGGTTTGTGCGCATGTCTGTGTCTGTATGGTTTATGAGTGTTTATTGAGGCCGCAGATTGTAGGACTGCCTACTGGAGGACACAAACAGTCTTCCGTGGGAATGCAAAGTCCCAGCAGTTCCCAATCCAATTCCTTATCTCCAGCATTCCCATATGTGTGATGTATATTATCCTCCTTAAACAGGACCACTTGACCACTGCACTGCTTGAAACCATATGCAAATGACATGTTTTTATGTGCAAACTGCAAGTTTTTGTTAAAAAATCTGTTAAATCTCAATGAAAATTTTGAAAAAGAACAAAGTTGTAGAAGGTAAAGCACATTTTAAAAATCAACTTGCAAATGCATAAAAAATATGAACTAAAATTATGGAGTAAAAATAATTCACAAATATTTAAATAGTTAGATTTTGCATTGAATCAAAAGACCATGGACAGATAATAAAGCAGAATAAAGAGACATATGTGTGTGAGAGTGATTAGGAGGTGGTAAACCTGAGGGGTCAACCTCAGATTTTGCATACTTGCTATTCTCTTTAATACACAGCACGTATGCCAACACTGCAGTATCCCCAACCGCCTTCTCACCTGCCAAAAAGTTGGCCTGACTCATCTGGCATCCACCGGGGCCCTGCCCATGGGTGTGAACATCAAATATAATTTCAAAAAGCTGTTGCTCCACACATCATCATAAGGTCTAACACCTAGTCCCCATTAATTGGACTAACACCTTTACATGCAATAAGAAATATGAATTTATTCTCCCAAATGTAATGTGATTAACTCTAATATGTGTGAAGTGTCGGCTGCTGAGCATTTAATATAGTACTTGGTTATTGCACCACATATAATACAAGGTGGTGTTTGTTCATGGGGGGATTATGGCTTTATCACTTGTAACACACACACAAACATGCACACACACACTGCAACACACACACCTTTGTGTCTAGACGTTGGGGGAATTCCCAGTAACCTGCATGTGTACAGGTGATTTGCGTATGTTCACTAATCTAGGGGGTTTGGCTATAACTGTAAACCCACTACACCTGGACACACTCATATGGACAAACACACACATGCACACACAAAGATACACACTCTTGGCCCCTCACACATCAGCACCCGATGACCATGTCGATAAGCTCAGTAAAAAACCTTTCTTCAGCGCTCACAACCTGAAACACTAATGGTCACCATTGTTTGTAAGTGTTTGTGTGTGTGTGTTGGTGTGTGAATGAGTGAGAGAGAGAGAGAGAGAGAGAGAGAGACAGCGACAGAGAGAGACACAGAAAGCGTTTGTGTACATTTAAAAGACAGTTTTTCACCTGCCACTTGTGACCGTTAAACATCACTAGTGGCTCAAAGGTAACACAGTTAGATAATCAAGTCTCTCTCACCATCTCTTACACACACACAAACAGACACACACACACACACACACACATCATTACACATGCTCAGCAACATATTAAATATACCAGTGCAGTTAGAACTGATAGTGTTTACAAAATGATCCTGGACACTTTGGAATTGCCTGTAAGTGACAAAATATTATACATGGTTTCTATAAATTGATTAATACATAAAATTTGTGTAATGTATAGTATGAATGTACATGTCAGTAAGTACTACATCAGCCCACTGATAGTAGTAGTGCACCCTGCGTTTAAAGAGAAATTTATCATATGTTGTTTAACCCGTATGATTATACATTCCTTGAAATCAGCCTCAAATTCAAATCATACCCTCTGTAAATCCTTTCATCGCAAAGAGTTTATTTTTGGATGCAAGCTCTTATTTTTAGCTCAGCCTGTCTCATTCCTAAAAAAAGAGGAGTGATAAAATCTTTAATGCAATTTCAAAAACACAATGTACCTATGTGCCAAAGTAGATCAACAGTTCTCAAGTTTCACTTTTCTTTTTCTGTGCCTTTCTGACTGCAAGGGTCCAATGTCTTCCTGGTCTTATCACCTTGTCTGAATGCTCCAGGTGCAAGCTGAGTTATAGGAGTCCTAACCGTCACCCATTTCACCAACACTGAGGGTTTTTCCGAACACGTTTGTCAAGTATTTCATTAAAGCTCTTAAAAAAGGTTTGACACATGATAACTTCTCTTACTATCACTGTTGCTAAACTGCAACATCTGCCACCACTATTAGCACTACTACTCCTACAAATACCACTAGTGCTAATGTAAGTATTATTACTCCTACTGTACTACCACAAACCCTGCCACTACTCCTACTACTGTTGATGAATTTTAGGTTCTCAGGCAAGTGCTAAATGTTGAAGTCTGTCTCTGACTTCCACAAAAATTACAGAATCCACTGTTTTTAACCTCTTTTTTTTACCATATTACCTAAAAGTGTTTTGTTGTTGTTGTTTTTGTCTTTTGCCTTTTTTTATGTATCGCTATGCTAACTTATGTTATGCTATGCTATGCTAACTAATTGCTACACTAACCTGGGCTTGGTGTTAATCGCTAGTCTAGGGCTAGCAAGTAATCTGATGCTTCTCCCTACATGTTGCAATAAATGGTAAAGTGTTACGTTACCTAGCAACAGTAATATTCCCTCTCTGAGGAAGTTATTTATGAAAAACTAGCTAGCTTAGCGAGGTCACTGACTCTCTTCATTACTATCAGCTGTTCCTATAGGCGAACAGTGTCTATTTTGCTGGGAAACAGATGCATCCTTCCAGTTGACCACCCCAGGTTTCAATGTTGTAGTTTGGTTTAAAGCAACATCATGTTGCAGTTAGTGATTTGTGTGTTTTGGCGCTCTCTGCGGTTTCTTGATGCAAAACCACTGTCATAAATACTAATCCCTGCTGTATAACATGTAATATACATGCTACAAACCAACCTTTATGGCAGCACAGCAGTGTACTTTTCTGAAAATTTGTTTTTTTAAAGAAAACATACATCCTTAGAAATTATTTGCTGTGTGCAGCAAATTTTTACAAGTTTGGGACCGAGAACAGCAGCTAAAGTACAACAGAAGCTAAAGTGACCTGTACCAGAGTTTCTACACTGATAACACCTGACTGTAACAGTACCACCCAGATTTCTGACAAAATGGGCTGAATTGACTTATAAAAAAAAACAAGTGAGTTGAGAAATATTGTTACAACAGCCAAACATTAAGCAAGTCCCATAACACAAAATGAAACTTTGCTACTTTGCAAAGTAACAGTGCATCTCATTTTCTTATCTGCCACTGTCCTCAGGGTAACATCAACCAGAGAAGTGATTTGGAAACATGAATAAATATATGTTTAATAGAACTTTGATTCATTGGCTTATCCGTGAACATTTCTGCCTGAGTCAACCACATGCGCATCGCCAGACACTTTTTACCGGGGCACATGCCCCGGTAGACATGCACTGTGCCCCCCTGTAAAATTCTCAATGAAATTTCATGAATGAGTCTATTTTTCATCACAGAATAATATCCGTACCCCTGCACTATGACTGACGTGTCTAGGAGTAGTTGACAGCTCCTGTAACAGCGTCCAGCCTAACAGGGCTAACCACTTCAAAGAGTGAAGAGGTTGCGTTGCACGCGCAGGCGCTGGGGGCATCTGTGCTGCATAATCACTGAATGGAACGGGCGACACCTAGCACACGAAATTTAAATACAAGCACTGCTATTGCTACGCTTTCACATTGTGTGGAGTACTCTTGTCAGCGGACAGCTAGCCTACAGGCTGCTGTCATGGACATAAAGAAGTTCTTTAAAAACAGAGGGGGCCGGGGCAGAGAAGCAGCAGGGCGGAGGAGAAATGGGAATGAGATGGAGAAGAGAGGCAGGTTAAGTTTTTTTTGCTCGTGCACAATGCTAGATGTTAATGGAAATAATTTCGGGGGAGAGAGCCCAGCCAATGTAGCTTATCCACAGGAGGTTAACTCACTGACATACGTTCAGATCGCTCTCACAATACCTATCAATAGTTGTAGCTGTGAGAGATCGTTCAGCGTTTTGAGGCAGCTGCATACATGGCTTAGGTCCACAATGACCCAAGATAGGCTGCAACACCTCACTGTCTTGGCTATTGAGAGGGATCCTCTTGATCAAGTCAGTCACAGTCAAGTCACTGACCGTTTTGCTGAGATGAAAAGTAGACGTACAGGTTGATGGTTAGAAAGTAAACTTGGACTGTTTGAACTAAACTCTGTTAACTAACTCTGTTTATGCATGTGAATGTAAATAAATATTGGCTACCATCACCATAGTGCATTTATAAGTCTGAGTGGTGGCATTAATATGGTGAGGCTCTGTGTGTGTGTGTGTGTGTGTGTGTGTGTGTGTGTGTGCGTGTGTGTGTGTGTATGTGTGTGTGTGTGTGCGCTTGTGTGCCCCTCCAAAGCTGCAGTCCTAGCAACACCCCTGGGTAGTATAGTGAGTCTTTTGTTATTTTCCATCATAATAAATGATGTTTATTTTTCTGGGTTTGGAGGGGGGGGGTGGGATTTTCTCTTTTTGCAGATGATGGGGCAATTTAGAAGAGAGGGAGGAAAGTGGAATTTATTGAGAAGAAACTGCAAGAGGCTCTTTATAAAAGTGAAGACTGTTCTATAAAATTGAGATTTCATTTCTCAGTTGACAAAACAAAGACAATGTTCTTTGCAAGAAAAAGAATAGGAAGTAATTTAAAATTAAAATTACATAACCAAGAATCAGAGAGAGTGAAACAGTTTAAATTTTTAGGATTGTGGTTTGATGAAAGAATAACATGGGCAGTGCATATTCAAGGAATAACTGATAAATGTAAAACGTTTTAAATGTAATATGATGTCTTGTAGGAAGTTATTGGGGGGCTGAGAGAACAGCATTGAAAGCGGTTTACACAGGATTAATTAGATCAATCTTATACTACAGACATGCAGTGTTTGGATCTGCAGCATGTACAACTTAAAAAAAAAAAAAGATAGTGTTCAAAATCAGGCTTTAAGATTATGTTCAGGTGCTTTAAGAACTACTCCAACATCAGAATTGCAAGTGGAGATGAGAGGATTGCCATTGGAGCTGAGGAGAAAGCTATCTTTAAATTATTGGGTTAATTCAAAAGGACATAATAGAGGTAATCCAACACAAGAGACACTGGAAAACTGCCAGGAGAGAAAAAAGAGAAAATAGAAACTCAAAGTTTTGGTTGGATAATAGGAAAAAAGCAACAGAACTAGAGATAACAGAAATAAACATTAGTCCCATAGCAACAGTTTCTGTACTTCCTCCATTGGTATTTCCTCAACCCCATTACAGATTTAACACTGCTTAACAGAAAAAAAAACAAAGATAAGAAATTTATTTTACAGCAACAAGTAATAAATGCATATATAGAACATAATTATTACAATTGTGTACAGATTTACATAGATGTTTAAAAAAAACTCAGCTAATCAAGTGGGTACTTCATCTACAATGCCAGGGGTATCTGTGTATACTTGTAAGATGATGGCAGTATTGTTAGCAGTGCAGTGGGCTGAAGAGGTGAGACCTCTGAGAATAGTGATATACTCAGATTCCAGTTCCTCACTTATCAGTTTAAAACACAGTTACTCAGGCATTTTAACAGAGATACAACAAACGCTATATAGAATGCAGATGAATGGGCTACATATCACACTTTTATGTATACCAGCACATATAGGAGTCAAAGGGAATGAAATAGCTGATAAATGGGCAAAGAAAGCTAAAAATAAGAATACTGTTGATATTACAGTGCCATACAGTAAAACAGAAATGAAATCTATGATCAAACATAAATTGAGAGAAAGGTGGCAAAAGCAGTGGAATGAAGAGAGAACAGGAAGATGGTTTCATAAAATTCAAAGGAAAGTTGGTATGACGAGAAATACATGTAGATCCCATCGAGAGGAAAGACTAATTTCAAGGTTACATTTTGGGCATACAGTATTGAACAGAACACTATATAAAATAGGAAAACATAATACAGGTGATTTTTGTGAAGAGGAAAACTTTAGAACATGTTATGATGTATTGTTCAAGATATAAAGTTGAAAGAAAATGAATGGTAAAGAGTGTTAAAGTAATTAACTAGTATAATTTACGTGATATTTTACAGAAAAGCTTCGGGGATCATTTAAAAAAAAATGTTTCGGTACCTAATGAGAAAAATGTTGATAAAGAAAATATAAGGTGTGTTTTTTGTTTTTTTAATTTATTGGCGGCGGTAATGTACCAAAAATGCGTGCTAACCAAGAAGAAGAAGAAGAAGGAGAAGAAGAAGAAGAAGAGGAGGAAGAGGAGGAAGAAGAAGATAAAGATGAAGAAGAAGAAGAGGAGGAAGAAGGAGAAGAAGAAGAAGAAGAAGAAGAAGAAGAAGAAGAAGAAGAAGAACAAGAAGAAGAAGAAGAAGAAGAATCATCATCATCATCATCATCGTCGTCGTCGTCGTCGTCGTCGTCGTCACCACAGTGCTCCAGCCGTCGACAACAAAAGCAAATGGCAGGCAGT
>JAPZDV010000002.1:14855461-14903925 GCA_029814665.1 Acanthurus lineatus | reverse complement strand
ATCTAAAATATAAATGTATTTATAGAGTGTGGTCTAGACCTGCTCTATATGTTAAGTGTCTTGAGACAACTTTGTTGTGATATGACGCTATATAAATACAATTGAAATTGAAATGTTTATGGATTAAACCAATGGTCACTTTTACAATTTATTGACAACGGATCAATAACTTGTCTGGGAGCAGTTTTATACTGTACAAGTAAAAGAAGATTTTAATTTAAAAACATTAACAACAATCTAATACCAAGAAATTAGGTTTCTGTATCGCAAAAAAAATATCTGGGGGAGGGAAATGGTCAGTTTGGAGTATATCTATATATGAATAAAATGCACACATTTGAATCTTTTATAGTTATGCTTCAACACTAAAATACACTATCACTTGAACTTACATCTTCAAAGTAGATGGAGATAAGGTTCATGTCACTCGTGTTCTTGCTGTCCATACGGTACTGCTCATACATGAGGTCATCCCGTGAACACTCAAGCTCCATCAACTTCCTGTGGGCCTGAAGCAGCTCTGCCTGCTCTATCAGCTGCTGTGTGTCTGCCACAATCTCTGGTACTGTACACACATAACAAAGTGACAAAGACAAACTGAGAAGAGAAGAAATAACAAAAGTAGGATAATGCTTTTTCAGCAATTTGGAAGTACCCAAATACTTTACTGGATTGGATCACTGGGACCTTTGTAAGTGTCACAGGACCATTGTGATGGATATAATCATCTGGTGACATATAGTTAGCTGATGAGTTGTGGCAATTTTGTTATTGTTTGTTGTCTAAAAGAAGCACAGCTGCTCCCCTCTGTTAAGATTGAGTCTTGAAATACCAATCAAGTCACAAGAATCTCAGCTTTCAAACAGTATATAGCATATGCGGGCATTTATTGATAGAAGTCTTTTAATTATCTTATTACTTAAAAAACAGTGTGATGTCTTCTGGGTAGAATAAAACACAGGTTTTAGACTGTGGAAAGTGCTACAGTGCTGCAGGTTATTAAAAAGCCTTCCAAAAGTAATAAAATAGACCAAGCAAAATAAAAATAAATAAATAAAAAAAATACAATAAGTGCATATAGAAAAACAAGACTGCCTTAGTCGGAGTCGAACGCCAATCTAAAAAAGTGGGTCTTCAGCTTAGATTTAAAAAGGCCGAGGTCAGTAGTGGTGCGATAACAGGGGGCAGTTTGTTCCACAGTCTGGGAGCAGCAACAGCAAAAGAACGATCACCCCACTGTTTATATCCCTATATGCGATTTCATTTCTAAATCACGTCGATTTTGTTGTAAACTAGCGCTCCAAGGCTTCTCCTTTATCCTATGACAAAGCGCCTTTTGGTCACGCGATCCACGGCACGCAGAATCAAATAGTTGAGTTGAAAGTTTCTTAGGAGGGACTGCGGCATTGCCGAAATAACGTTAATCGCAAGGAAAACTCAGTGAACAAATAAACGCAAAATTGATGTTGCTGAAAGCCCAGGTAGTAGTGACGAGAATCAGCCCACCACCCAAACCGACCTCGTTCCGAAAATAGGTGGTACTTCAGTGGTGTGGAACTACTTTGGATTTAGACAAGACGACGAGAGTCAGTCCAATGTGCTCTGTAAGTAAAAAAAATCCTGTAATGTAAAAAAATCATGGCAGAAAATTGTGATTTCAATTCAAAGTTAAAAAATCGAGATTCATATTTTTTCCTGAATCGTGCAGGCCTACTCCACAGGATGTATGAGTTATGAGTTGAACCAGGCCACCATGCTACTACACGCATGAGACATGTTTTTGCTTCATAAATCACACACACGTTCATGGAGTGAAAATGCTTACTGTTTACATTAGCAAATTTATTCTCTGATGGTACCTTTATAGCAATGTGAGTGCAGTTGCTACTAATATATTTGGAAATCAGCTGATTGCTGCACATTACACTGTAATGTTTGCCTGTTCAGCCACAGTTTAGGAAAATCTTATGTATCTGGGCGTCATATGGATATGGCCATCCCATACGACTGGCATGACCTTATGACATTTGGAAGAACCTGACTGGTCAGCAAGCTTCCTTTGAAAAGCAATGGTGCAAGGAATCTGAGTGTGGTGAGGGCTTGAATTGGCACTGAAAAGCGAGATTTTTCGCAGTCTACCTCTCTAAAGTTGGGCCCAGCACAGCATAGAGCTCAAAAACGATTGCTCTTGGCCACATGAAGCAACTCAAAAGCCAGTCATCACCTTGAGCCAAAACGTCAGGGTGATCCCTTAACACACACTCCTCTAAACACTGCCATCAACAATGTCCTCCATCAGTGCCAGGGCAGCCATTGTTTAGCAATTACCAACCATCAATTTTATGCAGCCTTTACTATGCAATACCTTTTTGTCTACCTTTGTCTGCACCTTGTCGACTTCATAACTCATCACACATGAGTTATTCCAAATTAATATGCTTATCTGACACTACATTTTCTTTTAAAGGGAGAAGGCTTGCATCTCAATTCCTGTGTGTCATGGAGGTCTGTGTGCCTCAGCAACTGTGGAGTCCCTGATGTGTGAAAACATTTCCATGTCACATAAACAGAATACTTTCCAGTTTACTTTTGATTTTAGTTTTGGCACTGTGGTTAAGGCATGTTATATGTGGAAAATTTGTTTAAAAAGTTTTTTTGTTGCACGTCTCTGATAAATGCTCAAACTAGTGAGGACATTTTTTTTAAATCTCACCTCATTAACACAATTCAGTTAGTCGAGAGGAAAAAATTATTCTGTCACATTTGGCGGGTTTCAGTAGTTTGGCACTGCCAAATGATGAGGTTGCCGAATGGCATGCACCTTTTTACGGCTGGTCTGGAGTTCGCAAAACGGTGCACATTCTTATGTTACAGTGATATTAATACATCCTGACATGCTCAAAACATAGTGTACGCAACATTTTAGTGTGTGTGCTCCGTTTATGAGGCCCCATGTTTCACAGAGTCAGATTAATTACATCCCTTTTTAAACTAAAAACACTGAGCCTCCCTGTTCTCCCTGTTAATAAATTCAGATTTTTCTCTAAACCCACTTTTTGGTAAAAAACCAACCAGAGTTTGGACACACCTTCTCATGCAATGCTTTTTCTTTATTTTTCCTACTTTCTACATTGTAGATACATACCGAAGACATCAAATATATGAAGCAAGATATATGGAATTATGTAGCAAAGACAAAAAGTGTTAAATAACTTTAAATATGTTTTATATTTTAGATTCCTCAAAATAACCACCCTTTGCTTTGTTCACAGCACTGCAACCCCTTGGCCTTCTCTCAATGAGCTTCATGAGGTAGTCACCTGAAATGGTTTTCACTTCACAGGTGTGCCTTTTCAGGGTTCATTTGTGGAATTTCTTGCCATCTTAATGGGGTTGGGACCATCAGTTGTGTTGTGTAGAAGTCAGGTTGATACACAGCTGACAGCCCTATTTGACAACTGCTAGAATTCATACTATGGCAAGAACCAATCAGCTAAGTAAAGAGAAACGACAGTCCATCATTACTTTAAGAACAGTAGGTCAGTCAGTCTGGAAAATTTCAAAAACTTTGAATGTGTCCCCAAATGCAGTCGCAAAAAACCATTAAGCGCTACAACGAAACTGGCTCACATGAGGACCGCCCCAGGAAAGGAAGACTGAGAGTCACCTCTGCTGCTGAGGATAAGTTCATCCGAGTCACCAGCCTCAGAAATCGCAAGTGAACAGCACCTCAGATTAGAGCCCAGATAAATGCCACACAGAGTTCCATCCGCTGTTTCTTTGTGTAATGCAGAAAAGGTGAACAGATGGTTTCTACATGCATGGTTCCCATCGTAAAACATGGAGGAGGAAGTGTGATGTTGTGGGGGGTGCTTTGCTGGTGACACTGTTGGGGATTTATTCAAAATTGAAGGCACACTTAACCAGCATGGCTACCACAGCATCCTGCAGCGACATGCCATCCCATCCGATTTAGCGTTTAGTTGGACCATCATTTATTTTTCAACAGGACAATGACCCCAAACACACCTCCAGGCTGTGAAAGGGCTATTTGACCAAGAAGGAGAGTGATGGAGTGCTGCGCCAGATCACCTGGCCTTCACAGTCACCTGACCTAAACCCAATCAAGATGGTTTGGGATGAGATGAACCACAGACTGAAGGCAAAAGGGCCAACAAGTGCTAAGCATCTCTGGGAACTCCTTCAAGACTGTTGGAAAACCATTTCATTTGACTACCTCATGAAGCTCATTAAGAGAATGCCAAGAGTGTACAAAGCGGTAATCAAAGCAAAGGGTGGCTATTTTGAAGAATCTAAAATATAAAACATGTTTTGAGTTATTTCACACTTTTTTGCTCACTACATAATTCCATATGTGTTCATTCATAGTTTTGATGCCTTCAGTGAGAATCTACAATATAGTCATGAAAATAAAGGAAAAAAATTGAATGAGAAGGTGTGTCCACTGGTAGTGTACATCCCATGACTTCTCCATTACTTATGAGTCTAAGTAAACTCAATGGACAGCTTGTCGTCTTAAACCTGTCTAAAGCATGGAATGTTTCAATAGTGATGGAGAAATGTCTGTGATTAGACATACAATCAATGACATCTTTTAGATAGAATCAAGCCAAGCTTACCAGAGAAAATGTTTTTAAGGTTTTCCACTGCTGAGGCCAGCTGACTGTGTTGAACTACAGCATCCTTGACATCTTTCAGGTTCTCTATGGTGTTGATGCTCTGCCTCCAGTCTTTACTTACATCAGCCAGTGAGCTCTGGATGTCTTTGACATCCAGCAAGGCACTATGCAGCTGGGTCAGTCCAGTGCGAACACCATCAAGCTGGGACTGGATGGCTGCCTGAAGGACATCAAGGGTCAACAAGAGACAGATATTTTTAATGACTGACATCAGTGATATAATTATTACATTTCATACTACTTATTTTACTATACACTATAACTGGTCATCATACATTCATCTGCTTCTTGTGGCATTGTTAACATTTTAACTGACTCTGTATTTGTCTGTTCATCTTTTCTCTCCATACCTATAAATTCATAATTTGTACGTCTGTTCTGTTTTTTTCATTATTTTAATGATCAGGCCATTTTTGAAGATTAAACTCCATTAAAAAGGTAACACCGTTATTATTATATCATTTTATATGATTATTAGAACAATGAAAATAAAAATACATGGTAATTATAGATTACGGTTAATTTTTTTATGACTGTACACAAAATAAATGACAACAAGACAGACTAACAAAAACCTCTTCATTACCTTCAGCCTAGCTTCGACAGAGGCCTTTTTTCGGGCCTCTCTTCTCCTATACTGCTCCACTTTGTCAAGCTGGTCCGATCGCTGCAGCATCCCTGCAACCCGCTGCACTGCCGTGGCAACCGCCTCCCGACTTGTCTCCTCCATATTGTTGCTTAAAAATATTTATGCCACTCCTATCCAAAGATTTCATGCGAACCCTCTCGAGCTGAAAAAAATACAGTCAATCAAAAGCAGACCTTAACACAAATTTTTATGTTCGTGTTAACTATCACATTGCAACTATGGGTAAACAAATGTCAAAGGAATCCTCTTAATGAAGACACTGTGACAAAGCCTTCCATGTTCAGAGGCTTATTTAACCAAAATGTTTAGATACCTACATTCACATCAACACTTGATTTTAAGATTCCACTTTTTAGTTGTGTATTAGGCTGTTGTGACGCACTTAGCAATATGTTAACCATGGTGCTACAAACTACACAGCAGCCAATAGTTTCACTGATGAGTTTCAGAGCAATTATAGAAAAGTACCCTTCAGTGTTAAAGATGAAAAAGATTTCAGTCACAACACAGTCACGTGATACTGCTTTAATCGAGTAGTATGGGATACCTAACAAAACAAGATTTGAAAGCATGAAAGGACAGCTATGACATTTCCATTCTTACATTTTTTTTCCTAATCAATTTATCTCTCACAAATAATTAAATGGATTCAGTGGTTGGAAATGTAACACCGAGTAACGTAGTCACTAGCTTACTTCACGTACTGCAAAGGCAGCTAGCAAACTAGCGTTTAGCTAATGACAGCGTAACGTTAATACTATTTTGACAAATGGTCAACAGCAGCTTAAACGTACGTTATTCATAGTTACATATGATGTATCAAATAAAAAAGTTTAGTCCTCAAATCAAACTTCTCTGCTCAATAAATTTAGTAGCTTAAACTGAGCTAACAGCTCAGGAAAGCAGGAAAAGACCAACAATTTCTCATCGCAAGCTTCCTATTTAAACCCAATATACATTCTTACCTCCTGCACTCATGAGAAAAAATGCATTAGTACACATATATCATTAAAATAACTGATGTAGTGGAGTGGTCATCTAGCAGTTTTTCTTCGACTTGATGTCTTCTTCTTCCTCTTTTTCTCATCGACGGTAGCTTCTTCGTCGTTCTTCTTCTTCTTCTTCTTCGTCGTTCTTCTTCTTCTTCTTCTTCTTCTTCTTCTTCTTCCCTTTTCTTTTTGTTTTACGGCGAATGTCATTTTGCTTACTGGTACATTACCGCCACCCTCTGCTCCGGATTACACAACAGATTTACACCACACACCTCCAACAAGCTTTCTTTACGTCTAGTGTTTTTTCCCCACCAATGTAACTGTTTTAGTGTTTTAATTGTGTCAATGGCTACTGGGTATAGTCAGTGGTAGTAGTTAGAATAAAAGCCGTTGTCTGGGTTAGCTGCTTTTCCCGTCAAAATCACTCCATTACCGGTGTGTCCTAGTCACTTTTGTGAAATTTCAGTATTGTACCTTACAAGCATATTCAGTTTCAGTAAAGTTGCTGGATGTGAAAGTGTGACAGGGATGACATGGGTCTCCTTTAGGGAGGTATCCGTCAAAAACGTCATTGCAATTTGACCACTGGTTATTATTTGATGGGGTCAATGGGGTAGGTCACGGCAGTTTCTACATTTTAAGACATTACTTTGGAGTAAAGTTCGTCAGCCCTTGGGAGCCCCCTAGTGGCCTGGGGCCCCAAGCGGATGCCTGCCTTGCCTGTTGACGTCACCTTCAGAAATTCCGCCTCTGAGGGTGATGTTGCGCTCTGATTTGTTGAGCATCTCGGTGCTTATGAGAGAGCCACACAGGCTGTGCATGCGAAAATGATCTGCAGTCCGCGGCGCTACTGCCAGTTTGAATTGAATAATTTATGTATTTAACTAAGGTGGCGGAGCTCCGGAGGGCTCCGGCCCACTTTAACTCCTGGGTATAGTAGGCCAACAGTTGGCCTATCTCTTTGCATGGTAACTGAATGTCTGTGTCCACTACCAACTCAACTTTGACAGTTCTTTGAATTTGATTTAAAGTTCCCCTGTCAACTCTCCTTTTCTTGCCACATTTGGCTGAAAATTTTTTAGTCTAGAGTTGGCCACACAAGCATTTATGTAGCCACCACTGGATGAAGAGCTTGTCCTGCGATGAAAACCTCAAAATTCATATTCACTGTCATTTCCTACTCAACCAGAGTCTACCCTCCACATGCTCCAATTCTTCAAGCACTAACACAGCACTCCTTTGGTGGGATAAGAATCACTTTGTCCCTGCAAACCTGTGGTTTGCCACCAATTGTATCCTTCTTAAAGGCATGGTTCATAGTTTTCTTCTTTTTTCTATACATACTCAGCTTCATTCCTTCCTTAATTCTTTTCTTTCTAAAAAGAACTGTATTTTTTCTACTGAGATCTGACACTTCCAAACATAACCCAATTTCACAACTCATTACTTCTTGTACTTTAATGCTCACATACTTCTCGTTCCTTACTCCTTTTCCTCTCCTCTCCTAATATACATTATTCAGAAAGGATAGAAGTATTATGATGAATATAAGATAATATGGTTTTAGATGTGATGCATACTGGTGGTGCTTTTATGCATCAGAATTTTTTTACTTGCAGTACTTTAAAAGTGGAGCCAGTTTTATTGTAATCTTATTTATTGTAACTAACTATTGTAACTAATGTTGATAGGTTTACTCAATAAAAAAATTATTGTATTTCTCAAAGGTAATCTTCTATGCTTGTAAAATTTCTGTCTACAAAGATTGTAGTTACTATGAGCTGAAAAGTAGATTAAGTAAAATACTGTTTAAGTTCTGTAGCTCCCTGAGTACGGAACTTGCAAACTTTCTACCTTACTTTTCAACACTTGAAAGTCACAGGGTTAACTCAGGGTTGTCTTGGACATTTTTTCTTGCTTCTGACCCTGATTGAAGTCATTTATTATGATTTACTCATACTTCCAATCCAATTTTTAGTTTTACAGTTTTATTAATATTAGGGATTATCAGTCACTTGCTTTATAATAAGGACTCTACCAGGTGAGCCACAAGGGGACTGACACCTGAGGGAAATATCACATTTTTGGGATTTTTCCCTTGGGAAAATTATCAATTAATTTTTCAATTTATAATGTTTTCAATTTATAATGTTTTCATTTACCAAGATCACAGGCTGTATATATTCAGTGTTGTGAACTCCAGCAACAAAATGCCAGTCATCTCCATTGTGTTGACGTGAAGACAGAAATTTCTCAAAGTGGTCATATAACAAGTCTTGTCATATAAATATATATGCATATGGAATCAACATAACAGAGAATCTGTCATGGACTTCACATAGCTCTGCCGTGGTTAAAAAAGCTCAGAAACGGCTGTATTTCTTAAGGAAACTTAAAAAAGCAAAATTCCCATGCCAAGTTCTTGTTAGCTTTTACAAAGGGGCTATTGAAAGCATCCTGACTGGAAACATCACAAACTGGCATGGGATGTACACAGCCCAGGACAGGAAGTCTCTGCAACGAGTGATTAAAACTTCCCAAAACATCATTGGTATCCATCTACCAAGTATCAGTGATATCGGGGAGGTGAGGTGCCTGCGCAGAGCCAAGAGGATACTAAAAGACAACACTCAACCCAGCCACAGCCTGTTCATCCTGCTGCTGTCAGGCAAAAGATACAGAAGTATCCGCTGCCGTACCACCAGACTACAGAGCAGCTTTTTCCCTCAGGCTGTGAGACTGCTTAATGCACCATCTGCACTCCTCCATGTTAAATAATTTTATTTTTTTTATACAATCAATTAATCAATCGAGAGGGAACAACATTTTAGTTTCATTATATAACTTGTTGTATAATGACAAATAAACTTCCTTGTATCCTTGTATACATATATTTAAATATATATACATGTAATATTGGGGTATCACACTTCCTAGTCTTTCCATGAAAGTCTATTCCAGGGCACTGGAAAGGAGGTTCAGACAGATTGTCAAACCTTGGGTCCAGAAGACACAATGCAGATTTAGTCCTTGTTGAACAGTGAAAAAGCTCTTTATTTTCACTTGCATGCTTGAAGCATCAGCGGATCTTGCTTATCTAGCAACATGTGTTTATAGGTGTTATAGATGGAGAAGGCTAGTAGCTGTAATTAATGTGTTTTGAACCCAAATGCAGTGCACCAGGTCACAAAAATATTTGAATATAACTTTAATTTAAAAAAATAATAGGGCAAATTTAACTAGACAAACATTCCAAACAATCCAAACAATCCATTTCTTACCTTTACATTTTACCAAAACCTCTTTTGTGACATAACGTTTACTCACCTGTCATACATACATTTTATACTACTCTTTAAACCACTGTTTACCTGACCAAGGAGTCTGCATGCCACTTTAATAACTAATTTCCTCCCTTCCTTTGAAAAGCCCTTCAAGCCCTTTTTAGGATTGTAGATGAGGGCAAAGATGTCCATCTTCATCTTCCCCCTCATCTACAATCGTCAACTTTTTCATGGGGTCCATTATTTCTGCCTATGTCTACTTCTGTCCATGGGACAATACATTTGTAAAGTGCTTGTGAAATCAAGAGTTACTCAATAAAAAGAGAATGAAGTAAAAAGAACATCAAGGCCAAACAAACTAATTGAGCAAACATAATAGCATACACACCAAAAATAATTTAAGCCACTATACTATTGTTAACAGCCCCAAATGCCTGTCATAATACCAAGGAGTTACTCAAGATATACATTGAGAAAATGTCAAATTTAATCATTGTTTGTTTAGCTCAGTCCTCCTCCATGGCTTCAGTTCATGGTTGCCATCTATTAGAGAACTGTGCATTTTGCAATCTCAGCCTGAAGGTGTTTTTTTCCATTATGTAGATACTTTCGACTTTGTACTGACATGTCATAAATTGGAGGGGTCTTTTTAAGGCAACTCAGTGTTATAGTTTTCTTGGCAGCCTTGGGCAGAATATGCAGTAAGTCTTTCTTTTTCCTGCTTATACTGATTTCTTACACAGCCCCAAGGTAAATTGGTAATGGATTCCAAGGTGATTCAAAGCCAAGTATTATATCCAGTGAATCTAGAATTTCCTTGCAAAATTTGTCCAAAAAAGGGCATGTGAGTATGGGTCACTGACTCCTCTCCACATTTTCTCCAAGATGCACTTGTGTGGCTGAGGTAGATTTTGCAAAGGGTGTTAGGGGTTCTAAAAAAATGCATGCACTATTTTTCACTGAAACTCTCTCCATGTATTTGCATTTGTGACTTTGTGGGTTTCTGAATAAATATTTTTCCAAAAAACCTCACTGATTTCAAACCCAATTTCCCCTTCCCATTTTTGTTTAAAATCAACAAAAAAGTATCCTCTGGTTTCACAGATAACACACTGTAAAGACTGGATATTGGTCTCCTTGTACATTTTCCGCCCTGAATTCTCATCAAGCACTGCTTGACAGGGGAGTCCGAAACCTTAAGGCTTTGATTTTTTGAGCAGATAATTTCTTATCTGAAGATACCTACAGAAGTCTGATCTCAGGAGATTAAATTCCTTAGTTATCTGTTCAAATGTTTTTACTTCCTGATCTACAATAAGCTGGTGAGCGAAACTGATATTTGGGTGTCTTCATCTTTTGTATCTTGCATCCAACTTTAATGGTATAAAGCCTCTTAAATAAGAAATACTTGACAAAACAGGTACATCTTCAAGGAGACCAAAAACTTGCTGTGCTGCTCTTCATGCTGAGAGAGTAGTTATTCACCCTCTTCCTTGAGTCACTTCCAGAGTTTTATTCTGAGTTAACAGAGCATTTGAGAGAGGCAGTGAAGTACACACTAATTTTTCAATCTCAAGCAACCTTGTATCTGGTCTAACTGAAATCCAAATGGTCAAAGCCCTTAGTAGACAGGCCAGTCAATAGTGCTTAAGGAGGGGGAGTCCCCATCCTCCTATTTGTTTAGATAACTGTAAGGTTTTTTATCTGACATGTGGGCGCCTTCCCTGCCAGATAAATCTGGAGATGAGGTGATCTAGGGTAATCTACATGTTTTTTTGGTGGTGTGATGGGCAGAGTCTGGAAAAGGAAAAATATTCTCGGCAGCACATTCATGGGATGCTCTATTCATCCTGGGGGTGAGAAGAAGGTAAAGGTTGCCTTACATAATTTTTCTAGGTCTCTAGGTATGATGGTTCCCAGGTATGTAATACCTTCCTTTAGCCACTTGATCGAGAGTGATGCTCTCATCTGGTGTGTGACAAGTGAATTTGTGTTACAGAGATTATTGCCTCCTTCCAGGTCGATGGCACTTATCCTTTCTCAAGAGCAGGAGAGAATGCTTTCTCTAATATCAGGCTGATGAGATCTATAAATGCTCTCTAAAATTCATTGGTAAATCCGTCCATACCTGGACTTTTATTTTCTTAGGGCCTTTTATTCATTTACAATCTCCTTCTTAGTTATCAGTCCATCTATGAACATAGATGCAGTGGATTCCATTTTAGGCAAATTAATAAGTTCTTGATTGTTATTCATTCCTGGGTCGCTGTCAGTGTCTCAGTCTAAGTTAAAGTTTTTAGAGAATGCCACAAAAACTTTTGAATTTTCATTTGGTCCGTACAGAAATGGTTTATCTGGATTATTAGTTTTAATTTTGTGAAGTGTGATAATACGGTATTGTTTTGTCAGCTGAGGTGCCAGCAGGCAGCTTGCTCCACTTCCATGTTCATTAAAATTTTGTTTCAGGAACCTCAAATTTCTTTCAATTTTATTTGACAGAAGATCATCTAGTTCCTGTCTAGTCTTTTCTAACTTGTGTAGATTTTCTGATGATATATTTTCTTTGTATTGTTTCTCGAGTTCATCTGCCTTTTTTTCCAGTGCCATACATTTGCTTGCCAGTGCCTTTTTGGAGTGTGAAACCAAGTGGATTATTTTTTTTCCCTCAACACTTCCTTTGCCCCTTTCCAGAGTGTGACTGGAAAGATGTCATCTCTGTTGTTAAGCTTCAAATATTGGACAAATTCATCTCTTAGGGAGGCTTGAAACGCTTGTGTCCCTAACAAGGGGTTATTTAGCCTCCATCTACAAGGGGAAGCTGTTCTTTACATATCCCAGATCAGTTTTACAATTGATTTAAATATGTGATGTGAGGGTGGGAGTAAAATGAATAATCTGATCCCTTGGGTGTATGTGACTCCAGACATTAATAAAACTTAACTAATAGCAGCAATTTTCAGGAATCCTGCTCATTGTTATCAGATGGATGTTTGATTTTTAACTCTGGTCTAGAGGAGGGTTCAGCACACATTTAAAGTCTCTTCTAATCGATAGTAAATCTTGTGCCTTCTCCAGTGGTTTTTAGTTTAGTTTTTATAAATTGCAAGTTATTATCATGTTGGGCATACACGTTTAACATTGACATACTGTCCCTCTTTGTACATAAATGACGAATCGACAAAGAACTATAATGACCTATGTATCAAAAATTCTACCCCTCTCTCCATTATATCAGTTTTTTTTAATTATTTCAGGTTTAATACAATGACCAGTTGCACTGTGGCTGCCATTCCTAAACCTCTGTAGTGTAAATCATATAACAAATATAAAAAAGAAAAAATACAACAATGTATGAAACTATGACATAAAATAAGGAAACTTCAAACACAGTGGTCCATGTATCAATGAGCCCACTCTGCCACCCACTCAATATTGCTTTGTGTGAACTATAATCAAAAGAAATAAAACAAAGAGCAGTGGCACAGCACAGAAGGAGTGTCCTATAAATTTAAGTATCTGGGCCTTAAACTGTCTGGTGTCAAGATAATGATGCGTGTTACCTCCCCGTCCTACCCCTCTTACAGTGAAAAACTTTATGTTTCAGTGGATTAAAATAGTAGAAGCAATAACAGGAAAGTAAAGATAAAAATTTAAATATATGCAAATACTTAGCAGAAAATAAAATGACCACTATCATTTAAAGTTTTCACTACATTAAATATTAGGCCAAAACACTGAGGTTAATGTCCAAGCCTAATCATGTCACACTGTCTTTTAGAGAGAGAAAATTAGGGACGCAAAAGAAAGAAGAGGAGAAAAATGATAGAACTCCTTAACCTTTCCCCCAGCCCTTGCAGGAATATTTAAATATTTTAAAAAAGCTGTTCCTTAACCTGGGATGTTATATTTTGTCTGCTCTTTGTATTATCTAACATAACTTAACCATGATAGATCTGGAGATATTAGCGTTTGTAAGTTTTATCCCAAGCAACCAGTTCGCCAATCAATGCCAAGGTCTGGCCCTTCAAGCAGTTGGAGGGCTGTTTTCAATACCTTTGCGGTGAAGTTCAGCATGTTCTTGTCAACTCCATAGATATGTAAATTTCACCCTCTTGGATGATTTTTATTCTCTTCTAAACAGCATTGTTTGTGCATCAAGCCATGTGCCCACCATGACCACACCATTAATTGAAGACAAAAACTTTTGATAGCTTTTCATCACAAAGGTCTTATGAATGCCCAGACCAAATTAAAATTTTCACTGCAACATATGTACATACTAAATTTTGTGAGTTTTCAAGCATGGTAAAGTCAACAAAAAAGCAATTCATTTGGTAGAGACATACAAACATGCGCGTCGCCAGACACTTCTTACCGGGGCATGGGCCCGGTAAACATGTGCTGTGCCCTCCTGTAAAATTCTCAATGAAATTTCATGAATGAGTCTAATTTTCATCACAAAATAATATCCTACCCCTGCGCTATGACTATGACTGACGTGTCTAGGAGTAGTTGACAGCTCCTGTGACAGCGCCCAGCCTAATAGGGCTGCAGTAAAATCACTTCAAAGAGTAGAGAGGTTGCTTTGCACTAGCAGGCACTGGGTGCATCTATGCTACATAATCACTGAATAAAACGGGCGACACCGAAATTTAAATACAAGCTCTGCTTTTGCTACACTGTCACTGTGTGTGGAGAACACTAGTCAGCGGACAGCTTGCCTACAGGCTGCCGTCATGGACATAAGGAAGTTCTTTAAAACAAACAGAGGGGACCATGACAGAGAAGCAGCAGGGCAGAGGAGAAATGGGAATGAGATGGACAGAGGTAGGTTAAGTTTTTTTTGCTGGTGGACTGCACCAGATGTTAATGGAAATCATTTCGGGAGACAGCCCAGCTAATGTAGCTTATCCTAAGAAGGTTAACACCCTGACACACGTTCATATCGCTCTCACAATACCTATCAATAGCTGTAGCTGTGAGAGATCGTTCAGCGTTTTGAGGGGGCTGCATACATGGCTTAGGACCACAATGACCCAAGATAGGCTGCAGCACCTCACTGTCTTGGCTGTTGCGATGGACCAGCTTGATAAAGTCAGTCACAGTCAAGTCATTGACCATTTTACTGAGATGAAAATTATATGGTACAGGTTGATGGTTAGAAAATAAACTTGGACTGTTTGAACTAAACTCTGTTTACTAACTCTGTTTATGCATGTGAATGTAAATAAATATTGGCTACCATCACCGTAGTGCATTTGTAAGTTTGAGTGGCATTAATATAGTAAGGCTGTGTGTGTGTGTGCGTGCGGGGGGGCTGTGCCCCTCCAAAGCTGCGGGCCTAGCAACGCCTCTGGTCAACCAGACAGATTTCATATTCAATTTTTTCTTATTTACAATCACGCAATCAAGCCTCTCAATTCCTGGCAACGTTACCAAACTATGTCTTTTGTTTTCAATTTCTTTTTAAGACTTTATTTTAACTTGTCTTGTGTGAGGACTGTCTAATAATTTTTTTTTTCATCGCCTTAAAACTCTACTTTAAACCTAAAAGCAAACTCTCCTTCAGTGCAGAGAAAGAATGTGTTTGATCAGTAAGTAAAACGTTGCTATTCTTGTTTGTTGCAACAGAAATATTAGTGACTCAATTCATAATTATTTTATTTTACAAATGTACACAATAAAATACGAATGAATATAATTGGTTCTGAAGTGTTTTGTCTCCCTAGACAAATGTTGTATTGTTATATTTGTATTGTATTATCAGCCGCATTATGTTAATGATATTTGTTAATGATATAGCTAGTGTGATATTATCATGTTTCTAAGGATATTTTGCATTGCTCATTTTTCTGGAGTGCCAAAAGGCAATTTGGCAGCAATTAAAATGGTGTATGGTAATTGAAGAATTTGATTGTGAATGGTTTTAAATGGCTCTACATCTCAATAAATTGTGTTTCAACCTACATATAAATTTGTGCCTAATATTTACTGTTTTTTCAAGTGTTTTCTTATTTTGGGAATAGACAACTGTACTAAGTGTGAACTTTGGTTTAAACTTCAGAGGAATCAGTTGTCTGGAAGATCCCAAACATGAGCCAGTAAAATGCCTTGAACTTATGAAGGCAGCAGTAACCCAATCTTGACTTGAAGGGAAGTTGGTTCAAGTCCAGCGGGGACAAGCAAGTACCAGTTCACACCCATGTGTGTCCATGTCTTCGGTTCAGGCCTGTTTAATGGAGTGGAAAAATTAGAGACAGTAGCCTACAGTACCTGGCATGCTTTGTGTGGGTGTGTGCCATATCTTATTAGTTTAATATGTGTTGGGAATTTTTAACAACCAATCTAAAACATGAAATAAATATTAGGGTGTATACATATTTGCATCTTTAAATTCGTCATCCCTTAATGGGATTCGCTTCTAATTACATCTTTGTGTCAACTTTTATTGTGGTTGTTAGGTAATGATATTGGTATTGGAAAGAGCTTTGGCATTTCTGAGGGTATGGGTAATGGGCATTGACATTAAGTTCAAGGTGGAGACATAAAATATTCAAAATAAGAGATGTTTGTAATGTAAAGGATGCTTAAAATTTGTTTGGAACATACAGAATATATGTATATGTGTCAAGAAAGTAACATTGACAACAACTCGCTTTTGGTATGATGTCAGTTTAATACAGAAGAAAACTGTATTGACTCTGGTGTTTGCATCACTGAGACAATGAAGGATCATAAAAGAGAATTATGATGCACATTGTGGGAGCGGTGGAATATAGTTTTATCTAGTTTGATGGGAATTATATTTATAACTTTTGTAGTGTAGCAAACATTAGATACGCTAACTTATGTCTTACAGCATCATAGAATTAATGGCCTGCTCTTTAGTTTCATTTTCTTCTAATATATGCGCTTTCTATCGTACACTTGTAAACATCCTGAGGGTTAATTAGGCGTATGACATCATGCGCATCAAGTACGGGAAACTCGACTGATATTTCACGGAAACTGTTTGTCCTCCTTGCTGAACAAGTTTCCCCAACTGCTCCTGACTCTATTTAAAAACACACACACACACACACACACACACACACACAGCCCTCTGTAGGTTTATATGTCAGATAAAAACAAACTTGCCTGAAACAATCAAATTATAGCTAAACATGCACAAGATAAACAAAACTGTACAACCTTTCGCAGTGCATGGCAGTTAATGCATGTCATTGTGTATCTGTGTTTAAGTCAGGTGTGTGTGTGTGTGTGTGTGTGAGAGAGAGAGAGAGAGAGAAGGAGAGAGGGGTTCATAAAGAGTGTAATATTCCAGGTGGTCAGCCCGTCAGAGGAAATCACTGGCACTATTTGCTCAGCTGCTACACTGTTTAAATCAATTTTCAGAGAGTTTTACGCATAACCATGAGTGAATACACACATGTACAAATACATGTTTTTTACAGGTTAAGTCCAAAGCCGGAAAAAGTTATTTAAAATAGCAAAAAAAAGTTTTCCTTAAGTCTTAAACCAAATAAAGTAAAATAATGTTGATGCTCTTTGACAAATAGCCCTTCCATGACTCTGCTTTGTTTTTTTGTGTGCACTGATAGGTTTACAGTGTAGGAGTCTGCAGTGACATTTCAGTGTGATAAATTTCTACACTAAATCTTGACAAGTTGTAAAGTTACTGATGCAATTTCTCCAAGTACAGTTTGAGTTTTTATCATGTTGAGATGAAAGCCCTGGAATAAAACGCAGTGTGTAAATACCTGCCTGTAATTACATATGCATCATATATCATCAGTCCCAGGACGTCACAGGACACTGGCACTGCATTTTGTTTAATTATGGCAGTGTTTATCAGGCCATAACTGCCTGTGGAAAAGGAATCCTTCAAAAATATTTTCTCCTTAACAATATTCATTGTCATTTTGTTTATTCTTTGAGGTTAACAGTATATCTTTCAGCATTTACATGCTTAACCCCAGCATGCATTACAGAGAACCACCTTAAACAGGTCACAAGTCCATCAGAGGAGCAAAACAGTTAAACGACAGCAATACTGCACACTAACATTTCCAGGAAATAGCTGAAATATGAGTTGCTGTTAACAAGGCTTTTCCTTCAGGTTTTTATTCCAATCGAATCATAATTTGTTGATTAAATCACTGTTTTAACTTTGAGCATTGATGCACAGTTTGCCTTTACAAAGATATTAACGATTCTGTCAGTTAGAGTTACATGGCCCATGTGTAAATCCAAAGTTGTTTTCTCAGCAAAGTAATAAATCAAACTATTTACCAGTGAATTGTAGACACACCAATAAATAATATATGAAACAGCAAACAGTAGGTAACATTTTGGTTTTTCCTCTCCTTAGTTTTATTTGGCCATTGAGCAAGATTGAAGAAAACACAGAGAAGTTGGCACCCAAACAGACCTAACAGTGATAATATGAAACTGGTTTGCTATTTTCCAAAAACGACAAAGCGCAAACAATTGCTGTTTGTGAGGATTGCAAAGATGACATTTGCACATTAAACAGCAACAAAACAAACTTTTTTAACCACCACACAAGGAAGCACTGAAAACAGTGACCCAGACAAACACTGATGGTGGGGGGGGGTACCCACATGAGATCATCAGCTGCCATCACGCAAGCAGAGGTTACTGGGCCAAATCAAAAAACTCTCTACATTTGAGAAAGGCACTTCATATGACAGGATGAACTCATTTAATAGTTATCATACTCATGCTCATTTTATTATAGGGAAAATATTTTGGTTGTTCCAAAGTGATTAGAGTCATTATACCATGGTAGATCGTCATCCTGCTTGGAGAAATATTTTGATAAATTTTTGCTAGATTGCACAACCTTAGCAGGCTCTTCTTCCACTTCGCTATTAGAGTCTGATCGCTCAGACATACAAAGGTTTGGGGAAATCCCTCAGCTACACACACCCTGCGAGCACTGTGCTGGAATCCACGTCTGAAATAATAACATACGTAACATCAACAAAAAGGAACATGCTAACTCGTGATGTCACATATTGAAAGTGAGGTTTATGAACATGTGGTACAAACAGAGGATGTGATGCAATTGCTGTGGCTGTTTGTTTCCCCATAGTGGTTTACGGAACAATTATGAACAATGTCATTTTTATGTAGCAGCGTTAGGAAGCACGTTAAAAAAAAATACTGTATACCATTGTTAAGATTATGTTCATAGAATTAAGCCTGGGAAAAATTTCATGTTGAGCAAGGGTTGTTAAACATGACTTTTATGCACTAACTAGTCAGTTAGTTGAGCCGTTGTCCGAAGCAATATTCTAACAAAGTGTTGTGGATTATCTATGAGTCAGATGGGTATACAGCCATGGCGTGCCAAACAGAGTTGATGATGCCTTGATAAGCCTGCTATAACAACTGTCATTACGGCCAGAAAAAAAGAAAAATGTCACTATGCAGGAGATTTAAAGGTATTCTTAGCCTTTTTATTTAGCAATTATAAGCTGTATATAAATAATTCATAGCAGGTTTATAGTACACTAAAATGTAGTTGTATGCAGATAGTAGGTCTCTTCTTAGTGTGGACAGCTTAGTTATCAACCACTTTAAACTCATGAAGCATTTGTAACTGGGAGCTTTTAAAAAAAACAGATAATGAATGAACACTTTACTATGGCATTGTTATAATTGTATAATTCATGTCTTATAATTATTGATAAGACTATACATTAACAAACACTTTAAATGTTTCTTATATGTGCTTATTAATCACACTATAATATGTTTTGAACAACTTCTTCAGTAAAAAGCTTGTATATTATAATTAACTGTGAGATGCATGAAAGATATAAGCAAGAGTTCAAAGTTTTTCCATGTACATTTTAGATATGACATCCATCTTTCTTCAAAACACACACAGGTAATAGTACGCATTTTCCACACAACCTTATTACCTTCTCTCTCCGCTCTATTTTCCACACTCCCTTGACTCAGTTATTACTGCATTGTTCTTTCAGCGAAAGTGTGTCATGTTTGATCAGACTGGGATGTAAAGCCACATTACTATCTTTCGTGGTATCTCTGCTTCAGCAAATGAAATGATAAGAGACCGCAGATACACCGCACACTTGCTTTGATTCTATGAAATAAAAGAAGCTATAGACACTTTGAAAAGTTGATATATATTAAATAGACAAACAACCTGACAAGAAAAACCACCCACTAAGGGGGCGTGGCCAAAAGAGTGCAACTTATAAGAGAGGTGACGTCCAGGTGGAGCATTATTCAGGTGAACATTCACATGCTCATGTCTCCACCTTCCACTGCCTGAGAATACCACTTCACTGAACCTGATAAAGGAGTACACTTAACAAGGTACAGATATTCTCTTCTTTGTGCTCATTCATTCAGGTTCGGACTTGGTCTGTTTGTCTTTTGCTGTCACATGACTGTCTCTGATAAGTATGCATGTCGGCTTTTTTCACTTCTCTGTTCATGTTTTGAGCTTTGAGCTTTGATTCTGGTGTCTCACGAGAGTTTTTCTTTTTTTTTCCTTTCCAGATTGTCCCTTAAGTATGTTGGCTGAAATGGAGATGGTGAGACAGATGTTTAATTAATTTTAATTTAATTCTATTTTAAGTTAAGTTGTTTTACAGTCAGCCATTGAATGGCAAAAATTATTTATACAATTTAATGTTTTGATAATTGTAGGCTCTAAAATATTGTTGTAGTAACTGTGACTTACATATGTTGGCTGAGGGTAGAAGGTCATTTGTAAGAATAGCAGCAAAGCCACACATCACTGTTACCTGAGTGTTATGTGTTGCTGGTGGATGCACAAACACTTGCATAAATTTGCCAGTCAAACTAAAACACACAGGGTCACATCAGGCTGGTTTTCAGGGCACAACAATACAAAGCTCACATCAGGTGAAATATTGTATATAGTCTACTAGGGCATGTAAATGTCCATTTATGTCATTTTGGAAAGTCAAACTGTAACCTAGATAGAAAAAAAAACATCATATAAAAACAATGATCGCCACTGTATAATATTATGCAAAAACTGAACAATTCATGGACAGTTCACAGCTCTTTAAAATTGATGAGGTGCTTCCTGGAGCAAAATTATTTACTTCACAGCACTGTAGTGTTCAACAGAACATCGAACAGCAGGTGTGTAGTCTAATAATAACAACACCTCAGGCTACGACTGACATGGGATAAATGCCACCCATCATGCAAAGTGTTTTCTCTCCATCAGCGTCACACAAACAAACTTGCTGTGGTAAAAAAAGCAAGTGTGCATAATTTCTAAAAGCTGCTGTCCTGCTCTGTGTCTGTCAGATGGCTTACGTGACTGAGATCAGGCTGAGTGGAGATCGAGGGGCTTGGAGTGGAGTTGCCCCTGCCTCCTACCCAGAGGTGGACCTGGAGGTCATTGAGGAGTACCTGCAGGAACACTCACTAGGGGTCCAGCCTGCACACACAGCTTCATCGCCTCTGACTGCCGTTGGGCAGCAAACGCACACACACTCCCACCAGGGCACCAGGATCATAGGTCAGTGTGGAGTGTGGTGGCAGTGATGATGAAGAAAAAGATGAGGATGAAGTGATGCAGGTGCTTGTATTTTTTTATGTCTTTAATCTGACTGTGTCTTTTGTCTGGTTCTCCATAGAGAATAGCTGGTCAGGTCAACAGTTCAAGTGGCACTGTGACTCTCACACTCCAAATGAGGAATATAAAGATCAAGGCCTGCATTCTGCCTGGCCTGGTCATCATGACAACCAATGGGTAAGTTCAGCGACATCAGTCTTTAAGTTAATTAAGCATAATTACCTCTTTGATAGCTGACTTTAGTATTTTGAGGTTACACTCAGAATTTCTGATGGACTTTTTAAATTATTTTTAAGAATTGTTACATTTGTGAATTTTTAGTATGTGTTATGTGTCAGCTTCAGGACCACATTTCATACTCCCATGAGGTGCCTGCATACATCGACTCAGACTCCCAGTCCAGTGGCTCCCACTACCAGGAATACCAAGATTCCCCATCACCGTCATCTGACAGGGAGGGCAGGAAGGACAAAGACTCCCTGCCTCTTGTCCCACTTTCAGGTATACACACACACACACACACCTAAGTTTTGCACCTGAACACAGAAACTCTCTACAATTTGAAACTTAAACACGTCTTCAAACCAAACTTCTATGTGTTCAGTGTAAGTACATGGATGTTCTCACACATAGAGGCATGCATGAGTCATTGTCTCCTCGTATTTATATTTACATCCCCTTCTTCGTTAGCAGGAAAAAGGAAGGAGCGGTTGTTCCAGTTCCTGTTTGAGATGCTCCAGACACCATCAATGCGTAGCTGTATCTGGTGGGTCCAATCCTCTGCCGGCACATTTCAGTTCTCCTCCCAAAACAAAGAGCGCCTGGCACAACTTTGGGGAAGGCGAAAAGGCAACCGCAAAACCATGACCTACCAGAAGATGGCACGGGCGCTGAGGAACTACTCCCGTACTGGCGAGATTCAGAAGGTGAAGAGGAAGCTGACGTACCAGTTTGACGAGAAAACACTGAGAGGCCTACAAGGAGACTCTAACACTATGTATGATGCATGATGAAAACTGTATACAAGCATAGAAATAGAGTAAGCATAATGGATATTCAGAGAAAATTCCTGTGGTTGTCCCATTTCTGCTTCTTTTTGCTTATTCTAATTCTATGAGATGCAGAAACAAATGAATACTGAGTATTTAAAAGGCCAGAGGATGAGTCACTGTGGATCAGAGCTTTCCATGGTACAAGAGGTGAACAGGTAAATGTTCACCTGTGTTGATAGTGATCAAGGGGAAAATCTGACTGGATTGGCAATATGTGAAAAGTCAGCTGGCATACAAAATAATGTAAATCTAAAAGGTTATAAACAATATCTACTTCATAAGTAGAACTTAAATCATACATAAAGTGAAAAGTTGTGATGTTCTGTTTTTTGTGATTCTGTATTGCAGATATTCAGCAGATACAAGATCATTTTCTTGAATTTTCAACATAATTAGGTTGTTTAAACATGATCTGTTTGTAACAATATTTTTTTTTATAGGATGAATGAATAAATCTGAAAATGTTTTCAGAATTTCTGATATATTTGGTCTATCTGTCTATTTAAATATATGAACAAAGGCATATTGTGTAGTGCATATCAGTCAAATAAGCAAATATGTGCTTCAAAACCAGAGCAACATACACACACCCATAACAATCCATATATGCAAAGTTAGCATGCATTAAAAACGGACTTGTTAATCAGTAACATCTACCATGGGTAACACACAACACACAGAGTAGCATGACACAAAACACACTGAGCAATAGCGGGACATTGAATACTTTTAGAACAAATTTTGCCACAGTAAAAGCTATTTCATTTTCATATTCAAATGAAGTGACCACACACATATGCTGAAAACCAAATGGGACAGAGACAAATAACGTGATATTCAACATTCAATGAACTGTCTTTATGACAGTGCAGAGTGGCTAAAACTTTATGTGCATTATGATGAAAATACCTAAAAATGCAAAAGTACTTCAAAATAGTTAAAACAGTTAAAAGGTTAAAAAGCTGCTTAGAAATAACTGCATTAGTATGATACATATACACACTGAAGACATTTTCCAGATTTGATTTTAACTTAACTTGTTATTAAGTTAATATATATTCCAGCATTACTACATATACTTTAGTAAAAGATTTGTCAAATTGTGTCATGACTTATTCGGAGGTCTTTTCCTCTAAACCTACTGAGCTACAGTCATCAAAATGAGGAAAGGATTTTCTCTCGCTAATGATATACAGATGGTGTCCCCATGGAGTGCACGCCTGTTGGTGTGTGTGCACACAGAAGCGCATGCATGTTTGCATATAAAAAGCATCTGTTTCAATGCTTTTCTGGTCATTAAAGCCAAGATCTGGATGCAGGAACACACATTTTGAACAGCGAACACAGGATTATGTTGGACTTAACTCTACTGCAGAATTCATCCCACCTGTCCAAAGCCTTCGAGGAAACCTGCTCTGTTAAACTCGACAGCTTTTCTGTCTTCCTTGGTCTCCCTCTTCAGTGATGGCTGAATGGAGTTGGGTGGCCTACACAGTCCTTGAAGTGCTGATTGCTGTGGCCTGTTGTCTTGGCAATGTGTTGGTGGTATGTGCGGTGTGTATTGGTGTTCGGGATTCCCTCCGGGAGCCAACCTTCTGCTTCCTTGTTTCCCTGGCAGTGGCCGACTTCCTAGTGGGTGTAGCGGCTGTACCCCTTGCTATACTATTGGATGGCTGGGTGAGTGTGACCCCTGACCTGTGCCTGCTTCTCAGCTGTGTCGTGCTGGTGCTGACTCAGGCCTCTGTGCTGTCACTGCTAGCTATTGCAGTGGATCGTTACCTCCGTTTACACACACCGCTCAGGTGAGGTTTGCGCTTAAAAGCAATGGTTCACAGGTAGAAAAGCTAGAGGGATAGCATGCTGAGTTGTTGATTCATTGAACTCACTCTCTCTTTCATTCCCTCTTTCTGTTTTAACCTTTGCCCTCAGATATAAAGCCCTGGCCACACAGCGACGTTCATGGATGGCTGTGTCTGTGTGCTGGACACTTTCCTGTCTTCTGGGGTTCACCCCTCTGTTTGGCTGGCACAACTACTCCTCACCAGGATCTGATTCCACCAACACTTCCTCCCCTTCTTATATCCCTACACCCTGCACGTTCCTCTCTGTAATCTCCCTCCCCTTCATGGTCTACTTCAACTTTCTGGGATGTGTCATGGCACCCCTGCTGGTCATGACCCTCCTCTACACCCGAATCTTCTGGAGCCTGCAGGGCCGTCTGAAGGAGAGCTGTCCTCAAGCCCAGGCCTCTCTGCTCAGGGAGAGGAGGCTGGCCTGCTCCCTCGCTCTCGTTCTCATTTTGTTTGCTGGCTGTTGGATTCCACTGCACCTGATGAACTGTTTGCTGCTGTTTCATGGTCCTGAAGCTGTCCCAAAGGCGATACTCTATACAGGCAGGTCACAGTAGCTCTTGCAGTCCTTGCATAGTCTGCAATTAGTTTTTTATTTTCATGTTGAGATTGTTTAAAAAACTTTTGCCAGAGACTTTCTTTATTCAATTTACAGATCATACTACTTACCAGCAGTTACACTGAAATCTGACAGTGGCAAATCCATTTCTCCAGGTATTCTCCTGTCTCATGCCAACTCTGCAGTCAACCCTGTGGTCTACGCTTATCGCATCCCAAGGATCCAACAGGCCTACAGTCAAATATGGAGGCGCTTCCTAATGAACTGTTGCCATGGGGACAAGCAAGGAAGACCAAGAGCTGGCAGTCGAGCCAATCAAACGGAGACGTGTGGATCAGGAGGGAAGATCACACTCTAACTAAGGACCACAGGGTCATTTCAAGTTCAGTGCGTTGGAGGTTTGAGTTAACAGTACTTTGCCAGAAGGTTTTAACTCATTCACACAAGAAAATCTGACTATTAATGTGTTCAATAGTCATTTCTGACTTTATTCGGGATAATTATTGGAGAATATACAGGCAGCCATTGTGTTTTAGCGAAACCCATTTGTAGTGTTAGATTTGAATTCCACATTCTGAGTTTGTAATTGCACCTGGACACCTTATCCTTGTCTGCCAACTTTATTGAAGTCAAAGGTGTCTCAAGTGTCTCCACTAGAGGGTGCTCTAGACCGAGGAACTATCAAGCTGCTGCCGTACACAGACCTGACACCATCAGAGTTGCAGAAAGTGATGTACAAACAGTCAACATCTCATTTACTGATTTTAGGACTACAGACTTGAAGCAATCATGACTTTATTGAGATGTACATATTTTGAGTAACTCTTTCAACAGCTTTATTAATCATTTCATCACCAACCTTAAGCAGCATATGTGTACTTGCTCCTCTTTTTCTTGACATGTAGAAATAAATGTGATATTTAGCCTTAAGAGTGTGTTGAACATTCATGAGAGTTCAGTGCGCTCCTCAGGGAAGGCAATAGACTGTATAGTTATCACCTGAGCAGGGTGCAATCCCACCCACCAAACTATACAACCTACTACCTCACCCTGACAGAGCCCAAATCTAACACACCACACGTTCACGTCCTGTTAGGGAGCACGGAACCACATTCACTAGCTGTGGCAAAAAAAACAAAAAACAAAAAACAAAAACCAAAAAAAACCAATTCTTGTTACGGAGCATTATGCTGATTGATGCAAGCGTATGTTTTGATTGGACGGCATGATTGCCCATCTGGAGACGACAGTCGGTGAGAGGCTGACTCAGCTGTCTCCTTGGGAAAGACAGTAGATTGTATAGTTATCTCAAAAAGAGGTCACACAACCCCACAACTATTCAATCTACTACCTCAGCCCCAAGGACAGCATCCACGTTGCTTGAGCATCAAAGATCCGCAATGGTAACTCTCCTGCAATGGTACAAAGAAAAAAGAGACAGAGAGGGTTACCTCAATCAGCTATTCTTCTCTGTTAAACACATGCTAAATAAAACTGGGTACAACTGTAAATTTTGAGGTGTATTCTTACATTATGTTATGTTACGTTACACTGATGTGTTGAAATTCAGTCCAATCACAAAGAAGACAAATGATATTACTCAGTTTCATCTCTATGTCTGATTTCTTGCTTTTGTTCCCGGAAAAGGTTTAAAATCACGACTTATGACTGAAACCACCTCATGACTACAAGACTTTAAATGCGAAAGATTTATCACCTCTTAACAAAAGATCTTGTGAGATTTTGCATATTGGCACATCCTCACGGATCATCCAAGCTTTTTTTTTATGCAGAGCTGAATATCTTTAAGAAATCCATTAAAATGAATCAAAGACAAACAATTTATCAGTAAGCAGACGTCGGAAAGTGAGAGCACTAATGTGTGAAAGCCCAACAAACAACTCACTGGCTTCCTCAGACTCTGGCATGTGATCGAAAGAGGAAAAAAAAAAGAGCTGCTCAACTCTGTGCCAGGAATTGGTTTCCGTTTTTGCCAAAAACTGAGCTCATTCCAGTGGGCTATCCCTGTGTAGGCTGGCTGCTGCTTCTCAGACGGAGGTACACACACAGATGCCTGCAAATATGCCTTCCACCAGCTGCCTCTGATTGAATACAAGGCTGGGATTCTGCCCCCCAAAACACAACAAGGAAAGACAAAATGGCGTCTCGCGCATCGGCCATTTTAGGTCTGCTTAAAAACACTATAAGGTCTACCTCTCGAGTTTTTTTTTTTTTTTTTTCGGAGCCTGCTGTCTCACTATTAAGAAAGAACAGTTATTCTGTCAAAAGCGACGGAGAATCGATCTTGTGCCAAGCACGGAGACAAAGCCAACACATCAGAACGTCACACTCTCTAGCAACATGTACAAAGTTAGAAAGCAACTTTGACAAAAGTTATCACACAGCTGGAAAGTTCACGGAGAAAAAAAGCAGCGAACGTTCCTGTTACTGTATATTTACTCGTACCACTAATAGTTTAGCTTTCCTACCAAGCAACCAGATTATGTTTTTGACTTTTAAACTTTTAACTACTTTCACTGAGAAATAAACCTTACTCATCCTCAGGCAGATAACCGCCAAACTCCTCTGGGATAAAGGCTGCGATAGGCCAGAAGGTTAACATGGCAGCGACTGAAGAGTTAATGAGTGCCAGACTAAATGCCAGACCTGGGCCTCAGATAGACAGAGAAGGGGTTAGGAGGTACACTGCTTGCATAAATTAGCATGCAGCCACAACCCCTGAGACTTGGTCCTGACCAGCCCATAGTTAGCATGCAGTAGACCCGGCTGGTCTGATTACTGAGGACCAGACAGACAAAATGGGGTGGGGGCGTGTTGGCATGACGCCCAACTCTACCACCGTGCCAGTGACAGATCTACGAGCTCTGTTTGGTCGCCGAGAAACGTCCCCCGACAGGAGCTGTATTAGGAGGACAAGGGAAACAGACTAATAATGATATAACACAGTGTGCTTGGGGAAATGAGTCAAATTAATGAAGATTTAACAGGACATCTGAGCATGGCCTCGAATGAAAAAAAGATTTAAACATTAAATGCTTGTGGGGAATTCTGTGCTTCTGGGTTAATTGTGAAAATTGGCGTCTCTTTCCCTGCACAACTCCCAACTGTTTTGCAAACACTGAGGCCAAACTCAGTCAGTCATGTGAGCTCTACTGGGCGCTGCTGTCTGTAATCGTGGACTTTGTCTGTGGCACATAAAATGGGCACACAAGGTTTGACTGGATCAAGTCATTTTCTCTCTAAAAAGCTCAAAAGTAAATGTGCCTCCAGCCTGTGGGCCAACTGAGAGTTCATAAAAAAAAAGAAGACAAAAAAAATGGTCTATGAGTTAATCACATCTACCTATTAGACAGTCTGTCTGTGCATCTGCCACAGCAGAAATGTGGCTAAATGGTTGTAAATTCATATTAGCAGCATTCTGTGTGAGCCATGAGACACGGACCTTGCCCTCTCTTGCCCCCTGATAACACTGCTCTACTGTGACCAACCAGAGTATGTTTTTCTAGAGACAATTTCCTGCTTTAGTAAGTTCATTTGTCTTTGTGTGGCAGTTACATGTGTTTCTTTTGCACCTTCACAACCACGTTTGTTGGAACACTTGGAATTTTATCTTTTTCAAAAAGTTTGGATTAGATCTGCAACAAAAGCATCTATAGATCCCACACTTGACTGATTTTTAGACATGCAACACACAATGTTTGTTTTAAAGAAAGTAATTTTTGTAAAACTACCACAACTACAAATAAAAAGTCCTTTTAAGAAAATTATCAAGTGTGCACCTAAAAATACAGCTAATGTTCGGTTAAAGTATTTATTATTTTGCTCTTTTGTATATTAAGTCCAAAATCAAAATTTCTGCTAACCTGAGTAAACAGTGTTTATTATGCAGATTTTACAAACTTCTTATATCAATCTAATGTGCAATGAAAACACACGAAAAACCACCACCACTGCGCCATCTTTAACAAATCCCATTCGAAAATTAAGACGGAAAATATCGTGGAAACAATAGGCCTTAGCTCCCTCCCCTACACTGCGAAAGGATGGAAGGATTCGTCGCATTTATTCCTCACCCACAAACGACGTAAACACACACATTAATCAGCAAATCCCCAAACACACAGCGCACTCAGTTGCCAACAAAACTCCTCCGAATTGGAGCAGATTTTCGCAGGAAGCAGAGGCAGGGAAATACCTATTGGATTTCCTGGTCCCTTGGTCCGCGAGACGGGATGAATGCTTGGCAGACACAACAGACGGGGCACCAGACGATTGGTACAGGTTCTTGTGTGTTTCTCTCTCTCTCTTTCTCTCTCTCTCTCTCTGAGCTTTGTGCCAAGAATGGGCAGTGTCTGTGTGCCAGGCAGAATTTCAATGAGGGAGGAAGGAGGTGGTGATGGTGGGCAAAGAGGAGAAGGAGGAGGAGCGGTGAGGGAGCTGGAGTTGGCAGAGGAAGTATGCCACACAATAAATGGCAGGATGAAGAATTCCCACAGTTAAAAAGATGCAAACGGATGTCTTGTCATACTCGTGTTCAGTCTTAATCTGAAGAAAAATTGTGTCTGGGCATCTGGCAGATATGAGGAAGAGGGCTAATCCTCAAAAGAGGATTTTTATCATACCTGCTTTTTCTTTTACCTTACTCCCTAAGGAATGTCTCATTCCTACATTAAAGAGCGGTGGACGGGAGCACTGAGCGTCTTCCATGCCCACATGGCATGGTGCCCTCTCTGATGTTCTGTATATCCTCATTAACCAAGTGCAAACACACAAGGCTAATGCTCAAAAGTATGCATGTATACCGAAAATCGCTGCCATATGCATGTACTTACACACAACCACACAGACACAACTAGAGCTGCAGAGATTAGGGGATTAATAGATTAGTTGCTCCAAAGAAAATAAATTGGCCACTTTATAATTGCTTTATGATTTCAGTTATTTTACAAAAAAATTTAACATTTTCTAGTTCCAGCTTCTTCATGGAAAGACCGACTGCCTTTTTGTCAGTTATGACGGTAAGTGAGGAGTCACTGCGTTTTGACTGTTGCTGGGACAAAATAAGCTTTGTCATGCTGGGCTCTAGGAAACTATGCTAAACCATTTCCAAAAATTCTTTGACATTTTACAGGCTACAAAATTAAACGATGAATCGTGACAACAATCTGCATATTAATCAATAGTTCAAGTAATCGTTATTTGCAACTTTAGACACAACACAGCACGGCTGTTTTACTCCTTGACATGAAAGACGTTAATTTATCTGATTCTGATTTACCTAATGTTAATAATGAAATGAAAATACTTCCAGTCTTTTGCCATCAACTCTGCTGTTCTGCAAAATAGAGGACTGCACACAAATGTTGGACTCCTATGCGTAAAAGCAAGGTAAACATGTCAGGCAATGTGTGTGATGAAAAGATAGTATGACCCAGATAAGACAGGAGTATAAGGGAGCCATTGTGTTGACAAGCACAGTGTCCAACAATCATTTCAAGCACAGATACGCACAGAAGTAGCGCTAAGTTGAATAATCAGTATAAAAAGGGTGGCAGAGCACACACTTACTACACTTTTGTAAATCTCTGAGTTTAAGATGTGTCTTACACATGTGAATACGCATCTTCAAGAGAGTAAATGGTATAAACTCATTGAAAAAAAGAAGGCAATTTCTGAACCTCTGCAGTATCAGCTGCAGTATTTCCTCCACCTACCCAGATGGCCAGATGTGTTTCTAAAACCTTTTAACGAAGAAAATATACATCAGAGGTGTCTGTCCTCTTCATTTGCTCTCTCTGTCTCCTCTACTCTTTCCACTTGTCTATGCTTTTGCTAATGTGCTGATGTGATATGTGGTTACCATGGTTTCAAATGTTTCTGATAGCTCAGATGCCTGGCATGGCATGTTGCTACACGCCCACATGTTACAGCATTCACGAATGCCACACAGAACAGACCAAACACACACATGCACATACACATGTATACACACAGACAAACTTTGAAAGCAATGCCCGTTCAAAGAGCCTTTGCATGCATGTTTGTGTGCCTGTATACAAAGCATATGCGTGCAAGAGTGCAAAGTGGTGTATTTCAGGACGAAACAGCTGCAGCTTCCTGCATGAGAAGAGAAACTTCCTGTTGCCTCGCTGAAAACCGCGGCCGGTCAGCCAAGATATCAACCAATCATCTATGTTGAGGCTGAATGCAGGAAGTTAGCCTGACTGCCTCTAGGAGAAAAACTCAAAAACATTGTGAGGCAACATGATAAGTTCAACTGAGGATAAGAGAGAGGCGGGGACAGAGCTCTCCCAACTCCTACCTCTCTTTCTGTCTCTCCTTGTTCTCTCGCTTTTACTCGAGCTTCTTCTTTCTTAACATTTTCCTCTCGTTACTGTCGCATGTCGTTAAAAAAAGAGAGGTTCTTTCGCATTAATTTATTAGTGACCTAACGCCATGATTGAAATAACAGAGACTGGTGCAGAGAAATTAGGAGTCATATACCCGAAAATTGTGAGGGGCAAGTCGAAAGGGTCTGCCCATATTTCTTAAACACGTGGCACGATGGCGCCATCTTTACACCAACCCATATTTGGATTAAGATTGTAATTTCACATGTCAGGGTGCTTACAATATGCAGATAATTTGTATAATTCAACACGTATTTGATAAACCTTCTAAAAGGAGGTTAAAAGATGAGATTGGTTGTGTATTCATCCTGCTTTATACAATTCGAGGAATGGAACGTCGATTTCACTTTCGTGTCTTGGCATTCTGGCCTATGACATGAGACTATAATGAAAATATGCAGTATAATTTCAATAATACGCTCGTTTTCTTGCAGCTGAGTAAGATACACATCTTTTCTATTCAACGGGCAGGTCATGCTAGGGAAAACAAATCAACAGCTGTACTGATAAAATGAACAAAAAAAGCTACGGGAGAACATCAACATTTAACTGCAGTTTTTGATAAGTAACCTGCCCTTTTTCAGCGTCGCCTGTGTGCTTAAAACTTGGTTTCATTTCTGCCTCAGTTTCCTCTCAAGTGAAAAGTATCATACACAGACACCTACGACACAGTGTGTCAAGACAAACATTGCAGTTGCAACCAAACGTCTTGATCGCAGGAAGATAAAACTCACGCCCATACACACACATGTTCGTGTGAAACAACTGCCACATATCTCATTTTTTTAACAGTGGCAGGAAGTGCAAAGAGTTTATGAAGGGAATGAGAAAGTAAATACCAGCCTCATTTTGGTTTTTATAACGGCTCTGGATGATAAGAATCCTGCCCAGTGTCTCGCCTGTCATGTAGGCACAGCTCCCCAACACTGGTCAGCTGCTTAACTTGCACTGACCTGATCACAACAACAGCTCTCTGGCTCGGTCAACCCCTTGAGGTCAGAAAGTAACCGAGAAGGCCTGTCCTCCCTCCTGCCAATCTACAAAGAGACACCTGTTCAGTAAGGAACGCCACAGAAAGACACCTCACCCCCTGTCAGAGCCTGCTGTCCTACAGCAGAGAAGGAAGAGGAAGATGGGGACAGGGACGGGTAAAAAAGACATAATGGAAGCAGGAAAAAGAGGATGGTCTGAGGGGAGTCGAGAAGTCGCTTTGAGCTCTAGAAAAGTTTGTCCTGTTATGTCCATTGAGCCAAAATGGCGGCGAGCGGAGTACAGCGTGGCAACCGACGACGATAGATACATTTACAGGAGGAAGACCAAGATGAGAGACAGAGACGAGGACGAGAGGAGCTGGAGGAGAAAGATTATAGGGCAGTGAGAAAGACTGGAAGAGGTGTCGCAGGATAAAAAAGAAAAATACCTGGAGCCTGTACGTGAACGGCGGGCTGGGCCGGAGGACTGGAGGAGAAGAGGGCCGTGATGGCGGGAAGAAGGGAAAAGAGAGGAGTAGAGCACACCCTCTGAGAGCTACACCCCCTTCCCACAATCCCCTCCTACTGGCGTGAGTGCGTCTGTCCGTACACAGGGTGACAGAGGGACGTCTGCTCACACACAGCCCTATAACACACACACAAAACGCACACAAGCCACAGTATCAAACACACTGTGCACAACAAAAAGAGAAAAGCTCCATAACACACTCACAATGGACTTACATTACTTGCAGTTGCGTATGACCAAAACGGTGACAAACGCACAGACGGACAGACAGAGGACACTTCAAAACACAAACATACACATAATCAATTCGCCAGCCTTTGGATCGCCCTCTGCTCTGCCCTGTGCTGTGTTTGCCTCGGTCTGCCTGCCCACTTTGGCACTGCTGCCAAGAGGGAAGGGGAGAAAAAGGAGGGGAGGAGGGGGGACACAGAAAGAGGAAGGGAGGGACATGCTGTAGCGAGAGAGGGGGAACAGAAAGAGGAGGAGTCAGAGAATAAGAGTTAAGAAAGAGAGTGAGACACTGAAACACAAGAAAAAGAAAGAGAAGAAGCCTGAACTGTCGTGAGCAGACGCAGTGACACAAAACAGTAGAAGAGAGCAGCTGGGAGAACTCTGATAATCTGTATGTTAATCATCTAACATCCAAAACACACCTCTCACCTTGTACTGTACTTATAGACTGTCCTGCAGCAACAGACAGATGGCGAGAGAGACAAGCGTGATCCCGACACTTCTGCCATATTGTTCCACCTCACCATAGTTGCACAGTCAGAAGATCAAAAAAGCCAAAACTGGCTTAAGATTCAAACTCTAAGCTGAGGATTTGTCGTCAAGTTCTCCCGCCTCAGAGAGGAGTCCCAAGAGGGTCACTGTCTTTTCGACATCTTTATTCTGCCTGCTTTTCTCCCCCACGTCTCCCTTTATCCTTCCATCAATTTGTCCTCTCCCTCCATCGGGGGATAATATCTGCCCTCCTAGGTGGGAGGGGTCTGAGGGAGTTCAGCTAAATGAATCAATGAGCGAGGAGGGTGGATATTTCAGAGAATGTCACTTTTTTTCCCCAGTCATTGGCATTTTTCCCAGGTCTCCCTTTGCTTTCTCACACCAGCAAGACAGTTGCACACATTGCAGATCTTGGATCAGGGAGCTGTCGCCTCTAGATGACCTCAATCATTAAGAGAGAAAACATAAATCCATCTGTTCATAAATGGCCGACCTTCTCTATAGCCTGCTCGTGGACCAATCCCTGGCGTTTGAGCGGGTATCCCAAGCTGAGCCAACCAATCAGAGTTCCCCTCTGAGATGATGTCATTTTGAAAATGCTGGGTGTAATTCTAAAACACAGGAATACGTTCTATCGTAACATTTGAACAAATAGCGCCTCTACTTATTTTAAAACTACTGCAGCTGCTGTAATACCTGAGTTATTGAGTCCTCACGTTGGCCAGGCACACACACTCACACACACACACACTCACATACACACACACATTTCTGGAGGGTTCTCCCTGTCCTCAAACACTCACCGCGGAGACAAAACAGACCACAATAGTCCAGCTTCTCTGCTTAAACTCCACATGAGTCTTTTCTCGGAGATAGGACAATGGATACGCACACACACACACACACACACACACACACACTCGTACTGTACAGACACACACACACACACAAACACACATGTGGTGCGAACAATCCGGTTCCTCCATGGAGGCTCAGATTCAGCCAGCAGGTTGGACAGCCCCTCAACCTGACGTCACGTCTCCTTTGTTGTTTATGCATTTATTTCTCTCCTCAGCTGAACTCTCTGAACTCAAAGTCCCCCCCCACCACCACCCCTCCTCCTCCTCCTCCTCCCCTCCCATCCTATCCTCCAGCCTAACACTTACCCCCTGCCAATGAAGGCGGGCAAATACAGTATGGCTTTAACAAGAAATAAAGAGAGACAGACAGACACGGAGAGGAGAGAGACAGGGGAAGGGGGAGAAAGGAGCTTCGATGTCTCTCTCACTTTTTCTTTTCCTCCTTTTCTTCTTCGATCGCTCCCTGTGTCTCTTCCTGCTTGGCTTGTAAAAGTTTCAGCTGCATGGCGGGCCGGCCTCTTTTGGCAGCCGTCCAACTCTTGACTCTCCTGTCCCCTTGCAAGAGAGGGAGAAGGAGGGGAGGACAAATATAGTCACAGCTACACTGTACTGTACGGAGGCAGATACACTCTGATATCCACTGCCAACATTTATATATTTCATACTCACACACGCAAGGAGGGAGAGGTTTGAGACATTCCTGCACCATTTATAACACGCAATAGTGAATTTTTATGCGGCAAATCTTGTTTCAAATAAAAACTGATCGTTCCTCGAGACATCATGCAGAGTTCCTACAGGCTGATCCACCGTTGTGGTGTAAGTCTGCCTTTAACTGAGTGTGACAGCAGAATCTGATAACAGACTGTTTTAGTGATCACGCCCAGTTCACACAGGGACACTCTTTGTTATTTCTCCTGGTATCAATAACACGAGCTGCTCATTGGCTTGTATGTGCAAACAGGTTTGCACTAGAGCGTTCGAGAACACAACGCTAAGTGGGCCTTCTCAGTCACTACTGAGGCACACACAAACATGCACACACAAACTGAGGATATACTGTTATTTATACTCATCTCAACTTGGTGCATGGGGATTTTGAACACTATACTGCTGAAGTAGTTAATCAGAAAAAGGAGCCTAATTGATCATTAATTATTTTCTAAAAAATGTCGTTTTAATTTACTCATGATGCTCTCTTAATTAGCCAAATTAAGGGACTCATTATATTACCCATTGTCTACTTTTTAAGGCACTCTTTCAATATCTCCTCTAAAATGTGCAACTGTCAACTGACATGTTTCTTGAGATATTTAGCAATAATTGATACAGGCAATCAACTAATATGTCCAACTTTTTGTTATGACATTAATGCATTAAGTGAATAAAAAAGACATAATGATATAAAGTAGGAAAATTATTTCTGTGGTAAACAATTTTTGATGCAGAGGTTTTTGTCTTGTTGCGACATTGAGTTGATTAAGAAAAAAAATATTTGCGCAAATATCACTATGGCAGATCAAGTAACTTTTATATATCGAGCAGTGTAATGTTAAAATGTGGAAGGCCCCACATTTGTTAACCTCTGTAACACTGACTCTTTAAGAGAACACTACAAAGATCATTCTAACTAATAAAGCTGATTAAATTAGAGATTCAGCTTATTTATTTAATGATTTGAGAGCCTTGAGACAAAGCTAAAAAATCAGGCTTCACAAGTCGTCTTAACTAAATTTTATAAGATTCTTCCTAAATTCCTAATAGCTAAAATTACAGTTAAAAGTAAGTTGCTAAAAGCTACTGACTGTAAGCTATTAATCCTGTCAAGCTAGAAGCTAGGCTAATAGGCTGCAAGATTATGAAAGTCACAGAAAGTTTACTAACTTGTCTACTGTTTTGACCTAAAACTTAACGCTTTGATTTAAACAAACCAAGCAAAATAAAATTTAAAAAAAGATAATTTCTAGATAAGAGCTAAATAGTCAATGTCTTACCTGAGATGCTTTGCTAGGTGCTGGAGGATGAAACAAATGCTCCACACGGTACTGTGCTCCCGGATATGTCTTTCACATTTTGTTCACACTGTGAGAGTGACAAGTGAATCTTAGTAAACCTGTGACTCATTTCAGTTTTTAGATAACAACTAAGTTCATGGTTGAGTCAGGGCGTTTTTGCTTTGCTCTAATTGGCTCACACACAGGAAACAGTGGCAACACATGTATGAATTGAAATTTGTGGTATTAAAACATGGTGGATATTTAAATATGTCTAACATTATTGTCACTGGTGCTTAGGATTTTGACCTGCAAAGCTCTTGTTTTTTGTTTTTTGTTTTTTGGTTTTTTTTGGCTTGTTCTGTGGGTCTACTGTTTTTTGTAGGTCACATAAATGCAATTCTTATTTACCTGACAGAAGTCAATAATTGTTTAATCAAAAGTCAAGAAGTTGATGTAAACAGTTTCACAATGTAACAGATCATTTAATTAAAAATGCCTAAAATTAATTAATGATAAATGATTCCACTTGTTTTAGTTGAACTCGATACCTACTTGAGCAGTTATCGCTACAGAAAGATGAGGTGCCCCATCTAGTGGCTAATTTGTTTAAATGCATACTGGGAGTTCAGGAGGGATTGCTTAAAGAGTAATTCCACTTTCTGACAAATGCTGATGTTTTGCTGTTTCCTTTGTGATTGTGTATGATTGTGGGACTCAAGACACGTTTTTTTAATCAATGTTACAAAGTGATTAAAGTTTCAAATAATAATTTTTAGGAAAAGATGAACACTACAACACAGGAGTCGGAGCACTAGAATTTATATTTGGTTTCTTTTTTAGCATGAAGCTCAGTCTTTAAAATATATATGAATAAACCTACAGAGTCTTCTCCTCAGAAAGTTCCTGAGCAAGACAGAGGTTAAAAAAAAGTATTGAAAGATAAGAGAGATAGGTTGAAGCTTACTTCCTACGTACTTTCAATATTTTGAACAGGATAAAGATAAAAAAAATTATGCAGTTGACCTCTTTTGAACTCATGCCGGTGCCAATGCCGAGATGTGTTGCAGCTATTAGCCATCTGACATTTCGATTTTAAAAACCTTGAAAGGAAAGTAACTACCTGATCTCCACTTGGGCCATGGACTTCGCTGGTAAAGGAAAAAGAAGTTTGTATAGGCCAGTTGAGATATGGACATGTTTGCACATGTCAAAAGGAACCAAGGAAAATCCATGTTAAGCAATCTTCATATCCTGCATATTTCATTCTGAGATACAACACCAGTCCATAACCTACATATGAGTAGAAAATATGTGTAAAGTTTTTATATATTTAAGTTTTGAGGTGATTCATCTTGATCTAACTTAAAAGTTTTTTTTGTGTTTAGAGCAGCTTTCATAAATTTATAGGATCAGTAACAACAAAACAAAACACTTAAAAAAAGTTTTCTCGTCACTGCAACTGTCCACTTTTGTCCACACTTGGTCAGTCAGTGCCATGTCACCGTGGCCTACTGGGCCTCTGCAATGCAAATAGCTATGATGATACTGCCCTCAAGTGGCAACACGAGGGAACAACCTCAGCCCCAAATGTAAGTCAAAGTTCTCCTTTCATTTTTTACCAGTCCTGGGACTTTTTTCTTTGACAGTTATTTACTGACATTTCTATGCCCAATCACATTTGAATAAATAAATTCTGAGCATTAAAGAATCCACATGAGTGCAGGTAGGACAAGTAAGACTTAAAAATGATAATGTGTGAGCATTACATCAAACATCACTGATCCGTACTGATCTGACTACTGCTGAAAAAGGGTGTAACTAGAAGACCTGCAGGATTACATTTTTTTGTCTCTCTGTTCAGATGTCATTACATTAAAATCACTGTCATGTGCTAGATGCATCAACATAACCTTTTCCTCCAGTTACTCTCACCATGTCAGTATAGGAGAGTAATACCGTGGGTGATGTAAATCATGAACTAGGTCCAACAGGCGCCGATTTGGATCCCTGATCAGCTTAGATCGCCCTCTCCCTCAGCGCACCGGTACATCATTAGGAGCTGTAGAGTTTCACAATGTTGAATGTGACATCATAAGCGTAGACTTTATTGCAGAAGGAAAGAAAAAAATGATAAGGAAAAAGAAATGAAACAATTGTTGATTGTTCTAATGTGAGGGAGGTGAACATAAACTTAGTACAGAAAATAACGATGTTGACCCATTCTGAGACATTTTTCTGATAATTCTGGAAGTAACATTGGGAAACTTTTTGAATAAAGGAATTAAACTGGTGATGAAGCATTGTTGTAAAATAAAAATCAAAGTACATTTTCAATCACTGTAGTGAAAAGGAGACGAAAGGGCAATGAAATATGACCAGTAAAAGTTCAAATAAAAGGAAATGATCAAACCCCCTTGACCAGGACATGTTGTGAGAGGGAATCATCCAAAAAAAGTTACAGCCCCTCAAATCTATATGTCATGAAAGAAATCACTTTCCACACTACCGTTTCTCCCTATCCCCTTTTTCTCCCACCAAAGGAGTCCGATGTCGGGGGAGGAGTTTGCGTTTGGACCCACAAAACTTTTGCGTGTGCGCGTGTTTTCGACGCCACGCCTCTGTACGTTTTTCGCCGCGCGTTGATATCATACCAAACTCATACCTGGCATTCCGCCTTTTTATGTCACACACGCTGATTTTCTCGCTGAGGAAATAATCGCAATTCTCGTGAGCAAATCTGCTGGAGAAAGTAAAGCAGAAGGAGAGGAGTGAGCGGCAGTAACAGCGGGAGCAGGAGAGCCATTGTGGGGTGAGTGCGCTCTCTCATACTTCTTTGTTGTGTGCTGCAACTTTCATGCTGCAGCAGCTGCTTCGCTTCGTGCGTGCTTGAAGTTTTGGGATATTTGACATATTTCGCATTTTCCCGCTGCTGTTTTGCTGATTCAGAGCCTCGTGTGTTTAGCGGGAAGTTCCTCTTTTATTTACTCACTCCTCGTACTGTAATTGCAAAGCCTTTCAGGCGTCTCTCGAACTTAGTGTGGAGTTTGTTGAGGTATTATTAGCCCGCAAGCTAACAAACTAGCATGCCAGCTCAAGCGTGTTATCAGCGGCTTGTGTGGACTACATCCACTGAAATAAAGGAAATAATACATCTTGTTACGTGTAAAGTTGTCATTCGGAGTTTTAGCCACTTCTTTGCAAAGTTACTTGTACGCTGAGCTTTTTTCAAACGCTAGATCAAAGGCGGATTTTGCCAACTCACAGTTGGCTAAACGGCTTCCAACCGCTGAACATGATTTAATTTTTTCCCTCCGCATGCTAGCAGATGGGAGTCATTTCTCGTCACTGTGAAAGTGTCGCCAACATGTGAGACTGGTTTTACTGGTTCAACAGAAGTCAGAAGAGGAATGACACTTTTCTTAGTCTCCACCACATCTACCGTTGTAATGCTTTTAAAATCGTTGTAAGATGTGACCTTCAGGTTTAAAAGGAGCTCACTCAAATGCTTCAAGCCTGATCGATTTACTGTCTAAAATCACCAAGGAGCTTAGAGATGTAGTTAAGTCGTAGAAGACTAGTAATCAGAAGTAGCCATGGACGTCTTAAAGTACTGTGATGAAATCTAAAGTTAGCTTACTGAATCTGATGTCACTGCTGGTCCCATTGGAGTAGAAGGAAGCCCGTAATGTGCATGTGTCCTGACAGTGTTTGCTGAGCTCATAACTTTATTTAGCTCAATGCTTAACTGGCTCCTCACTGCTCAAAGCACCTGACCTTTTGGCCATTGGGAGCTACATTGAAACAAGCATATCCCTGCAGTGCATTAGGTCCTAAATTTGCATCACCTCTAAGCTGGTAAATGACAAAGCTGCAGCTGTGATGCCTCAGATTTGTGATTTTAGAAAGCCAAACTAGTTTGTCAGCAGTAACTTTATATATTACATAATAAATGTTATTCAAATGCAATGCAATGGATCTGCCATAAATGTTAGTTAATAGAGTAGAAAGTGTGCAGTTTGTGTAAAAACTTAGAGAGGTCTTAATCAAACTCATAATGGAGGTCATAGTTTGTGTTGGCATCGTACTAGACTGCATTATTGTTAAATGTATATCAGATATTCTTCCCTCCTCATGTTGGATTACGTTTTTGGCTTGACAATACAGCCCCCTCAATATAATACAGTGTTTCACACCACTGGAATCTAATGATACAATATCTGAAACTGTCAACAAATTTGAATATTATCTTTGTTAAGTTAGACTTATAGGCAACATTGTTGTATTATATTATGTTGTATTTGATTTAACAGGTTTACATAAGCATCTCCTAAGTGTACAATACGCTATTCACTGTCAGTAAAGCAATATGTAATCCTTTTAAACCCCAAAAAGGAAGTTCTGGTGTTTCAGCAAAACAAATACAGAATAAGGGTGTATTATTAAGTGTTTTTAATCAAGTTAACTGAAGTTATTTTAATTAAAATAATAGGAGCTAAAATGTTTAAATAAAATACAACCCCCCCCCCCCCCCCAAATAAGCACATTTTTTTTTCCCAAAAAGCCAATCACAGACAAGAAATGTACACTATTCTGTCCCGAAGTAGTGGTACATAGTATTGTCTGAGCCTCTAGAATTTTGCAAATTATAACTATAACCCATCATCGCAGGTTATGACTTAAGTGTGGGCTAGAGCTTTAAGTACTTCAACCAAAGTGGGATATTTCTGTCTCAGGTTGTTTCGTTTGAAGGCTTTTAAAATCCTGAATCCAGATCCATTTTTTAAGAAAAACAAACATTTAACAGAGTTAGAGAAAGCAAAACATACTTTAATCATCTTGAGAAAATAAATTTACCCCCTCATTGGGAAGTGCTGCAATGTAGTGATTTTACTCATGTTTTAGGTCAGTTATACCCCAGAGAAGTCAAACTCAACTTGTTAAAAACTCCTTGTATCATATGACTTAAAAAGCTGGCGAGTATCAGGATGATTTAAAAAAATAACGCACTACTTTTTTTAAACTGCTAAAAATGCCCAGGGCATCTCTAGGAACCTCTAACAGAACATTAAGATTAATCAGATTCAGTCTGGATAAACAAACGTTTTCCCAGTTGCTGACTTCTCACACAGTAAAACTATCAAGACTGTCGTATCCCCCCACCTACCCCCACTTGTTCTTTTAGACTCTGCTCTTTCCTAACCATCTCACCAGGGCCTGTCTGATCTCTATGGCAACAGCACAGTCCCGTCAGCAGTGATTGAAACTGGGAAGGAGAGTTTGTCCAATAAGCCCACCACAGCAGGAAAAGCTCTGCGACCACACTGATCCTCTGTGGTTATTCTGTGGCAGGGACCATGTTAGCCACACTCTGGAAAACATTACACACCAGGCAGCATTCATGTTGCATATGTGTGCCTGTCTGTGAGGAGACTTGGAGCATCCTCAATAATAACAAAAGAATGTGTAATTTCCTCATGTGGTCCATGCAGGCAAAGTTGCAGGCTTCTGGGAAGTTCATATGGCGCAAGTACTGCCTTTTAAACTAGCTTCTCAAGGACGATTAGCTAAAGAAAATGACTAACTATGGCCAATTTGCTTCCATCATCTTTCATTTATTAGTCTAACCCTAATAGCTAGACCAACTGGTGGTGTTTCCACTGACCTTGGCCAGTGTCTTTATACATTTACAAGTCCTTAATGTTTTGCCATTTTTCTTGTCAGGTCTTTAACCCTGAATGCCAGGGCTATTAATACACCCTGCACCCATGGAAGCTGTAAACAACTTCACATGAATCTGATCTTGCTCTTGGTGAAGTGTGAAGACATTTGGAGCTCAAAACATTTGTCACTGATCTCAAATGATCACATTCTGTTTTATTCATATTTTATACAGCAACCCAACCTTTTTTAAAAGTACTTCTACTTTTTTCTATGGTTTAAGTTTTATATTTCTGATTCCCAAAAAGGTTGGGATGCTCTGGTTAGCATAAATTGAACAAGATGTGATTATTTGCTGATGCTAAATGACACATACTCAATTAAAAACAGTGCTAGCAACAAGTTACAGAAGTTTGGGATAGTGGCAACAACAGACAGTGCAATGTAAAAAAAAAAAAAAAGTAGAAGAAGAAAAAACACCTCTTTGTAGCAAAGCACAGATAAACAGGTTAACTGGTAACAGGTGATGGTAGCATGACTGGATATGAAAGGGGCATCTTCTCGAGGCTTGATCGTTTACAGACAAAGATGGTACGAGGTTCACCACTTTTTGAAACATGATTGTATAATGGATATTACCACTCAGGCTCAGGAACACTTTCTAATACCGTTGTCAGTAAACACAGTTTGTTTGCAAATGATTGCATTCTGTTTCTGATTATATTTTATACAGTGTCCCAACTTTTTGGAATTGGGGTTGTGAATCAAACCACTGTTCATGACTTAATCACATGTGTGGTTCATGCTGAAACAGCAATCAAACTGATTTTGCATCCTCCCATCCTGTGTGCTGCGTAAGGCCTCTTTCTCCACTGCTCTCACTTCAGAATTACAGATTTAAAGTTGTCTACTTTAAGAGTTAAAAGCATAAGATTGATTTTTTGTTAATGGGGAAATTTTTTTCCCTTGTTACCATATTAAAGAAACAAGACAGATCTTTTAGCTCCCTCTGTTGTGGGCAGTGGCTTGTGCTGGTTAGTCTGAGAGATAGAAAATTTCTTTTACCACAAAAATTTCTGTTGTTTATTATTACCCATACACAGACTATAAACTTGGGAAGTTTGTGTATGTTGATTTAATCAATGATTTAAAGCTGCACTCTGTTTTCAAAACATCCAGGAGACAGCCGCATTAATTTCTTTAATCCACTCTGATTGCAAAGCCTTTTGGTTTCAATTCATCAGCTATCAAAACAAATACTGCTCTTTGCTCTCACATGGTAGATATTTTGGTGTAATGCTTTTTTTAATGTGGAAGAAAATACAGAGCTTAAGCCAGTGCTGTGTAGGAAGATGTTTCGCCATGTTGGTGGTGTTTTCACGCTTGCCTGAAATTGTATTTTTACAAACACCATAACTAGCTCTGCCGTCATCTTCTTCATAAACAGAATCTGTGCTTGAGACTATATTCCCTCAACGCCAAGACACCTACTGGTTGCCAGATTCTGCTAGTTTATGCACAAGTTTGACATTATTGTTTTGCAGTCCACAACTCTGAGGAAAGCAAGTCACTGTCTATAAAAGGAATCACTCATGCTCATTAGCATACCATGCAGATGGATCAGACATTTTAGAACTGGTTCTCAACTAGAGCTGGACATGGATTTCCATCCCTATCTTAGGGATTTGCAATGTTTAAAGATTTTTTTTAATGATCCATAATTAAATTTACCTTGAGTACTATTGATTTATTATTGCTACAAGCAATAATAAAAAAAATCAAAGGAATTCCTTACTTGGACATATGTCTAGTTAACAGAGCTGTTGTTACCTGTTTTCCAATCTCTTGTCTCTAGACTTGAGGCTAATGTTGGTGGCTCTGTCCTGATCTTAATTGGATTCTGTGACATGAACACTCGATCAGTGTTAATCTTGATGGAGTCACATTATCCAAAGGCATTGGTTCATCCTCACTTTAAAGGCCTTTACTCTTGTAACGATAAAGTGAAAATGTGCAAACTGAATTCTTAGAGTTGTTCTGTCCTGTGTGTTTCAGTCGTGTTGTGGCCGGAGCCGTCATCATTGCGTCGGAGTGGAGTTGCCGTGGCAGCCCTGATGGGGCGCAGGAGGAGGGTGGCGATGGAGAAGGACTGGCTGACGGGGCAGACCGTGGATTGGATGGCGATCCCGAGGGTGTGTGGAGTCCAGACATTGAGCAGAGCTTTCAAGAAGCTCTGGCCATCTACCCCCCCTGCGGCAGGAGGAAGATCATACTCTCAGATGAGGGGAAGATGTATGGTGAGGAACTGCAAATTTCTGTCCTAGCATAATGATTGTCATCCCTCCGCCCATCCACTCACGTCCCTCCTCCAGTCTGAAATTCAAGGCAAACATTAAGTTTTCATTGTTTTATTACAAATCTGCTAAAATTCAGCACATGAAATGACAAAATAAAAATAAAGCCTATCACCCTGTCTTGCTCAAAGAATTTTACCAAAGATTTCTTGTTTTAAACCACAAACAGAAACATTTTAGATCATTATCATATTACCAATGGAATTTTAAGGAAATCACCACATTTATTTATTTTTAAACAACTCGAGTTTCTGTTTTGTTTCTATGCTTGTTTGTTTTTTGTTTTGTTTTTTTTTACAGCGATGTCCGGCTCACTTTAAAATGACCGTATACTGTTAATAAAACATTGCACAGGTTTCACTGGGGAATGAAATTGTCAATGAAATCTACAAGATGTGAAGCTGCTTTTCATTGCAAAAAAAAATGTTTTACGGCCCAATCATAAATTAGGAAGCAGATGTGGATGGAAACATTCAGTTGAGAATTTGTGTCATAATTTTTAGTTGTTTTTTTTTTTTTTTTTGCTTTTTACTTTTTACTTTTCTTTTCACTGCTGAAGTAGTTATCTCCTGCATGCAGTTTTGGACTCAGTGAGTTATTTATGGCTCAATGTTTAGACCTTTCAGTGTGTGTTGAGGTGATCTGCTGATATTTTGGGAGTGGGCTATTTAGTGCTGGGGTCAAAGGGCAGCCAGCTCTAACGGGGTCAAAGGATGGAGCAGGTTGACATTTCAGGTCTTGTCAGGGTGAAGAAGTGCTTGATTCATGCTCATTCTCCGGGAAATTGATTACTTTAAGACTGTATCAAATCGCTCTATGGAGCTACATAACCAGTATTGTTCTTTTTTTTATTAGGGTCTGTTCAGGATGCTGTCTGCGAGTAGGGCTTAGTTGTATTATAACTATTTCTTTCTACCTTATTGAAGTCTTGGCTTGGGCCCAACACTCCCATTTTTTTCCTCTTCTTTTTTTTTTTTAATTGGCTGAGGCTTTGCATTCCCATCTGCGGCAGCCCGTTTCAGGCTCTTGTGAATGTATGAGTGTTGTGAGGAGAAACTGGATAAGTGATCCCATGCGACAGAAAGGGAAAGTTTGTTTCAACATTGCGGCCTTTTCTCCTTATGTGGAAGTGTGGGCTCACTGTGTTGACCACCCCCACTTCCGTCTCAGACAAGGATAGTCACACTGGTACACACATTCACACATTGGAAAGCTACACTGACACTTAGAACATAATACCCACATTCACCTTAATCAACTGGTGCCTGTAGGACACCACTTCTAAACTTTTAAGTCACTGCCTGTTAATAGAAAACTGTTAGAAACTTTAGAATATCTGGATTACTGTATACTATGAATGCACCTTTTTATCATGTATATAGCCACTAATAGCATGACTGTTTTTATGTACACTTTGAGTAATGTAGAAGATGCTGCAGACATGGTCTTAAATTGACAGATCATTACAGATAAATGAATTAAAGTCCTTTTCAAACAGGCTATCACCCGGTAAAATAGGTAGAGCATTTAAGGATTATAGTTTTTTTCTAAAAGTGGCTCATGTGGATAAATGTGTCACAAACAGTCAAGCATTTGTAACCATGCCTTTTTCACTTAACAGATCAGTCAAGGTCAGGAAATTGTTTCACAAAGTTTAGCTGTTAAAACCAGGAAAAGACGACATTCAGACTGACTTAATAATATGCGAAATCAAATTAATCTCAATTCATACAAGAATTGACAAGAAGAGTTTTTCTGCTAAACGAGTCCAGTTGTAATCAAAGACCGGTTTGTGTGCAGTCTTTGCTCTCATTCATGTTTTCTACCATGCCGTCACCCTGGATTATGATTTTAAGCATTTATTCATTAATAAGAATGATTAGCAGACAGATCACTTACTCATGTACTCACAAGTCACACAGATATAACAGAGACTACTTTTTATTGATATGTTAGTTCCATGTTGATAATAAGTACTAGTTGTTAAGACTGTACCAGAGAGTTGTTTTTTGAACATATTTTGATACTAATTATTATTAATTTTAGCTCGAGGTCAATGTATGGTGGTAGTTTGTATATGTCTGCATCACCTTGTAAGGAACATGTGGGATTTTGGTATTGTGCAACTGCAGTTAACATTTGATGACAATTTAATGGCAATCATACCTTCAGACAGGACCTTTGAATTTACTAGAAAGTTAAACAACACAGTCCTGACAAAAACTTTAATCTGTGAGTTTCAGAAAAGCTGTTTGTGTATGGGTGTTCCTGTACAGCTACACAACTATGCTGTAGTTTATAAGTAAAAAGTTACTACCCCAAGCTACCCCAAGCTTTACCCCCATGTGCTTTAAAATTAAGTAACTTATGTGATCATATATGGGATCAAAGCAGGAAGGCCTTTACATTTACACCTCATCTACCATATCATATTGAGTGATATATTATTCTGTCAAAATTGTAGGTAAAATACTGAATATCTTGACTAAAAATGATCATATTAGGGCTAACATAATTTAATCAGGGCTAATTCACAATAAACTGTTTTGTAGAATCTGTGTTTTCACCTCTGGGTCTATTCTGCAGTCATCAAGGATCTAATCTGCTCTGCAGATCAGTGATCAATCAGTGTTTTAAGCTCATGTAAATTAAATAAATAGCTTTGATGGTTATGTTTACGAGAACAGTAAATGTCTTAAAGTTATTAAATTAAACATATTTGGGAATGTTAATTTTCTTGAGGTCAGGTGTTCATTTATAGATGAGTCAAGTCAAAGAAAGTGTTGCTGTAAAAATTAAATTTGATGTGGAAGAGAACAGGTATAAATAATGATCTAAATATTTAGAAATGAAACATCCATGTATTGTAAATAATTGATTATCATGTTGTGACAGCCCCAGCATCTTCACACCCTTCTGTGAGGAGGTCAGACTTCATTGATTTCAAATGAATGATTCCTAAAATTTACAAAACACCTTGCTGTTCGTGTTGCTTTGGTGGCCAGAATTTGGCATTTATTTTCAGAACATATTCAAAAAACTAACACATAAAGTTCAATTCAAGTTTGTTTTACTGCTGTTCTCTCTTTAACTCCTTATTGTGCTTTATCTCTCTTTTTTGATCATCTTAACTGTTCACTTACTAGTAGATTGGTAAACACTTAATTTATGTGACAGATGGAAGAGAAACTGAGATTCATTTATATGAAATGATGTGATTTTTGCAAAGGGATGGTTATTTTGAAACCAAAGTAACTCAATCTTGTGATTTAATGCCATGTTTCCTAACTTACCTTCCTGCTGTCCTTGTGTAAAGTAGTAAATCACACACATTACACCAAATAGTTTTACTTTTGATGAAAGGGGGTTCGGCATTATATGGAGTACTAGCAGGCTTCAAGAAAGTGCATGTGTCCTGTTTTGGGAATTGGTGCAGACTGCTGGTCTGAGTCAGCCCCTCTTGTTGATTTTGGGGAATTCTGGTAACTCCACAGAACTGATGTGACTCACCCTGATGTGACCTAAGTACCTACAGCATCACACCATTTCCCAGAAAGAAGGATGGTGATGAGGATGATGATGATGTTGTGGTGCATATGTATATGTGATTTAATGATTACAGCTGTGGAATCAGTTGTTAAAGTTTTATCTGGTCAGCTTTATCTTTAGCTTCTCTTTAATTCTCACATCTGCAGAGTGAATAGCTAGTTGCTCAGCACTCACTATTAGAGACAAGCAGATCATCAGATTCGGTTTGGAAATTGAAGAGAAAAAAAGAAAAAGAAAGAGCTGACCAGGCATCTTGAAGTGACCACATTTCTCCTCCCGTTTCTCTTTTTCCATGTATTCCCAGCACTTGTACATCTACTTTGGAGCTCTGACATCAAACAAGGCCAAATCTGACTCCAAATGAACACATGGTCTCCTTAAGAGAGTATCATAGAGTCACAGAAATTGAAAGCTTGACAGTAAATGCAATTATGTGACTGGAAATGCAGGAGCAGACTAATGACGTATAGTCTTGTTAGAGGCTCATCATCTTATCACATACACGCTAAAAGTGCAGTTGCATTAAAATTTTAATACTGTGGCTTTATCTATAATGCCTTGAAATCTTTAATGTCATTGTGACCCCTAGGCTGAAAAACATGAAGGACTCTTGACCAGTGTTGGTAATAACGGCGTTAGAGTATAACGGCGTTATTTTTTTCAGTAACGAGTAATCTAATTAATTACTT
>JAPZDV010000002.1:14823988-14855361 GCA_029814665.1 Acanthurus lineatus | reverse complement strand
AACTAATTACTCTTACAATGAGGTAACTGAGTTACTAATTCAATTACTTTTCGGGAGAAGTAATTTGTAACTGTAACAAATTACTTTTTTAAAGTAAGATGACCAACACTGCTCTTGACCCCGCCAGGTGTGTTATGATTGTCAATAAGAGGATTAGCATTATAAGATATAAACTACAAGAAAGACTGTGTGGTTCGCTGACTTGCAGGAGACTTCAGATAAAGCGCTGATTAAATTTGGCTTAAAGCTGAATTTAAGACATCTGCTGTCTTTGTATTTTATCCTCATATTTATTCCAATAAAAAAATAAAAATTCTGAATGTGTCACAGACAAAATCCAAGGAGAGACCTTTCTGCATACATTCGATCATATCTGACTGCATCCTAACAGTGCCATCATACATCAACATCAGGCATTGTATAATTTGGTCCAGAAATGTGCCTCTCATGCTTTTCAGTGGGGTTTTTTTCTGTCAGCAAAATGGTTACCATGTAGTCACATAATATTGCACGATTCTGTCTATTTTTAGATTGACTTACAAAATGATAGGATCCTACAGGCCTCAAGGCTTAGGATAACTATTACAGAAAAGGAAAGCACTTGCTTCTAGCTGGGTGTTCTGTTATAATTGAGTGGCTGGTCAGTGGCATTTAGGAAAATGCTGAAACTCTGTCTACTTGTCGAGTATATCTGTTGACTATAGTGGGTGAAGTTAAATGACCTTAGTCCAAGCAGGTTATACCCGCCCTGTCAGCTTCTTACTTTCTGATATCATAGCAATGGGTACTGTGTTGAGCATCATTACCATTAAGATGGTAGAAAATGTCCTTTGCGTCTTGAATTCATGGATGTATTTAAAGGAGTTTTAAAGAAAGCGTCCTATTCTATCTTATAATACTTGCTTAGAGGATAGACTGGGCTTGCACACGCTTTGTTTTTTTGCCCCATAAAACCACTGGCATTCCATGTGCGTAAATGTGATTAAAAAAAATGTAATAATTAGGTTTAGTGGTTTAAATTCTATTAATGTAATAAATAATTTAGGGAGGTACATGAAGTTCCAAAAAATGAATCAACTGTATTTCAGCTGCTCTTTTTTTAGATAGTTTTGTATGGGAAAAATGATTTTGGGGCATGTGTGTCATATGATTAGGCAGAAGTTAAAGTACCCTATGCAGCCATCTCTCCCAAATTTAAAGGCCCACCCCATCTCTGCAGGTTAGGTTAATGCCCACATTTCCATTCATTTCATCTATTGCTTTCTCAATTGCAGGTCGAAATGAGCTGATAGCTCGTTATATCAAGCTACGAACAGGGAAGACACGCACACGCAAACAGGTAAGCACAGATGCAATTCAAGATTACATTCATGTGTGTTTTATGTAACATGGATTGCCAGATGCCTCTCAACTACTCCTGATATGTTTGTTTTTTCTTCATCAGTTCTTTCGTATTATGCCCAATCGTTGTCGAAAAGATAATAAATGCACTTTGGCTATTTAATATTGCTAAATTGTCCTGTGAATGTGTGTTTTTTCATTGGGGTAACCCTGGCCCCATAGGTGTCTAGTCACATTCAGGTTCTGGCACGTAAGAGGGTACGAGAATACCAGACCAGCATTAAGGTGGGTGCTGGCTAAATCAACTCGCTGCTCCGTCTATAGTCACATCCCCTCTTCTCCTTTCCTTTTTCCTCCCATTCTCTTTTCTTCCATCCTGTCTTTTGTCAGGTCTCTAGTCACCTTCAAGTCTTGGCCAAGAGAAAGTCGCGTGAAATTCAGTCTAAGCTCAAGGTACACATGCTCACTGACCTAACCATCCTAGCTGCTTTGCTCTGCATGTATCCCAAATCCATCTTAACCCATGGATTCACCATAGATATCTTTGGCAGATTTATGCTTTTCTGTTAGAGATTTGCTGGACATAAAAAATGTTTTAGTGTCATGACTACAGGGACTATGTGGAGCTTGCAAGATCTGAGTCATTTTGTAATAACAAATGACATATTCATATAGTGTCGGGTTGGTATCAGAGGCAGGATCAGTGAAGCACCTTGATGGAGAAGTATACAACAGCTTACAGATGATGCGTATGTGAGGGCGCTTGAATGATGTTGATGGCTGTGGGAACCTGGAATAACAGGCTCAGGCTTTGCAAAACATTCCATTTGTTTACTTGTATGGTTAATTGTGTGACTCACTCGTTTGCTTTCTGTCCATATTGATGTGTTCTGGCAGTGCTCAGTGTAAAAGCCAGATGTTTTAAATGTGTTTGTGTATCCTAATATTTGGGAAAGAGGTTTTTGTTTTTATGCATGGCAGTAATGTCGATCGCTTAGTTCATGAGGCATGTGGCCTTGGACAGATAATTGCATGAGATTCAGTAGCAGTTTTGGTTAAACCAAGCATGTGCATGGCTTTAGTAAATGACATTAATGCTTACATACACACATGCATTGAGGGACTTTTTAAAGTGCCCAAATGATGAATTTCAGTTTTCTCTTTTAAATCACTTCTGATTTTCTTGTTCTCTCCTTTTTATATCTGTCCTGTTTATGCTGATTCTTGTGGTTCTACCTTGTCCTGTAATAAAGGTTCTGTGACATTGTTTTGCAACAAAGGCATTTAACTTGGTGCTCTCTAATACACATTTGGGAAGTAGCCAGTATATTTCCTGGTATAAACAGTAGCACTAAGTCCTAAGACAGCTTTTTTTTTTAGCTTAGCGTGACTGTGTTTGTAGCTTGGGTTGGGGTGGAGTCACGAGCGGTGTGTGTCTCCTCATTGACTAAAAGTGAATGTGTGACCTGCTTTTATTTTTAATGTACTGAAGTTAATCAATAATGTGTCTTCTTTGCTATAGGCCATGAACTTGGTAAGTTTTGGTTATACAACTAAAGTTTTCTGCTTCAGGCTTTGTGCTCTGTGGTCGGCGTCACATTACTTGCTAGTCCACAATGCAGTTCCCTTGCCAGACTCCAAAATCCTGCTCATTGCTCTTTTGTTTTTAGTGGCTTTAGTTAAATGCTGGTGATGACTCCAGTTAGCTCTCCTAGCCTGCTAGCTTGGTGCGCCTCCTGCTTTGGCATCCCCTATATTTGCTTTGCACTCCGTCCTGTCTTCCCTCATAGTTACTGCATCCTGCTGAATTACTCTGTAATATGTTGGGTGGCTTGCTGTCTAAACTGGCCTTGAAGGTTGGCTGACTGAAAGGTTTGCTTCACTCTTGCTGCAACAGTCCAGATTGAGCATTATCATTGTGTATTGCTTTATCTTTCTCCTTTAGGACCAGGTATCCAAAGACAAGGCACTGCAGACAGTAGCCAACCTCTCATCAGCTCAGATTGTGTCTGCCAGTGTAATGAAACCCCAAACTCCGTTCCCTCCACCTGTCAGAGTGAGACAGAAACACACAGACACACATACACTCATCTGTTCTTTTCTACCCCTCAGGGTAAAAGTCAGAGTAATACCACCTGATCTGTTTCCCCTTCTCTCTTTGTTTAGTTTTGGCCCGGCCCTATGCCAGGTCAGCCTGGACATTCTCAGGAGTAAGTATCACTGGCAATTTGTTTGTTTAAAATTGGAGAAGGTCTTATTTTGAAACTGGTGCAGCTCCTCATTTTTTGGGTTCATGCTCTTTTTTACAGCATCAAACCCTTTGCACAGCCACCGTACACTGCACTACCAGCCCCTGTCCCTGCACCTATCAGTAAGTGCAAACACATACTCATTTATTTGAGTCAACAGCTGTGTTCTTCGTCATGGTAATTGTGTTTTTTGTTATTTAAATGCGTGCAGGTTATGAGCCCCTGCCTCCCCCACGCCCTGCAGCTATAGCAGCTCCAGTATGGCAGGACAGAACCATCGCCTCAGCAAAATTACGGCTACTCGAGTACTCTGCTTTTCTAGAGACACAGAGAGACAGAGAGACGGTACAGACATCCACACATACATGATATATAGCGCTGTAAAATTTTTTGCAAAAACCAAATCTCTCTTCTTTGTCCTATCGCCTCTCCTTTCTTCCTTCAGTATAAACACCTTTTCGTGCACATTGGCCCATCAAACCCGGGCTACAATGACCCTGTGCTGGAGTCCATAGATGTGAGGCAGATTTATGACAAGTTCTCTGAGAAGAAAGGAGGCCTGAAGGAGCTGTATGAAAAAGGACCGCACAACGCATTCTTCCTTGTCAAGTTCTGGGTCAGTACACAGAACCTGTGCTCCCACTTACTTTTTGTTGTTGTTGTTGTTGTTGTTGTTGTTGTTGTTGTTGTTGTTGTAGTTGTTGTTGTTGTTGTTTTCTGAGGGCTGGAAACTAAATTGGTGTTATGTATTACAAAGCTAAGTGTACAGTTTGAGGTTACAACTAGCTTCACCACATGGTGGAAGCTGAGTCAACTGGACACTTGCACAGCGGTTTATACATGAAATGACTTCTGATGTGTGGTTAACAGTATTCTTTAAGGGAAAGACAGAGTTTTCAGGTTAATAAACAAATGGTATTTACATTCAGTGTTTTTCACCAAAACACATTGTTTGTTTCCCTGAAGTCTGTCGTTGAATTTATTTTTTTTCTACATAAACATTTGGAAGTCTGAGTTGAATTAAAAAGTGTTAGAAATTCTCCTACTAGGCACTGGTGAAATGTATGTGGCAATTAGCAGTTTTCTAGAGCACTATGAGCTGGGCTAGATGCTGTTATGCCCACAGACTAAACATGCTAAGACTACCACAATAGTCAAAAAAATTTGTGTGGAACTTAATCAAAAAACTAAACAGATATGAGGTGCAGTGCGAACACTACCAGTTAAAGCTAGCAATTACAAGAAAAATTGCAACAGTAAATGGCTAGCTTTTGTCACCATGCAAATTAAGTTTGGATGGAAGAGGCGCAGAGGAAACAACAGCTCTGATAAAGATAACTAAAGCCATGCTTCTCATTAGCCTGGTTGACAACAAGGGCTTTTTCCAAATTTAATGGCATTTCATAAGTCTGAGTCAAAAAAAATGTAACACTGAATAGGCCTCTGTCCCTCTCTTTCTCTGTACATGTGTGCAAGGGATCGGAGCTGGAAACTTCAAAAATTAATCGGACAGTTGCCAGTGAACATTGAATAATACTTTTCCTCGAAATGATCGAGCATGTGTGTCAATGCGCTTGCACAAGACAAACTTAACGGGGTCCTTTCATAGAAACAACAGCTTAGTGCTGCTAAATTGCAAAAACCACACAGGAAATGTTACATTTTGTATTCTGACAGACAAAAAATGGACCTTCACCTTTAGCCTTGATAAGCACATGTAATTTGTCTTGCTGATTAAGAGTCACATGAGAATTGTGATATTGGCATGAAAAGTCACAGTTAGTAGCCTGACCCTGACATGTGCTGGACAACATACAGAAAAGACTGATGTTTGTGTCTTTGGTTCATGGATATTTGTCTTTGGTTATTGCTTCCTCTCATTTTCCTCTACTTTCCATAGCACTCTCAATCTATCTTTTTACATTTTTTCAGGCTGACCTGAGCAGTGACATTGAGGAGGGTTCTGGAGTTTTCTACGGAGTAAGCAGCCAGTATAGTGGAACAGAAAATATCACCATCAGTGTCTCAACCAAGGTCTGCTCTTTTGGAAAACAGGTGGTAGAGAAGGTTGAGGTGAGAAGAAAATACACTTGCTTAAAAGATTTCATTTTAAACCATTCCGTGTGGTTGAATTGTGATGTGCATGTGTGGATTTCTCCCATTCAGACTGAATATGCACACATGGAAGGAGGAAAGTATGTGTTCCGCATCCATCGTTCACCCATGTGCGAATATATGATCAACTTCATTCACAAGCTCAAACATCTGCCAGAGAAATACATGATGAACAGCGTACTGGAGAACTTTACCATCCTACAGGTATGTGTGGGGGTTTCTTTGCAACTGTACTCATGTTTCTACTTGTTTATGTGTTTTAGTTTAAAACCCTGACATCCACAATATTTTTTCTTTTTAGGTTGTGTCCAACAGAGAAACTCAGGAGACTCTGCTGTGCATCGCCTTTGTGTTTGAAGTGTCCACTAGTGAACATGGAGCACAATACCATGTTTATCGACTAGTGAACGACTAGCAGCACGTTTCATGCGTGCAGAGACTCTCCACAGACTTTTTGATACATGAGGCATAAACACTATATCCAGCTCAAAACACACACTACCACTCTGCTACTCTAAACACACACTTGTTTTAACAGACCAACAGTCACACTTTCATCACACCTGCTGTTTAACATGTATGCATTTCCATCAATCTATATACACACTTCAACAACGACAGTATCACATGACTTAAAGCTGTGTTTCTCAAACTAGGGGGCAGGCCTCCCTGAAGGGACGACCAGGGGGAAAAATATGGAGTAAACATGAGTTAAATGAACAGGATTCATGTAGGAAAAAATAAACAGATAAGAGTTTGTTGATGCTTTCATGCTGACTTTCATTTCACCCCAAATTCAACTTGAATTTTTTTAATATTAGTTGCTTCCCTTTTCATGTTAATGGTTAAAAAATTGTGGGGTGAGAGTTATGAACTTTATTTGGCTTCTGAAGGGGGGCATGCCAAAAAAAAGTTTGAGAACCACTGACTTGGAAAATGAAATTCAGTTTTATAGATGTAAATCTACAGATGGCAGAAATTTTGCCATATTTGTCAATTAGTGTTGTGATATAATGATTCAGTCACTGAAATGGCTCGGCATCAAAAAACTGAACTACACATCAGACAATGTCAAGCTCTCCTTTTTAATCAGAAAATTAAATTGACTGACATAAGTATGATTTAAAAAATCATTAAAAAGAAACCAGTAATGGGCTTAATGCTTCATTTACTAAAGTTTAAGATGTGAAATTCGTTCTTAATGTGCATCATATGAAGTGAGTAATATCAATTCCAGGGATTTTCTCCAAGCATGTGCATTAATGTCATAGGTGTGACGGATGTGAGACAAGTTTGAAAATAGGCTTTAAAACATCATGTAATCAGTGTTAATTTAACTGTCCCAGTGACTGTTTCCTCTACAGTTTGTACTGTCTGTATGGTAGGAACTGACAGAGCCTGTTCTGGTGTCTCCTCTTTCACTACATAGTGTGGAATTAGAGCTCCACTACTACTACTGTAAAGGTTCAGTGTGTAAGATTTAGGAGGGTGTACTGACAGGGATTTAATAAAATAATAATTATAATTTCATTAGCGAATAATCACCTGAAGATAATAACAGCTGTGTTTTTATTACTTTCGAATGAGCCCTTTATAGCTACAGAGAGAGACTGTCTCTTTGGTTGTTTTTACCATAGCCCAGAGTGGACAAACTGAACACTGACTATACAAAGGGCCTTTTGTTTTTTTTAAAAAGTTTTATTTGTCAGTTGTTAGAGAAAACTATACACTCTCCTTCAAGCATGGAAGGGTGAGAAATGTGTATTTAGGTGGTTGCAATCTGTAATCCCCCCATTAGATGTCACCAAATCCTGCACACTGGACCTTTAATTAACACTCTTGAGGATCATAATGTATGTATGAAAGCACCTCTTCTCAGAATGTAATGCACTACATTTGAAGACGCATTTACATTAGAGAAATTGTGTCTAAGTGTTAAAAGAGCCATTGATTTAAGTGCATTTGTTTTGTAAAGGTTTCCAATGGTACATGGGTTGGAGGAAATATCTTTTAGTCAAATCTCAAGGAGGTTCCTAAGTTTTGCTCACCTGTGCTTAGAAACAAAACAGTTCACAACCAGTTTCAGATTCAGTTTACACTCTGGTGTCAGCAGCATTTTTAAAAGAAAGAAGTATCTCTACTGTTAATTGACACAATACTGTTTTTTACTTAGACTGAGTGGGCTTGCTGCAGTATTTCTACCTCCACGTGAGTTGGGATAAGAATGTGCTTTGGTTCATAAAGCCTTAACCTGAGGAGCACTGATGTATAGGATGTGTACACTACACTTGTAATGGTACAGTTTTTAAGCCAAAACAAGGTAAATAGACTCATTTTTTGTTAAGATGAACTTTCTCTTCTGTTTTTTACCAGCACAGCTAGAAGTGTTACTCCAAACATATATGGTGGGTGTTTCAGTTGTATCTTTTTTAATGTATGCAATGTTGTATGGTACAGACCACACTAAGGTCACCCACAGTGCACTGGGGTAGATTTTTGCCTGATAACACTATTGAATTATCCAGCTTACACTTGCTTTTTTTCTCTTGTTCTGTGTAATAATTTTGGTTTCTGGTACATGTGGCTACCAGCATTTTTTCATAAGTAATGTTATTTGACTCTATCACACCCTCTCATGGCAGGATCATCTTTAACCATGTAGACAACGACTAAGAATTATCTTGTTTATAAGAGGCAAGTGGTTCAGTTTTAAATAACCATATTCACTGTGTGGTCAGCCAAAATTGTTATTCCTTATTTTTCCTGTCTGTTTCCTCTTTTTGGTTGTGCCTCATCACTCCTTTGGTCAAATATGCTCAGTGAATTAAATCTGTGCCTTTACACTGTGCCAATAAAGTCACATAGTGTTAGAATTGTGTAGCCTACAGATTCTTCATATTAAGTCTGAGTCAGCCGCTCAAGAGGATCACATCCTCAAGTAAATCATTTTGAATGCAACCTTAGTTAAGGTCCTCGGAGCTTGAGTATAAAATGAAATTACTAAGGTTTCCTTCTGTAACAGGTTCAAGTGTTAGTACAGTAAGTACACTGAAGTTTTTTTTTAAATTAATTAACAGAATATCAGGGTGAAAAAAGTTTCCACTCCTTAAAATAATGTTTTGGGTGTTTTTTTTTTAAATGTTTTTCATTGATTGGGCACCATTGGGTCAATCAAAAAGATATCCAGGACCAGTCCAAACAGGGACTTTCTACAGGAAACTTCCGGCATGAGGTGTCAGAGGTGTGAATATGAAAAATTAATGATGGATCAATTCCGTTCAGCTGCTTCAGTTTCAAGTCTTTTCCACAAATATATAAATATTGGAAATGTGGGCTTTTTCATGCTTTTTGACCATTTGTCTACACCAGTGGCGGGCCGTCTAAATCAATCCACCCCTCGATAACTATTTTATAGCTATAAAAACCATCTTATTATGCAGAAATGCAGAATAAAGAGCTGTTCTATCCCAGATAGATAACTGGTGCAGCCAGAATAAATGCCTTGACTGAAGAAACAAACCTGGGGTTTTGCTTGTGCAGTTCGCCACAGACGCAGTTTGCTAGCTCTGGCTAGCACACTCTCTGACTATCCAATCAAAAGGTGTGAATGCGCTGACTTTACCGTACGCTTGCTAGAAGTCCTTGGTATGCCATCTCAAAATCTGATTGGTTGAGGCAACAGTTTGATCGACACCTATTTTATGCTACCGGGCCTACAGAACTGATTGTGAAGGCCTACAGGCAGATTTCTTTGACCCTGGCAACAAATGATGGTTGAAATGTGATTGGTTAAATGCTTTAATATGAAAATACACGTTTGGAAGCAGTGCAACCATGGGAAAAGCTATGAAAGGAAGTGGATAGACCATTTTGAATTATTTAATAAGTGTTCATGGACAAATATAATCAACATCAGTCTGTGATTCAGATATTTTTAGGCCAGCAGAGAAGGCCTTGCAGGCCCTGATGGCCCACCACTGGTCTACACACAGACAGTTTTTAAGGCCAATAAAATTTGATCTTTTGGAAAACTCCAGCCAGGCCATAGATATTCAGAATTATATATTACATAATTATATTCAGAAACTGCAGAGTTGATATGTAGAGTGAGTTTCAGTTTGGAATGATAGATCATGTGGCATTGTCATTTATGTTTGACATTAGTGTGTCTGTTTTTTCTGATTACAAATCACATGACAATATCACGTGGGTGCTAACAATGCTAACAGGACTTTTTATGTGTTTGCAAGTACATGTCCAGTAACATTTTTTCTATATTGAGGAACAGAGGCATTAGAACAAGCTACATAGGGCACTATATAATCCAGACAGTGCCACAACCTAGTCCCAGTTGTAGGTTTTGTACCTGCTATTTTTCAGACCCCTGATTGGTCAATATGGTTTCAGGATTATGGTAAAATCACTGCTGTTTGACATGTGTTTCAACTGTGTTTAGAATTTTGGCTTAGTTTATGGGATTTTTTTTTTTTTTAATAATTAAGTGTTTTTAAAAATTCCATCCACGAGTAGACAAGGCTTTGGAGCCCTCACCTATAGTTTTTTTATTTGGGGTTGTGACAAGTAAAATGTGTTCTGTGAAAAACCCTTTTTCCTAGTTCTAAGGCCAATGTCCACTTTCTGTCTTCAGAATTGGGACTCTGCAGTGTTACAGCACACTTGACAGTTCTAATCACTTTTGTTTTGGCTGATAATTACTCTCACTGTATCTCAGGTTTATGTGACAGAGCTTGCAGTTCTCATTTAATCTGCTAGATGGGGCTATCACCTTAATTTACAGTAGTCATTGAAGTATACATAGGAGCCTGGTGTGACGCAAATCTGTCATGTAAAGGCTTTACCTTCTCCTAATACTTGATGCATCCAGTCAGTGTGCCTCTTTAACACACACACACATACATTCTTGTTCTCCCCTCCTTGACTTACACAACCTCATTTGTATCACAATCATGCTACATTTACATGTTTGTACAGGTGTAGATCTTTGTTTGTTCACATAAAATCAAACAGTGCTATTAACATAATGATTCATAAATTTTAAAGAAAGAAATAACACACATATCAGAAGTGTCAAACAAAATTTTACAGATTAGTGTGTTTTCATTTTTGATGTTTTGGAGAAAGTTACTAGGAGTATTCCATAAAGCACATCAATGCTCCACAAAAATGTTGGGCAAAGGTTGAAATTTATCATCAAGAACAAAGCTGCTGCCATCTTGTCAGTCCAGGTTACAGAGAATGTATGTACTATTGTAAATTTAATATTCAGTCACATGTCATTCCTATGCCACAACACATGCTGCACAGTGAGGGTGTGTCAGCCTGTCAATCTGCCTGATAGCTAACACTTTCTCAGGATCTTTCAAAGATCATATGTACACAATGGCACATCACATATCTGTTGGCAGATTTCTTAGACAAGGGCGGCTGCAACATACGTTCAATGTACGAGTGTGAGTGATAAAGGGGGACTTTTATAACCATGGTGTGACAATACAAACATTTTGTCTACATCTTATCTCTCAGATGGTGACAATACTCACCCTTTGAGATCTTTTGCTTGGGTTTTTAGGTGTTTTCCACACAGAGAGAACTACTGTCTCTGAACATAAAATAAGATTGTCTGCACAGGAAATGTGGCAAAGCTTTGGAGTGACATTTGGTTTTACTGAATGTCCTGACTGTAAAAGTGACATGGTTATTAACAGGCTGTTGACATATTTTGGTTCTTTTGCTGGCAGACATTAGTCAGATTGATAACTGTCTGCTGCCATGTTGCCAAAACTCCAAGTGGCAAACAGTGACACGCACACGAAGCCCTCAGGCTGGGTGTGGTGTTCACCAAATAAGCCCGCAGCAAACACAAGAGCACAGGAATATAGATAACATAGTTACTCTGTTACTCATAGTTGTATCTCTCTTTGAATCAGTAAAGTATTAAGTCATGGATAAAGGTTTAGTTTTATTACCGCTTCAAAGTCTGAACAGTCTAGCTTGAAAACTATGTGTGATAAGTCTTTTTTTTCATTCTGGCTTTCAGCAGTCAAGCCTATTGAAACAATAGTGCCTTGTCGAGAGTTGATAATCCACTCAGATGAAATTATACTCAGTAAATCAAACAACTGACTCACGTTCCTCCCTCACGCTTGTTCAAAAATGCCGGTGGACATACACCAATCAGGAGTTGAGTTTATCTGCAACCATGCTGACCTACATTGTCGAAACCCCACACAAAAAACACACATACATTGCACGAATGACATTGGTTTATTACCTTGGCAGTGCTGAGGCAAAGGGTGTGGTGGGAAAATGTTACCTGCAGAAACTTAGCCAAAACAATCCGGTTATGCAGAGAGCAGCAGTGTGTATCATCTCCTTTTTTCCTCGCTCTGCTCTCATGTTTCTTCTTTATCTCTCCTTGTCCATCATTCATCCTTCTCTGTCTGTCTCTTTTAATTTCTCTCCTTTCTATTCTTTGCTCCCTACTCAAGCTGACTTATGCTTGCTCATGCCCTGACCTGTCTCACTTCTGTCCTCGATGTTTGCCCGGTCACAAAGTCAAAGTAGTTCAATTTAATTTAAGAATTTACACCATGCTTTTCACTCAGGTTCATTAACATTTAAGCCATTTTCCAAAACTACTAATGTATATGGAATCTGATTGAGGTGTGGAAAGTGATTTAACCACAATGATCTAGTTAAAAGACTTTTCTTTACATTTGATTGAAAACTCGTCTGTACATGAGACTTGTTATATCTGCTTTTTGTAAAGTACAGTCTTCACAAAATGAAATGGGCTACATTTTTTTGTTTTTACAAAAACAAAGTGACAAAACAGACACAAAAGAAAGTTCAAATAAGATAAACAAACCCACAAAAAATATTTTTCTATTGGGTCCATTATTATCACTGACCAATTTTTTTTCACGTTAGATAATGTTACCCAGGTTGTAGTTGTTGAGGCTCCATATTGTATTAAATTTTTAAGTTGTTTGAACCAGCGGACTCCTGGAGTGAATCAAAACATATAACTCAGGTCTGATATCAATATCACAAAACATGAGAAAATTTATAAATTTGTTGTTTTGAAAGCCATGATGGATTTAAATGGAGAAGTACTGCCTGCTTTCAAGACATGATTATGCCATAAGTGCATTATGCCTGTTATTGGTACTATCTCTGACATTACGGTAGATACTATAGCTCTCATAAAGATGAAAGGCCTTTTAGATATGATGCCGGAGTCTGACACCGAATCCACAATGCACCTTATATATAGTGTTGACATAAACTTGGCCCTGAAATAAAGCAATATGTGCAGTGCTATCACATATTTATCTAAATACAACAACTCAAAGATTAAAAGATTGTTATATTCACTTTAAGTTGACAAAGGAATTTTCAGGGTGGAGTGTCTACTGTTTTAACTTTGGCAAACCCCACAAATTTTCCAACCCTTATGCATAAAAGAACTCTAAACATATGTGTGTGTGTGTGTGTGTGTGTGTGTGTGTGTGTGTGTGTGCATAGACCTGAGCAGCTATAGCAATATAAGAATACTATCTATTCAGTCTGCAGTCAAGAGTTCTGCATTAAAAATGTCACTTAGGCACTTATTTATGATAATCACATATACGTGTTAACAGTAAGTATGTGCTTGTATTTTGTTAAGTGCATGCCATTGCACTGATGCACAAACTATGTGCTTTAATGTCATATATGAGCTTGAACTGTTGATGTGATTGTTCTGCCTGAAGTGAGTTATAGCTGTCTATGTTATTGTGTTTGTACTGCTTGAGTGTCATGCTATGCTTTAAATTGCATTTGTTTTGTCTGGGTTGACTGTGGCTTATTAAAAGTCTGTCTGTTGACTGACTGACCTTTAAAAACATAAACTAAAATAAATATGAAAGAAGACAATATCATAATGCTAGAAAATACCCCATGTGAATTTTATACTATGCATAATTGGATTATTACGGATACATTTATGTGTAGGTAAACTAATTGTAGTGGAACAAAGATGCACATTGTTTCCTTAATGAATATAGAGGGGAACAATAAGTGTTAATGGCATTTCATATAAACACTCAAGTTAAGCGCAAGTACTTAAAATATGTAGGCGTACTTGAGGACATGTAGGCCACCTAGTTGCTTCTCACCCCGTGATGCAACTCACCTGTCGAGGGCTGCGGGGTGGAGCATTCAGTTTTTACTGGTGTCCCTCACAAATAAAAGTACTTGCTAGCTTGCACCTCAGTGAGCTTCAGCCGTGTTGTCTGCGTCGCTGCCTCAGTCTTCACTCCACACCTCACTTGAACTCTCTTTGGTCCCACCTCGACGGGGTGTGGTCCCAAGGGTGGATCTCACCGCCTGCTGCTCTGGGAACATTAAGCATTTCTACATACTTGGCACCCCCGTTGGTTTCGTTACGCCGAGTCGAGTCGCACGTCTCCACCGAGTCCGCGCTTTTTTTTCGGTTGTTTTGGTTGGAAATTGGTTCAGTCGATTCGTTTAAGAAAGGCACCAAGCTGGGAAGATGACGATGGCTCCGGAGCCGCTAAAATCCGCGATGACCACGAGCGTCGGCCAAGAGGACACGTCGCTCGCGGTGCCATCTGACAACAAGCTGCGCTCGGGGCACCAGCGCGTGCTGGATCAGGTGCACACCATCAAACGGGGCAAGTCCAGGAAGGGGACCAACGGCACCCTGTCTCCCTCACCAACAAGTATGGATAATGGCTTGCTATTTGTTTTGTTGTCTTTTAGGCATTTTATAGAGCAATTAATATATTTTACATTTGTGACATCAACGGTTTCCCGAGAACCGTGCGTCACGCGGCTTCCTCAGAAGCAGCAGGTCTTAAACATGCTACGTCTTGTACTCCGTTTTTAGCCAAATAATATGCGGAAACCAGGAGAATCTTAATTGTCAGCAGGATTAAAGTAGGAATAAATATTTTGGCCACTCCCAGTTTATTAAATAAGAAAAGAGCCACTCGGAGGGGGTGTGTAACCATTGACAGGTAAAAATTCCACAATTAAGTTGGTCCCAACACCGGTGTGAATTATAATTCTCTTCTGCTGTTGAACATGAAAGTGATTTTTGTCTCACAGCTGTTTTTTTTTAATTTTTCCATCTCTTAGTAACAAAGCTCATGGGCTTACAGAAGCCTCCACAATGTAATTTAGAAAATTACATTTTAGTCTTTCAAAACAGCTGATGTTTGGCATCACTGCAAGGGGGCTTTTTAAAGATCCCCCACAGTTAAGATACACAATAATTGTTTGTTGTGAAATTTGTGCAGCTCTCCTGTTGAGATGAGATGGTTCTCATATGGAAACAGAAATACGGTACATCAGTAGAACTTGTATTGCGTAAGGCAGGATATCACTCCCGTTTTACTGTTTTAGTGACAGCTTTAAGTGATTGTAAAATTACAGCATAAATGATAAGAACACATCTGGATGCTTTAAAATGGCCTTTGACAAATGACTGTGATTTATGATGTAGCTTTCAGCCAAACCTAGAAAAAAAACGCACAAACTTGTAACCATAAAGGCTGCATCTAGAGAATAAATGCTTCACTTTCTGTGGCGCGCATAATGAAAAGCTTCCAAATCAACTCTTGCATGAAAACTGAAATCAGTTTGTCTCTTCTTGTCATTATTTTAGTTAGGAAGCAGTCTAAAAAACAGTAACCTTCTAGAAGTGAGATGAAGACCTGACAGGGAATTCTCAGTGCAAATGTTTACAAAACACAGGAGAAAAATGCTAGAGAAAACAATAAGACCACAAGGATAGGGTTGCACAGAGCACTAAAGGTGTCAGACTGTGTAATTTTAGTTGGATAATATTATAAATGTTCATGATTTGCATGCATTAATATTAAACCTTCCGGTTTTCCGAGTCATGTTGGAGTGGCAGCAACTGTAACAACACTCAAAACCAAAAGCAGTTTAAGCAGTCTGCCTGGCTTCATAGCACGAGGAGTGACAAGAGAAGGAATGTGCTTAGTGTGACTTTGGTGACTGACTCCTGAGGTGTTGTTCACTGACATAGTACTGTAGTCACCTCTAGGAAATTCTTCCTTTGTTGCACAACTGATGAATTGGACATTATTTTGATGCTAATAATCCTATAATGGTGAGAACACAAACTTGCATTTGGCGCAATATGCCAGTGGCAGTTATATTCCAATGAATCATGTAACAAGACAGACAAAGGTGTGAAAACATGCTGTTATTATAGAATTATAACTTGATTAGAAAGTAGATGACTAAACAGTGACTAAGAAAACACCTAACAGGTGATATTATTCAAGATAAAAGCTTAAATTATTAATCTCATTGATATTTAATAAAGAGATTATACATACACTTACTCAAATATGGTGCAAAATAAAAAATAATAAAAAATCAACCCAATCATAAGAACACTGTATAATCACTTAATCATACTCTTAGGCTAAGGGACCCTTTTGCTCAGCAGATTTAATCATATTTTGTGAAAAACAAGAGTTGACAAAATAGAAATAGAGAATCCAACTTTTTATTAAATTGCAAAATTTAAAATAATCCACCTTTGCATATCCTTCTATAAATGTATATAATTGTATAACTAACTCTGTCAATTGGCTCTGGTATTTATTTCCCTTTTTAAAAATAAGATGATTTATTTACACAAATCTTTGTTATATTGTTGTTGTTTTTATATACATCTTTCTAAAATTTGATTTATGTTGTGTCACATGACTTTGTTCTTTTTTAAAATTTTTAAATCCCTTTTACAAATCCATCTTTCAGCTAAAAATCAACACATGAGTTGCTAAAATGCAGAAAGCTGTCTTTGTCCACCTTAATACCGCAGTACCTCCTGCAATACTAAATAATAAATAAAAACAGGAGTTTTTATCAGTTATCAGTGTGTTGGAAACACAGAGGCCACATTAATTTTTTTTAGCAACTCCATGTTTGATACTCATTGAAGGTCTTATTCTCCTTATACAACACTAATCTGAGGTGTGCTTCAGATTTCTTAACTTTTTTGCCCAGCTCTCTAGTAAAGTATTGAGGGTAGAGAAGTCATTACTCTCTTGTACATGCTGTTTTGTATTCTTCTTCTCTCCACTTATTTTGATTCTCATACATCTCCTCTGTTAACAGGCCCGAGTCCCAAGACCTTGGCATTAAGTGAGTTTGAATCGTTCAAGTTTTCTCCAACCAAAGCAAATGGCACCTTTGGCCGCACCAACTCTGCTGTGTCAACAAACTTCAGCAAATCGGTAACTGTTTCTCTCGTTCAGCAGCCCCATTTGTTGTACTGATAATCAGAGAAAAAAACATTTTCCCTTTCACACACTATATTACTATTGATCAGTTTGAGCCCTAGTTTGCAGGTACACAGAATTTTTTTTTAAAGTAGGTGTTTCCATTTTTATCATTTTCCAGAAAAAAAATTCCATCCACACAAGCACTATTTAAAATTAATCTTCATCCGAATGAAAACTTAAAAACACGATTTAGGCACTACCATGACTAACCAAACCAGCAAGCGACGATGTAACCCAAACCCAAAAGCCATGCTGGCCAGTCAGAAGCCTGACAAAAAGCTATTATTGATAGACAAAGTGCACCTAAAGGTCTGACCGGTTCTCGTCCAAATCCTGGAAGGCTGGATTATGTAGAGACCTTGGTAGCTCATTCTGAAGCCTCTTTTTCCCAGTAAAGTGGAGGTGTAAGCTTACATTTTAGTGTAAATATGTAAAAATTTCTGCAAGCAACATAACCATCACTATATCACCCTATGTAAACAAAGGAGATAACAATAGGCACACAATCTGTTGTCACAGGCTGAAAACACTGTTTTCCCTCTTTACATGTAAACACTGCAAACTGAGTTGCTGAATATCCTCAACCTGGCTGTTGTTTTCCAAACAATTTGTTTGCAGGGACCTAAAACTGCGTTTGTGTAAGGAAGAAGGTCTAAATGCACTGAAAAGTTTTGTGAAATGACCTGTGTAACTGTGGACAAGGCATTAATGTTTTTTCTATCCAACAGTTTTTTTAATTCATATTTCACAGAATTAATAAAACATGCTTGCGGTCATCTTTGACAGGGTATAAATTTGATACACCTGCATTCATTTTTGCCCATTAAAAAGGTTGCTATTGTGTGGTAATGCAGATTAGGCTTCTTAGTTTTGAATAAAACCATGAAAGTCATCACAATAATAGTATAACTAATTGCATAGAAGTAAAGAGCAATTCAAAGGACTGATTAGTTTTTGTTGGTCTACCATAAAAACTGGAAATGAGGAAATAACTACTCCAGCTTTGTCCTGGCAGACTAGTTTACTCTCATAGACAGACGAGCTTAGCTGACTCTCTGCTGGCTCCAGCTTCCCGCCAACATGAGAGTGCCATCAATAATCCAACTTTTGATAACAAAGTAAACAAGTGTGAGGGACGTTTCGAGTGAACTCCTGGTGTAGCCACATGGCCTTGCTTGCTGGTTAGGCAGTCAGCTTTTCATAGCCGCCACACCACAAACCCTTAACCAGCAGTGCAGTCAGCAGTTTTTTTTTTGGCTTTGGGTTGACCTAACCTGACCTGTTGACAGTGAGTTGAGGCATGTCTTGGGAGAGTGTTGATGTGTTCTTGCTGAAAAAGACTCATATGACTAATTCATTCTTAGCTCTCCTTCTTTGTCGTGTTTTGTCCTCATATCCAGAACTAGCTGTCATATCGTAAAGCATATGTTTGAACTGCGGTGTCAAATGGAAACATTAATGATGGATATATTAATGTTTAATTTAAAGAAACAGTTTAGCATTTCTCATTTTTATTAACTTTTGGTTTGTGGTGTTGGTGGTGTAAGTCATGAGTGATCTGATTATAATGCTGGAAATATAAATTAAAGTCAGAGCATAAAACAACAGCAAGCTGTTCAGTCATATTTTGCAGCTTTGCAGTTAAAGGTCGCAGACTTTGCTTTATACTTGATCAGTCATGTTGCATTACTGTATCTAGACAAAGAAACTATTATAAAAAAATATTTTTACATTAGTGATAGCAGTGTTGATTTACACAAATACATTCTACTCTCATTTAAGTCAACTATCTAAATAGGAGCAATACATTGATAATACACAAGGTAAATGTAAGTGCTTATACGTAATTAATGTCCCCTATTAAAACAGAGAAAGGTCCTGGTGATTTTCTGGGGTGATCCTACAAAATTTCCATTAGTCTCTCCTTTTCAGCCCCTGATGTAATGAGATTTCCCATCAGCTCAGTGAGGCTGTGCTCAAATAAAGGGAGCCTTCAGCACTTTGAGATTGGCAGTTCTTATCAATCGTATTGTTGACATATCTCCGATGAGTCATGCTTTTGCTGCTTAGTAGCAAAGCTAAAGTGCGACTGGTAACTGAGCAACCTGTCCTGTTTGAAACAGGACAGTCTACAACTGTGTGGTGTGCATGTGTGTCTTTCACATGCTTCTTCATGAGCCAGTATCCTTCCCCAAATAAAAACAAGTCAGCTGCAGTGATTAAATGTGAAGAAATTGTTGTAAGTACTTAAACTGTAATGTTTATGATTTGGGGTGTTAAGAAAGTGAAAATCTTTCTTGTTGTCTAAGTAGTGCACACTTCCCTCTGCACTAATGTTAAGTGCATTCAACGACAGACAGGAATGTTCTCCTGCTGTTTTTGTTTTAAAAGCCAAGAGGAGATAAAGCGTTAATCGTGAGAATTAGGAACAAATACTTCTACTGATGTGACAGCATTATTGGGAAGAATGATGGTGCATTTACAAAAAAAAATGAATTATTGGCAGTGTGGCAATAATGAAAAGTTGGTAAAAGCAATAATTAGAACGGCTAGAACAGTCTGCTGGTTAAGAAAATTACCTAACTTTAATGTAATGCAGCTGTTTAAGCCAGGAAGCACTTTTGCCACATTATGATAAAATAAAACAATATCCACACTGCCAAAAGACAATATCTGGTCTTATGTCACGATATCAACAGAATATTAAAACACTGCCCGGCCCTAAAGAGAATGACTAATCCTTAAAGAATTGGTAGGACATGTTCTGTCATTTTGTTTGTCAGGCTATGACAAGTTTCCTTCTCAGTTACTGTGTGGAAAAACCTGAATGTGACCTGTGACAGACAAACTAATCCAAAAAAGCCAGATAAACCATATAAATTCAAGCATTAAAAAAATGATTTCATAAGATCAAGCTGTATCTTGACAGGATTGTAAAGACGGCTTTAATGGGCTCTGTGTCTGACTTGCACACACAAAGATCCTCTGTGAGGAACTGCTCAGCTGCACCAGCAGTCTTAAATCACCACTGCTTGAGCTAGTCTCCAATAACAGCTATTATGTTACTCTGTGTGATTGTTCAGTCTGTTCTGCTAACTTCATAAACTGAAGAGGAAGAGGAAAAGAAAAAGTGTGCAGGCTTTGTATTGAGTCAGATTCCTCCATCTTAGTTTACAGGAGTTTTCTTTGAAAACTGTTCATGTGTAAAGTAGGTTACCTATTCTCTGCTTTCTGATCTTGACTGTTGATAGCAACAGGCCTTAAGGTGATGCAGTGATAAAGCAGCTACGGGTGTTTCTATCAAGTTTTGACACTTTTAGGTCAATCAAGCCACAGTTTTTCACAGTACCGGAGTACTGTGAGCTTCTAACAATGCATATCAGTTGCTTTTTCAAATCTAATCTTATGAAACTACCCTGCTAATGCTATATATTTTAAGCAAGTAAACATGCTATTTCTTTCCTTTAGGTTAATTACCAAAAAAGTCGTACTCTCTCCAGTAAAACCATTGGAGGAAGATATGTTAGCAACTCAGCCACATGGGAAAATCAGGTCAACTCTTCCACTTGGCCCACAAGTCCCAACGGGCTGCAACCCAGCCGCAGTGATCCTGCCTTGGCTCCTGTGTTTTCTGCTGCTCCTGCACCAGCACCTGTTACGGTGATGAGTTATTTTCATGTCAAACTGCAGTGTCACTGAAGTTTCAAAACATTTTGCGCAAGTGATCCAGAAATCTTACAGTATATACATTGTAAACTATTTTTTTTAGAGAGCCAAAGGGCAGAGTGTCAAAGGCCAGCAGACCCTCCAGACTCGACTAAATAGAAGCAGCACCTATTCTATGGCCAATGGCTCGCAGATGACCAACAGCCAGTCACGAATGATGCGGCCGCCCTCTGTCCAGTCTCAGACTGATGGCATGATGGCTACAATCAAAACATCCAACTTAGAACAGAAATCAGCGTAAGTCCATCTGGCTTTCTTGGTTTTCTTTTCCAATTTCAGGCAATAAGAAGGGATAGTTGTGGAAAAGTTGTACTTTTACAGGATTAAACTGACAAACATGGTGAGTTACATCTTGTAGGCTCATTTATGTAGTCCATTATTTTAGCTAGTGCTCATAATACAGTCTTATGATAAAGCTCAGTTCCTACATATGGTTTATCTCGGCTCTTCAATGGAGAGTTTGACTGCCTAAATGCATTGAAAACTTTAACTTATCATAAGCTAAATCCAGGCTGTTTCCTGAACTGGAAGCATCAGACTGATTTAGTGTCTCCAACCCTCCCTTACATTCCTGTGTCTGTTACTGCAGGGTGAACAGTGCAGTGACTATGCCAGATCTGACTCTGAAGGAGGCTGTAGAGTACCTGTCTTACGATGAAGAGAACTACCAGCAGTGTGGAGCCACCTTCATCCAACATGTCACCTTTAAAGAGGAGCGCGCCAAGCAGGAGGTCAGAGCAAGTGCTAACACACCAGTATACTGTGAACATGTTTTTTTAACATGCACAGACACACCCGCCAAAAATGACATGGTGGTGGTGATACAGTTGTAGGAGACTCTGTAAAGACCTTTGTGTAACCTGCCTTGAGGGAAAGGGAGGAGAGAGCATTTATTATCACACTTGGCTGCTACTTCTGCTCGTAACTGCTTATCGTGTAGTAAATCCGTTGTCACGCCTTTAATTCTTTCCCTCCATATGTCTGGGTTGCAGGTTCTTCAATTAACAGGTATCCCTGCTTTAGTGACCCTGCTGCGGAGCCCCAACCCTGGAGTGAGTCAGGCTGCTGCCGGGGCTCTGAGGAACCTGGTGTTCAAGCACCAGGACAACAAGCTGGAGGTTCAGCACTGTGGTGGCGTAGGAAAGTCCCTGCAGCTACTTAAGGAGACAGATTCCACTGAGACTCAGAAACAAGTCACTGGTAAGACATTTTTACTTGGAGAGTCTCTATAAATATCAGGTAGCACATGCCTCATCCCTGACCCTAATGCTCATAACTTTACTTTTCTGCTGATATGAAGGCCTCCTGTGGAACCTGTCCTCCGCTGATGAACTGAAGGGAGAACTTATATCTACAGCACTGCCCGTACTGAATGAGAATGTGGTAGCGCCATACACCTGCTGGTCAGACGACAGCGCCACCAACAACATTCACCCTGAGGTCTTCTACAACGCCACAGGGTGCCTGAGGTGAGAACATTCAATTAAGACCAGTGCATATGTGGCTTCACACATTCATTTTTATGTTTTCAAGGCAGAAGTCAGACCAAAGTCTGCACACTGAGCTGATATTTTGCATTAAGTTTCATGAAATGAGGCAACAACGTAAAATACCAAACGTTCTTATGGTCCAGCTGCTCTAGTGTGAGGATTTGATGCTTTCATATGATTTCATAATATTTCACCCTAAATTTGTAAATATAGTAAAGTTTTGGACTTTTTGGAAGACATCACATTGGGGAAATGTTGTGAACTTTTTCCATTATGGTCAACAGTTTTATGAAAATGAAAACATTAATGAACTGCATTCCTATTTTTTAATTCTGCTTTAATTAATTGAAAATATTGGTAAATATATTTACACTGAACCATCCTAATGAAGTTTGCTATCTTAGTGGTTCCATGTGAATTCAAATGCATAGTTGATATATGTGTAGGAACCTGAGCTGCACCAAACTCCAAGATAGGAAGACTATGAGAAGATGCCCTCATCTCATCGACTCCCTCATGATTTACCTGCAGTCCTGTGTGGCAGAAGACAACCCTGATGACAAGGTAAACTATCTCACCTCTATCAAAAAACATATGGATTTATTGGTTCCATCTTCACAAGTTTGAGGTTTTACTATTTTTTTGATGTTTTTTAATGAACTGGCTGACTTTCAGTTTGACTTTATAACGACTTTGGGAGTTTGACTTCAAAAGAAAATGCCCAAGGAAATTGTGACATTTATTATTTTTTTCAGACATTTTATAAAACGATTAATGAACAGTGAGTGCAGGAAATAAACACTGGTCGCAGCCCTTCTATTAAGGCCTACAGGGAAGAATTGGCATTTATTGTGTTGTTACAGCATTGTTGTTTCTTTTCCTACATTGTCCCTCTAACACTGAATTGTAGATGTGTGAGCTGGAGAGAACAGCTGTGTTTGGATTCATATCTGGTGACGTACTATGATTAACTAACAGTTCCTGTAGAACATGTTAAGCCCTCTCACACAGTTTGTTTAGTCTGGATACTCAGTATAGTTAAACACATGATACAGATACAGATACATACAATATAAGTACACATGCACTCACACAGCCCATAAATATATACATGCACATAAATATATCAGGAGATAGATACTGCAGGCAAAATTCGAAAGTCTGTATATTTAAGCAGTTTTATGTGCACCCTTTCTTTTGTGGAAGTTCTGGGTGTGGATGTGTACTTAATTCCATGTCTGTGCTAGCAAGGTGTTTACACAGGCTCATTGCAGTGGTGTTGTTTGGTTTTGTGTCTGTGTGAGAAACAAAGGGAGAATGTGTTTTGAGTTCAAGTCATAGTCAACTGAAAAAGAAGTTCCCTTAAGATATAAATGCAGGATAGGTAACCACAAATATGGCCTTCCTTTATCATGTACTGGCAGTAAATGAGAAGTGAATGGTGTGTCATTTTAATTTTGCAATAGCCAGCCACAAATCATTGTATCAAGTGTATTTGCTGTGATTTCTCTTTGAAAACATTGGCAAATTTGGAGATAAAGCTGGAAAGTGGACCTGGTTTGCTGTGGAGTTATGCTAAATATTCTTTATAGATACAAATATGATATGATGAATGAATGGAAATGATGATATGAAGATAACAGTGTGATTATTATCCTCTACTACCTATATCTACCTATAGTCTGTGGAGAACTGCGCATGCATCCTTCATAACTTGACCTACAAACTGGAGGAAGAGGAGCCTGAATACTTTGCCAAGTTTGACCCTTATAAAAATGGCCAGTCTGAGGGTAAGAAAAGCCCCACGATTGGATGCTTCAGCCCAAAGAGTGGCAAAGTTCCGAAGAAGGTGAGCATCAGCAAACAAACCTTCACCTCCATTTGTTGATTGAGTCATGACACACACACACACACACACACAGATCTCATTTCAATCTCTTCCTCTCCCTCAGTTTTCATTTAATGTGCCAGAGGACAGTGAGCCAGCGGGAATAAAAAGGTTGTTTCACACTTCAGCCATGCAGACCTACCTCTCTCTGATGGGCTCATCCCAGAAAGATGCCACACTGGAAGCCTGCTGTGGTGCTCTGCAGAACCTAACTGCCAGCAAGGGATGGGTGAGTACAAACAGGATGTAAATTAGACTTACTGTTTGTGTGCGGCACTAACAGACTATTCCCAGATTGATTAGTGAAAGGAGCGAAGCAATATTCACAGAGAAGTAGAAGGAATATGATTTAAAAGACCAGTTCACAAGAATAACTGACTGTTTTTTGTGAGAGTTTTTTCTTTGGGGCTCATAAATAACCCCTGAATAGAAAGAGAGACAGAAAAAAAGGAAAGAAAGGAACCTTAAACATGGAAAAGTGAGAGGCATGCAATGTGACATTGTTATCACAATGCAAATATGCCACAATGATGCCCTGCTACAGTGAAGCAAAGATAAAACTAATGTTTTTATCCTTGTTTACTGTGTTTGCCTCTCTTCCAGGGGTCCATGGCTCTTAGCCAGATGCTGGTTCAAAAGTTGGGGGCTCTGCCACACATAGGCCCTCTCTTAAAGTCCCAGAAACCAAGCCTGCAGAAGACCGCCATGTCCCTGCTCAGTAACATGTCTTCTACCACCACAGGTAAAGAAAAGCACAAAGTGCTCAGATTACATATTTCTTTTGCAGGCAAGGGTGTTAAATGATTTCCTGTACGTTACATTTGTGTTTTCCGTAGCAAAGCAGATGCTACCTGAGCTCACCAGCCTCATCTCCTCTGGCCCTCGGGCGCTTGGAAAGTGTGATGAAACCATAGCATCAGCCTGCAACACAGCAAAGAATCTGATGTCGATAGACACCGAGACCAGCAAGAAGTTCATTTCAGATGAAATGGTGTCATCACTGGCTGACCTGAGTGAGAATGGGTGAGTTTTTTACTTATTTATCTCTATGGGAGAGAGATTCAGGTGTCTTTGCTTTTATCGTTAATGTTCTTCCACTCAAAATGATAAGTTTTGCCACTGGCAGGCTCAAATTGTTATTATGCCGTGGTGTGCTGTGTCGTGTGCCGTGGTAACACTGGCATAGCTTATCAAAGCCACCAGACTCTGATTATAGAAGCAGTAATTTAATCATTATTAAATTAATTTCATTCAAATTTAACAGAAACATAACTCACCAAAGCAGTCTCACTTCATCTTCCCACTTTTCCAATAATCAGCTTTGTTGAAATGAGACCTGAATATGTTCTGCCTCTTTTCCCTTGCTGCTTTTCTGATGTCTGACCCTAATCTCTAGCCAATCTAGAAATAAGATAATCTACTGGACCAATTTATAAAAATATTGTCCTCATTTGTTGCTTAGACACAAAAACATTGAAAAATACATCCACATTAAAAATAACCAAGATGATTCTTTAAAGGGGTTAGTCTTTATCACTTACTTATGTTTGTTTGTTTTGCCATACAGATCATTTTGAGAGTTATCTGCCAGTGTTTTAAGAACTGTCTGAGATGTCTGCATCCGCTGCATTGCAATATCAACAGTTCAGACTTTGTTTTGTCTGTACAAACCAAAAAAAAAAATTGAAATAGCCTATGAAAACAAATGACAAGGCAGGGCTTTTGATACAAGGAATAGCAGTTTGTAAGAGCTAAGAGCACAAAGGAGCATAATGACCACATTCTCCGTGTAAGCTTTACAACCAAATTTGCCTCAAAAAAGGTACATTGTGCACCCTTAAATATTCATGTGGCCCATCCCTTCAGTGTAACTTCAAGACAAGGCAAGTTTGTTTATATAGCACCATTCTGGCACAAGGTATTTCAGTCTGCTTTATGAAAGCATAGAAATACATTCAAATGGAAGTGTGAGAAAGGTTCAATGTTGGATGTAAAAGATAATAAAAGCAAAAAGCGAATGTCAACAAGGAAACTTCACACAGAAATGTTGAGTGTGCCTGATGCTTTGCAAGTACCATCACCACCGTATTGTTATATTATGTAATAGAACTAGTTGTTTGGTATATGTGTGTAAGTTTGTGTGTATGTGTGTGTGTGTGTGTGGTTGGGGATACAGTTAAGCCAATCTTATTCAGTTTTGTATGTCTACCCAGCAACAGTTAGTGATTGGCTACTGTGGTGATTAGTCGCACCTGCAGTTCAGTGAAGAGACACACCCAGGCACTGCATGTGGGGCTTTAGGCTGGAAAAACAGAAAATACTCATGTCGAATCACAAACTGTACATTCCACCGGAAAACAAAGACATCATGAGCGATAAGAGATGATGCTGATTGCAGACATGTAGTTTCATAGTGGTGGTGTAAAATATGTGGTCGCAAGAGCGATTAAAAGAATTAGGACTTTGCTTTTCTTTTAGAAGTTTTGGGGCAGAAATAACATAGGAGTCAATGGAGAAGTAAGGTGGCATTCTTGTGACTTCTGACCCCAGGGTGCCAAGAGTGTATATCTGTTTGATTACATAGTAACATTAAAATAAGTTTTCATACGATTTGATCTAAAAATTGTGTATGTGGAGTGAAATTTGCGTCACTTAGGGCGAATCTAAGAGTAATTTTTTAGACAAGCTTTTACTGCTGTCCCTACTCTGACACATAAATGTAATAGACACACGTTCTAAATTTTTCTCAGTTTTCATGAGAACTGTTCAGTGAGTCGCCACCAAAAGAGATAGGTCAACTCTCCCAAGCGTGCCGCACATGGTGATGGGATTTTTGTGTACATGCTCCAAATGGTATGAAAGAATTTGTATGCTGAAGTTCAGGCGGAAGAAAAATAATAATAAGAAAAGGTATGACAAACTGTAATTAGCATCATCTGTGTGCTATCCACATTAGGCACTCAGAATAATTACATTTTTAAAAGCTATTGCTCTTGCATTTAGTTCTATGTAGCAAAAAGAAAATGAAATTGGCATGTAAGCAATGTTTAATTTCTTCCTCACAATTCTTTCTTGCTTGTTTGTGGTTTGCCATCATATGTATGTATCCTTTTCTTTAATGTCCTTTGCCCCTCTGTCCCAGGTCCTTTCCCAAAGGCAGCAAAGCAGCTTCCCTGCTGCTCCACAGCTTCTGGGACGACAAGAATTTCCAAGCAGCAGTGAAAAAGGTAATTTGGGAATAATTAAGATGCAAGTGTGTGACTGATGGCACAGGAACCTATTCTACTGTGTGCTCGCACTGCCTTGCTTTAGCAATGGGAGGGGCCCGCTGAAATAGGTCTATTATTACTCCTCTGGCTCACACAGTCACTTTCCCTTCCCTCCTGCCCCACCCAAGACTTCAGTGAATACAGAAACAGTCACATAGGAATCCTGGCAGACTGGTTTTCAGTGCTGACAGTCAACCATGGGAGAAGTGATACACGAAAAATGATCATGGTTAGAGGACAAAAAGACAGGGAGAGCCAAAGGTGGACCCACTTGGGGATTTAATAGAAGACATGTTTTTTTCTTGAAACATGTGTGCTTATTACATGGAAAGTTTCAAAAGAAAACACACCAGTTTTCTTCCTGCTATGATTCACCTGATGCTCCTCTAAGCTGCTTCCACAGGAATTTTCCTCTCTCAGTTATAGCTTTGATTTTATATGATGTTGTATATGTGCTGAATCAGTGCCACACTCTTAACTGACTTCCCTTAAATGTTCTAATCCACAGCTCGGGTTTGGCAAAACAGTTTTTGTCAATGAAAACACCACAGCAATGTTCAAGTCAATGCAAGTTATCGACTAATTGTGATGGACAAGTTTGATGGCACCACAGAGCCTGAGAGGTATGATTTGCTTCTGAATGCATTAATCTGTCTGTATACATTTTAAAAGGCTTAATGGGGCTAAAAGGGCAGAATTTATGTCCAATGGTTTAACTCTTTTTCTTTGTGTTTCTCTTTTCTCTCTGCTTTCTCTTTCTTGCATGTGCACGAAAGTGTGCTTGCAGATGGAAACCAGCATGTTTAGACATTGCTGTGGCCACACCCTTGCAGCAAGGAGAGAAAATTGACATTTATAACAAACCTGTTTAAAGATTCTACCAACAAGGAGTCATTGGTATATTGTAAATACCTTAGCAAAAAGAGCATCTAATTTCATTAACCCTGCGGTGTTGAATGTATTTAATTAGGATATGTTTCTGTCTGTGTAAATAGGTGGGTGAGCATGTTTTTGGTAGGTTAAGTGTGTGTGTGCTGTATTCCAGTCCTAAAGGCCAGAGAGCCACATTACACCACCCAATGTGGACAGACAATGTTACCTGCAGTTAAAGTGACTTGTAGTGATTATATCCACTCAATAAAGACTTTGCTGTCAGATATGTCTGTCTAGAGTGGCTGAAAGAAAAAATATTTATGGTGGCCTTAAGAAATGAGCAACCAAAATAGAAAATAAGGAAAAAAATATATATGAAAAAGAGTTTGTTTTTGTGCTACTGTTGCTGTCTGTTGAAAACTTGTACATCTAAACACATCTACATCTAAAGTGCTCCATAAAGCAGCTTAACTTTTTAAGTATGTTTTTGTTTGCTGTTGTTGTTGTTGTTTTTATTTTCTTTTTTGAAGTCAATAGAACATGTTTCTTGCACCCACATTATTGAAAGGATTTATGTAAAGGACTGGGCAAACTCAGTTCATCTAAGAAAAAACATTTGGATTTTCAAGGTTTCTACAGGAAATGTTGCATTTTTAATGTAAATGCAGTTTGGTGGAGTTTTTTGTTACTTTGTGTTGTTATCTTTTCGTTCTGTAAATCAGAGTTTTGTTTTGTAAAAAAACAAAAAACAAAAACAGTTTTCAACAAGAGTGCCTACACAGTTAAAAGAAAAGTTTGACTTTTTGGAAAATACACTTATGCATTCTCTTGATAGTATTTTCATGTCTGTATGTTGAATGTAAAGCTAAAACTAGTGGCTGCTTAGCTTAGCTTAGCTTAGCTTAGCACAAAAACTTGAAGCACGCCTAGATTTGACCAACTCTAACACAATCCACTGGCACCTCTAAAACTAGTTATGGCTCTATTTAAAACTTTACAACTTGTTTACTTAATTCCTACAGAAGTGTTAAAGTGGCATGATGGGAATTAACATTAACTGGACCTACAAAACCAAAATGTATCATTTTGCTTTTTTGTGATGCAAGCAGCATGTGTCATGTTAAGTATGTGACCACTGTTTCATAAACCTTCATTTAGAAAGCTTCATTATGTTTATTATCTTTCCATTATTCTTTTGTTTTCTTGCATACGCTGGGAAGTTGCAGACAGGAGAGATTGTAAGATGAGTAAGGTGAATATTTATGTGTACATTTTTTGAGAGGGTGTTAAAATTTGGAGTCAGTCATTCCCCAGAAAAGCCTTAAAAGTCTAATTTGAGAATGTGCCAATGGTTAAGAAAGCATGACACAGTTAGTGTAAGCTGCTGGCTGCACTTTATGGGTCTCCAAAGTGTTTTTTTTTTTGTTCTTGTTGGTTTTTTTTTTTTTTTTTTTATCAAATTCAACTGAACACCCGAAGTGTTAATAAAGGTATCTGCGGTCATAACCAAACTACAGTCTTGTTACTTAAAAACAGGTTTGAAATCAAGTTGAAACTCAATGAACTGTTTTTGAAGACCCATCATAGAAATCCACTAAAGCCTTCTTGCAATAAAACAAGATATTTGGGGATTCCCTATGCCTCCAACAATGCACTGTAGAGAAATGTAGAGGAATGTTTTAACACTTGAGACAAACAGTCAGGCTGAGGTTCATTTGGCTCAGAGTGGATCTATGTCAGTATTGCATAGAATAGGTTTATGGAGAAATGTGCGAGTGGTGTATATTAAAGAGCTTTTTCTGTCTGTACCTTTAATAAATAAGAGAAATGAAGACAACATTGTAAGTCCTGGTTCTTTTTTCTCTCTAACATTTATATTTGATGATTGCTCAATATGAGCCAGTATTGGGAGACACTGGATTCTCTGTTCATCATTCCTTTTAGATGTGAACAGTTAAGCTCAGAGATTTCATTCCAGCAGAGTTTCTGTGGTTTGCACTCATGCCGTTGACTTTGACTTAGAGAAACACTATGAAAACAAAATGAGAAGCACTTTGGCTTCTTTTTTTATTGGGTGGGTGGTCTGACTGATGAAGGTTTGGTGAAATTTTTAAAGACTTAATTCCCAAAAGCTGATTTTGTTCTTTGCACATTGTATGTTTTATACAAAAAAAAACTCTGTTCTTTGTTTTTATTACTCATGCTGAAAATGACTCACCATGTCCTGCATGAGTTCCCATCTCTCTGTTAGTAAAACAAACAAACTGACTGAAACAGCAAGTTAGTTCTTGATTGACAGTTTAAACTGATTTATTTGTTGATTTTTTCATCCTTTGATCCGCCAGAGGACTAGGTGTAAAACTTAACTCTTACACCCTAGGAACTGTCTAGGAACAGAACAAAAAACAGAATATCCTCAATACCTCAGTCCATTTTCAAACAGGCAAATTATATTTTTGTATTTTTGTGTAGATATATATCTCTTTGAGCCAGAAACATTCTATGTGTTTGATTTAGATTTATCAATCTTAAGAGTCTGTGTGCTGACAAAGAATACAAACCACAAGCATAAAATATCACAGGCAAAACCATTGCAGTGTACTGGGGCCCAGATGCTTTGAGGGGCCCATAAAGGAAGGCAATTATTGCCACTTAATTATTAAAGCTAAATAAGGGGATCCATATATATTTTATTTAAGGTTTTGTGTGTTTCTGTGCAAGTGTGTGCATGAGCACGTGCTTGTGTTTAGAGCAACAGGGAGGGTTCAAGAAAAAATAAATGTACCGGATTCAATCACAGTTGTGTTACACTTAAACAAACACACTTAAACAAACATCCCAGAGTCACAACAATTACATCCTTAGACCATAGCATGCCAGCTTGTGCATGTACTTTTAATTAATTCAGTTTAGTAAAAATCTAGCCACAAATTCATAAATCATACAACCACTAAATGTGATCCTGCAAGCTGCAACCTCTCCAGCATGTTAGGGGCCAAAAAAAGATCTACACCAATAACTTCATTGTGTTTAGTTCTTTATCTGCATGTATGATCAAAACTAGGAGTATT
>JAPZDV010000002.1:14744289-14814703 GCA_029814665.1 Acanthurus lineatus | reverse complement strand
ATTTTATTTTATTATTTTTAATTTTGGAATAAATTGGTTAAATTACCACCCTACTTTGTGACACCGCCCGGCTTGGTTTAAAAAAACGACTCTGATGATGAACCGAACTGACAAGAGAAAAGCTGCTTTTACAAACTCAGGTCACCTGTCAGCTGCATGTGACACATCAGGAGGCTCACAGGGTGTTCACTGATTTTAGGGCACAGATGAGATTAAAAGATGAAACTGAAAACAGATTATTGGTAACAAAAGAGAGAAACACCTTAATATCACTGGTTGTGTATCACAGTTAATACCTGATTATGACTAACAGACAACAGCCTCTGGGCTGGGAGGGAGGCCAGGGGATTAATCTCACCCAGCCACTGTAGGTGTTGTGATTAAGAGAGAGACAGAGAAGAAGAAAATGTGTAGGTTTGAGGCCCTCAGGTACCCGCAGACTGTCACGGAGGTCAGACCAAGTCATTGTGTCATGGGCCACAAGCAAGTCTCATATCTTTGCACTTAGGTCTCAGGTCAAGAACCAAGTTAGACCAGGCAAGTTCTAAACAAATTATAAAGTGCCCCTCAACAAAAATAATGCCATTTTAAAAACAGAGTCCCTCTGTAATTTTTAGATCTGCACATTTTGCATGCAGCAGTTCATTTCTTTTTGACCCCTCCTATGGTTTTGTGCACATAAATGATCATCTATCTTTCTTTTTTCCAAGTAGAGCCGATCAACAGTATGTCAGTTCTTCACCGTGATTGGATTGGTTCAAAGAAAATGCATCTGGGAAAGTAAATGTCCGCATGATGGAAACTAATAGAGTTAGAAGGAGTTAATTAAACTTGGGCACATTTTTTCAAAAACACACTTTTTAATCTTTGGATTTGGAAGATGTTTCAAGTATTTTAAAGCAAAAGTCTAAGTGAAGACAAGAATCTGCTGTTTAAGTCCAACTCAAGTTGATTTTTTTTTGGGAGGGGGGGTGTCATCATATTTTCAAATTCTTGCTAAAGTTCAAGTCATGTGACTCGAGTCCACACCTCTGCACTGTCACATACCAAAGTGAGGTGTTACTGAGATAACAGATCAAATTCCTGTCTGCCTCTGATGGCTGTTTACAGGCAGAATGAATTAATCATCATCACTTTAGTCAACACGTAGTCAACACAACAAATACACTTGGATGTTATCTTGCAGTCTGTTTAACAACATCAACTAGATTCTCTTCAATCAAAAACAACTGGTTAGTGTTCTGTACTTTTAAAATCACCTTCTTCTTCGTTGGCCTCCTCCTCTGCAGCAGGTTTGTCCTCCTCCTGTGCAGCCTCTGCCAGAGGGGGGGGTTAACAACAAGCAGTGACATATCAGTGACACATCTTGACACTTACAGGTGAGTCATTGCATTCTTAGTGAAATCCCTCTCCCTTTTTCATCGACCTGTCATTTTTCATAAGTTCATGGTGAAGGGAATAAGAAGAGAGAGCAGCTGCAGAACCAGAGCAGGACAGACACCATGAAAAGACTTGCAGAGAAACACAAGAGAGCAGTTCAGAATGAGCTACCCACCTCTGGTATTTAAAGAAGCCAGCACTCAAGGGCTGGTGGAGTGAAGTGTGTGTGAGTATGTGTGTGTGTGTGTGTGTGAGTAGTCGTGTTTGTGGGAAAGCTTAGCTAACACTCGGGAACAGAGTCCTAAATAAAGGATCTTATCAGGTGATACTTTCTGTAATATCAGAAAAAAGAGACAAATTTGTTTACTCTAAGAACGTTTGTTGGGGCTCTTGATAGTTACACAGGAAAAGTCATATGGAAGTGACTGTTATTTAGCATAAATACATACATATATAAATAAATGCACAAATAAATATACAGAAGTAGAAATATAAAATCAATTACAAAATAATTGACTTGCATATAAACACAGTTAAATTAATCCAGAATGAATGCAAGTTGGCAGTTTGGACTATAAAAAAAAGTCTTACTTTCTATGTGCATTTGTGTGCATTTATTTTTGTTATTTTTACAGTTTTACTTTATGTCTGTATTTCTGTCTCTGTATATCATTGAAGTCGGTAGCACAAGTCTCCCTCTTAAGCAGTTTGGTCACAGAAATATGATCAAATGTTAACTTTTACCTTTATTTAGTTCCACCTTCTTCAAAACACACAGATATAAAATGTATAAAGAACTGAGCTAATGCAAAAATGAATTAAACTCATAATTAATTTATAATTAAAGAAATGTTGACAAACATGATTAAAAATGAGTAAATATAAAGACACACATCTCTATTTATGCGTTCACTATTAATGTAGAATTTATTTATATATTATTTATTCAATAAGCAATAAGCTTTTTCTTCATTTATCCTGACTTTGTTTACATGTGTTCAGTGCAAGTATGCTTTTCAATTTTTTTGGACTTATTAAAGACATTCTAACCTCAGATAGTCTGCTAGAAGTTTCATTTCATACTTACAATTTCAATTTTGTATCATGACATTTATACCTGATTACTGCGCCTGTGCAAAGTGAGCCTCATCAAAATGTTTTTGATTTAAAACTAATGTTGTTACAGGATTTAACTTCTGGTTTTGGAATCATGTCCACAAAAACAGTTCAGTCTGCGTTCATTAAAAAAGCTGCTTTCAGCTCAAAGCGCAAGCAATACCTTCCTCTGCCTCCTCCTCCTGCTCCTCCTCCACCTCCTCCTCCTCCTCTACCCCCTGCTCCTCTGCCGAGCAAAAGCACAGAGCCTGTTAGTAGCGCCAGCCAGCCAGCCAGCAAGCAAGCAGGCAGCAACATTCAAACACAGAGAGAAAGACTGAGAGAGAGGGAGAAAGAAGAAAGAAGAAAAGAAAGAAGAAGATATCTTCCAAAACACGATGAAATCCAGCCTGAATGATGCTAACGTGATCATTCATGAAAGACAGTCACAGTTATCTTATTCCAAACACAGGCATCACAGCTGTCAGGACAAACAATGTTCATCACTCCATCTGTTGCTTTGCCAAACGGCATTGGATGTGCTGCGCTGAAACATGACCAAAAATCATTCACTGATGATCCCAAACTTAAATGTATAAATGTCAGGGCTAAATCAGTGGTCTCATACCTTCAGCAGCCTCCTCTGCAGGGTCAGGCATCAAGGAAAATACACAAGAGAAGAATTACACAAATGAAATGACACAATGAGGAACATTGGTTAATGTTCCTGCATGTTATATAACAGACACACATACTTTTACTCTTAATGCTTAAAACTACAAAGATAGAACAGGAAGAGGAAATCACAGTTAAAACCCTGAGCAAAAATTTTTTTTACATTCCATGGATATACATAAAACTATACCTGCTGCAATCTTTCAACTCAACAAGAATGATTTTAGTGCAAACACAGTTTGTGTTACAGTGAGATCAGCCTCAAACAGAAGAGATGCATTAATGATCACAGGAGTCAAAACTGTGAGAATTTCTTGCCATGCCTTAAACCAGGTAATACAGCTGGATGTAGCATAGGGTGGTGTCAGGGTTACGGGACTAAGCTCGCTAGATTACTCAGAGAAAACATCTGTCACAACAACGTGGCTCTAGTTTCAACAGAGCGTCTCATCTAATCATGCTGGACAGACTGTAATGAGTCAGGATGAGTTCTTACCTTCCACCTCCCTGTGAAAATCAAACACGTATGCAGGTTATTACCCCGACACAAAAGCAACAGCAATCCATCATCGCATCGCAGTAACATACTTGGCAAGAGCTTTTGTGTGACTCATAAAACTGAAAACAACTTTCAACCTACTCCTCAAACTCCTCCACTACTTCCTCGGTGTCAGACATGGCGGGGAGGCGTTCAGGTGATCAGCAGTGAATCTGAGCCTGAAACATAGTCCATGAATTAACCTAGAAATTCCCTTTCACACTGTCAGCACTTCATTTATAGCCTCATTACAACATTTTACAGCCTAAACACTGAATTCTGGTTGCACACACACATTGAAACCTACCTAGGGATCAGATGGAGCGAGGAACAAAGAGAGCTGATGGAGGGACTCAAAGTGCTGCAGAGGTCCCTGCTTTCTCTCACAGGAACGTGAAATGAGTCTCAGAGGGTTAACGGACACGCTGTGGTGGGGAAGAGGCTTTAGGACCCCTTGTTGTGTTATTAATAACTTCTTAGATAGCATGTTCTCTCCATTATCACCATTCCCAAAAAAGGCCGCTGTGTGCACGAGTGTGGGCTGCAGCGCCATGAAAATCCTGATAAAGCCACAGTTGTTCACAGACAATGATTCACACACACACACATGCGTGCACAAGTACAAACTGAGGCATGCACACCACACACACATTTTCTCAGCCTTGTATGGCAAACCGCTGCTGACAGTACGCAGACATACAACTCTTATCTACATTCTCTCCATTGAGAAAAGTGATGTTGAAGAGTGTGTGTTCATTTAGGACCAGACAGTTTTCCAAGTGAGCGTTTGAAAGAAAAGTATGACACATTGGGGTAATAAAACATTTTATTCCTTGCACGGGCAGCACTTAGCCCACATCGAAGCAAAACAAAAAATATATTTTGGCAGATTAGACAAAACTTACAATTACAGCTCCTGGATTCCTGCTATTGTATTTCAATAAAAACGGCTCCCATTAGCCTTAAGACCCTCAACTGTTTAAAGTGCTCTGAAGAATTACTCAAAGGTAAAGCAAGAAACTTATATTTTAAAGCAAATATATTACTGCCCTCTCTTTATTCTATCACTTTCTTAACCATCATGTCTACACTGCTTTTAATTTATTTACTCTTTTAACACATCAAACTGATTCAATGTTTAAGAAAGAATTTTTTATACTTCAAGAAGCAATGCTGAGTGTATGATTGAAGTCTTTTTACTTTAAAAGTACCATCCTTCTTTTCGCTTCTCTTAAGCTTAAATGTAACTCACTTTTTTCTCTACTTTGCATATCTGTTCCTCCCAGGTGCTTTTGCAGTCAAGAAAAAAAAAAGAAAAGAAAAAGCTTGAAGAAAGAATCAGTCAGTCGAGGCATCGATTAATCTTCTTGTCTCTCTCTCAACGCCGACTTCTGAATCACACAGATAAGGGCACAGAGAGAAAGACTGCTGAAAGAAAGACATTTTTCATACTAAAATATGAAATTGTGTCAAAGTTTTTGGCTGCCTCAGACTGAGCAGACAAATGTGTATTACTGTATGTTGCCACATGCAGTGTGGGTCAGTTATCTTACCTGTTGGGCTTTATGAACAGGAATTCTTTACTTGAAGACTTTTCTAAAGCTGGTTGTTGGGGCACTGTCCTCCCCACTGCTCTCAAACAGGCTCCTCTTACTGGATATGTTCACATGTCTCAAGTCCTATGAAATGAAAAGAAAAGAAAATTATCATACTTATTCTACAAAGTATTCAACCTTTAATACAACAGAACTCTCAGTACAACTAAAATAACCTTTAGATTGTTTTGATCAGGACTCAGTGTCCTCCATTCCTGAATGAAATCAAAATGACTGCTTTCGAATAATTATTCATATTTTAAGCCTAAAATGCAAACATAATTAAAGGTGAGCCATGTAACATAAAATATCCTGCTCAGGACACTAAACTGAAAGAATACTACTGCCCTCTAGCTGCCAGATGCTACACTTGTATATAAACAATGCAGTTTTCGCAGGCATGAAATAATGTAAGTAGCCTCACAGCAGGACTGTGTGATGATTCAGTTTGATTGGTCTTATTGAGCCAGCGGTTGATCCGGTCTGACATCCCTGATGTGAAGCTCCTAAATTCCTGATAAAGACAACAAGATGTGAAAATATTAGGGCATGCTAAAGATATCAGTGCATGTATTGATGGCGCATCTGTAAAAGACTGAAAAGTGTGTTGTACCTGTCTGGAAACACCAGGACTGGTGGGATTTGCTGTCGGCTGCTCCTTCTCAAAGATACCTCGCTTCCTGGAGACCTCCTCCAGCAGGGCCAGGGTCCTATGGGCCACATCCGGAGATTTTGTTGTTTCAGTCTTCTACATGTAAACAGGAAGAAGAGTGAGGAAGAGACATCAGGAAAAGAGTAACAAAATGATTCTGCTGTGGCATCAACATGCTGCATTTGAAAGGTGTTCTTCTGCTTTGCTGACCTGAGCAGCCTGAGCCAGTCTCTCCATCTTCTCCTTGATGGACCTGGAGGAAATCCTCTGTCTTGAGCTGGACAACACAGAATGCACATATTCACAAGTCCAGCTTTAAACATTTACTTTGAATAAAAAAAGGGAAAGAAGAAGAAGAACACTTTAAACTTTTAGAAGAGGTAAGAAAAAAAAAATTGACTATAAACACTCACTTTCTTTGGAAAGATGCTTTGTCTTTATCTTCATTTTGGTCCTGCACCAAACATCACCCAACAATAATTACCATTACAGACAATTTGAATGATCTATGTACATTTTTAGCACAAATATTATACATTTACATTCACTTTACACTCGTTTTGATCTTTCCACTCTGCAAATATAAAAGAACTCCTTGCTGTTCAGGGTGCAGAGCGATGAGATCCAATAAATCTCACAAAAAATGCTGGATACAATAAAGAAAAAAAATAGCACAATAGCAAACATATTAATTTATAACTGTTTACATATATGAAGTTTTGTTGATTTTATTTATTGTTGTAGGTGTTGTGCTACCAAGTTTGATTACAGTATTAATCTTATTTTAATTCCACAAAAACTTCAGTAAAGTAAATTGTTTTCTTACCGTATTTGATTCAAACTTCTTCGTGGCAATCCTCACACTTGCACTATAACAGAATAAGACAGTAAGCAATTACACAGGTGGGCAGATAAAAAAAGACTCATAATAATTATAAGAATGCCTCTTTACCTCCTCTGCAGTGGTGAACTCTCCTCCTCTTTCTTCCTCATCATCTGTGGATAACCAAGCATTTGTTAGCAGACCTTACAGTCGTCCAAACATCAGCATCTAATGTACAGCACAGTCACCTGTCTCTTGTGATGTGTGTTAACAAAGCAACCAGTCAGCAGTAAAATTCTGGTAAATATTGCTCCAGCTATTAGCATAAGCCTGAAGCCTTGGTGGCACAAGCAAATTACCTGGACCTGATAGTCTAACAGCTGATCCAAGATTAAATCGTGCTTTAACAGTCAAATGGGCCGAAGTTAATGTTGGCATGTACCAGGGAGGATGTATGCGTGCATTTGTGTGTCTGTGTGTGTGTCTTTGTGTGTTAATGTGTGTCTGTGTGTGTGTTAGTAGCTGGCTTGGACATGTTTACCCTGAAAGATACAGTCCTGGAGCTCTGTCTGGCGAACGGATGTTTGGTCATCTGTTCAGAGTTGCTGTTGGAGGGAGAGTCGTTCACTCTGGTCTGAGATAAAGTGAAATAATTGAAGATTTAATGCCACTCAGGATCAGATTAAAACATCCACAGTCAGATGAGGATTAGGGTCAGTGAGCATCTCTTCCATCCTTCAAGAATGTTAAGTTTGTTTAACTTTAAAACCATTGTTTTTTTATTAGCAAAAAAGGCCGTAACTTCTACTCTTTTAACACTAGATGGTGCTGTTGCTTTACTGGATTGATGGGCAGCAAGCAGCAGCACTATGCAAGCACTTTGCAGCCAAACTCCATAAGACAAACAAAACATAAAGCACAGATAATTACGTTGTAAATTATGTCATCTGACTGTGTGTTTGTGTGTATGTGGGTGTGTTGAAATACCTCCTGTGTGTGTCCATTCTGGACGGGGCTCTGATCTCCCTGAGGGGAGGGACTTTGGCAAGGTGATGGCCAATGCTCTTTAGGGGACAATGAGGGCGCCGGAGAGCGAGGGCTCATGGGAGTCGAGCTCCCGCTGGCGGGGGGGCTTTTGTCAAGTGAGATGGAGACAGAGCTGCAACACCAGAAACACAAGTGAACTGAAAGGTCAGTTAAATATGTGCATGAGAAAGCAACCAGTGATCCAGCAACAACTCACAGTAAAGCTTCAGAGTATGAAAGTCATGACTGCACCCTGTTCATATTCTTTATCAACCCCTCTAAGGATAATAAAGTTAGTCTACCGTATCAAAACCCTCTCAGAAACATTTTTACATTTTGAACTTGTCAGAAATACTGGGCAACTATATCATCAAACTCACAAATACCTCGGGTATACTGAATGAATGTCATTTTTTATATTCAGAGCTCCTATGTAGTTTTCCAGATGATGATTTACATCTTTTGTCTCACATTTTAAGAGGTTACACTCTAAAAAGGGAGAAAAATCCTGAAAAAAATTTCTCAACATGCATAAAGTAATCTATCTAATTAAATTAGCTTGATTTTTTATGAAATCAGTCTTAAATAAATATAACTTGTCTGTTAAATCAACACATATACATATATACACACACACAAACATATATATGTATAAATATGTTATTTCCCCATATCTGATTGGCTACATGTCACAAGGAATAGCTTATCAGCAGTGAAGGCCATTATGTCACAGAATGCGTGTGCAGACTGACGCTGCTCCTATGAGCAAGCCAAGCTGTTTTTAGAGGGTAAGGCAACAGATATACCCAAAGATGCATTAAACATTACAATTTTATGATCAGTAAAATGTTGATTTAGAATTCAAATGTCATCATTATAAACAAAGCGCTGAAGTCTCAGACTATTACAGCCCTTTAAATAACTGTCTTAACAGTATATGCACCCAAACAGAGGCCATGCCGTCTCCATGTCCTGTTATTCAGCCCATTTAGAATTTTTCAGTCCTCAACGAGAGGGAAAAAATAGAGTTCCCGATGCTATATTTCCTGCTGATCTTTGATCAGTTTTTTTAAAACAATAACTGAAACCATTAAAAAGTGTCACTGCTATTTAACTGTTTAACCACATTGTTCCTCTCTTCTGCTGCACTTTCATTTCCATGTATGGAGTCAGTACCTTTTTTGTTAAGGCATAAAAATTTTGGTCTGTTTTTGATCCTTCCCATCCCTATCCCTAACTCACAACAATACTAACAGAAAAAATCGTGCTTATTAACCTGACAAACTTGTGAGCCGGGTTGGACGAGGACTTAGGATCCGGATCTCTGCCCGACGATTCTCCATTTTCATGCTAACAAAGACACAAACAGGGGAGACAATCAACATGAGCACCAGGCATACAAGCTTTTGTAATCAACCACCAAGACACTGAGACACACCTTGCATTACATAACACTGTGAAGTCATGGCCTCATTTGCAGATACACTGAATTAAAGCTGTCTGCAAGTATAATACAAGATAAAGTTCAAGTTACGACCTCAAGTACACCTTATCAAAGTTCGATGGATGATTTGCATGGTTTTTTAATTCACTGGAAGAGTGCAGTCATAAAAAAAGCAGGTGATCTACACAGAATTTTTCCTCAGTGAACTCAAATTCTTTATTATTGAGAATTATATTCTGATGTTTGTATTTACCAAAGTTGTAACACAACCATACACACAGGTTACGTACGCTGTATTTCTTCATTTTTTAGGATATTTAAAAACAACTTTCCCTGAGAGGAAAGTTGTTGTTGTAGAATTTAGAAATGATTAACATGACTCTTACTCTGTGTGGGGTCACAGTTAACTGTGATCAACCACACTGCTGGGTGGCACTACTGGTGCCACTGTTATGACTGGGTGAAGCATTAATAGTATGGATGAGACTGAAGGTTTGCAAAGTGCTTATCTACCTCTTTTATGAGAGTATTAATCTGTCAGTGAGGACAGTTCATTCTTTATTTTTAGCCATGCTAGTGGATGTTGTTTGGGCAGTCCACCACTTTTGTCCACACTGAAATTTTTCAGAAACTATAAAGGGATTTGCATGACATTTTGCACAGACCTTTATGGTCCAAGAGGATAAATCCAAATGACTTTGGTAACTCCCCAACTTTTCCTTCCACATCACCAGTGGGTCCATGTTCAAACTTATGCTGTGAAGTATCTTTACATCTAAGCTACTCTATAGATGATCAAAAATGTTTGTGTACAGATTTATATGGTTTCCCAATGATTAATCTTGTCACTTTGTTCATCTTATGACATTTTACCAAATGTCATAAGATGACATTGACATTGGGTAAAATCTAAATTTGTTTATCTGCAAATCTAATGACTTTCCCATCATCCTTAGCTGTACTTTTTTTTTGGGGGGGGGGTTAACTAGCAAATGTTGGCATGCTAACATGCTTAAAGCTAAGGTTATATACATGGTAAACATTACACCTGCGTAACATCAGTATGCTAGCACTATACCTGTGAGAATGTTAGCATGCTAATGTTGGCAAGTTGTCATGTTGTCATATGATTTCAGCATGTTTAAAAGTCAAATGTTATTATTCTGATAGCATATTACCTCTACACTACTTGAAGGTGAAAAGTGACTCCATCTTACTCGTCTGCTTGGGATGTTAGTGCTGGTATTGGTGGTGGTGTTGGTGGTGGGGCTGCCGCTGCTGGTGCTGCTGGTGGGACTATAAGAAGCTGTTTTTGGTGGTGGTTGTGGTTTGGATGTGGCAGAGGGGAACACGCTCTCCTGGTCCTCATCCAAATCTCCCAGCAGCTCCACCCTGGCTCCTCCTCCGCTGGCCTCAGTTGCATCTTCCCCTTCCTCCTTCTGTTGTCTCAGGATCTCCACATGCCTCATCCTCCGCTTCTCATCTCGGACACGCAGCATCTCCACAAAGTCCAGCTGTAACTGCTCCGCACTGAAAATAAATAGAATGCAAACACACACACATAAATGTGTCTGGTATACGTTCATGATGGATGGTCTCTTGTGAGAAGCTGTCAGTCTCATGTCTGATCAGGTTTCCCTACTGAAAGGCTCTATAGTTCCTGTCTCTCTTTGAAGACTGTTCCTGCTCCAGGTACTCAGCTGATGGCGTTCTGCCCCCTTTCCACACAAGGTATCAAGTTTTTTACAGGTGTTTGAAAAGTATACAGATGACACACTCTCATAAGACAAAAGTGTATGAATCCTCTCTCTGTGTTTCTGAAATCCATCCTTTAAAAAATAGTACCATCAAAGAAGACTGACCCTTTGATACTGGCATTCTTATGGCCAACTTACATGCATTAAAAAATGAAAAAAGACACATGGACAAGATGAAATAGAAAGATGGTAGAAAAAATGGGCTTGAAAACAAGCAGAAATCACACTTGTACAGCAACAGAATACATTCAGACTATCAATCTTTGAAGTTTTTGCAAGTACAAAATATCAAATTGTGCTTTACTAAATTGTGAGAATAACCTGCTGAGGCCCTGGGACGGCTCCCTTGTGGAGTCTGCACCAGAGGTGCTGTCACCGGTGGGCGTGTCTCTGGGTGAGCTGGAATCAGCGTTGGGGTCAGTGGAGCTGCTCTTCCCCCTCCTCCTCTTCTCCCTCTCCACCTCCTCCTCATCCTCCATCGTCCACTGCCGTGCCAGGCTTCAGAAAGAGTGATAAACACAGACGTAAAACAGAAAATGAAACAAAAATGCGTCAGACACAAAGATGAAGATAAACAAAATGGTGTCTAAAACTGAATGTAAAAGTCAATTTTATTAAAATCCAAGAAGTGATTTCAGTGAACTGTTTGTTTGGTTGGTGGAGGGAGAGATTAAGGTTTAAACGGTCATATATGGAGCCTACTTTACTAGTTCATCAGCTGTTCGTGAGAAGAGTTACTTTCTTACTTTTCTAAGCAACCTTAAATTATCTTTTCAGGTCTATCATATTGAGCATAATGTGAACAGAAAACACAGCATGGATTAATCAACTGATGCAGCCAATGACAATGCAGCATTGGGGTGACGTTTTCTCCGGACAAAAACATTTATTCTGGACTTAGAAAAAGAACCAACATTAACTTAATAATCTAGCATGACTTTTTACACATCAGGAAAGGTCCTTGTTGTTATATCATTACCACTATTATTATTAAATCATTAACGGAGACAGAAAACGGTCCCCAATGTCAGTAGATTCTAGTAGAGTTAGGCTGCTGCTTACAGATGTTACATATCTGCTATGGTCTAAGGTCCTTACATAAATAATTTAAATACATTTTTCCTGCTTGGCTGCAAGAATTAGGCCAGAGAGCTACTTTTAATACGATTTCAATGGACAATAAACTCCATAACAAATTCGACCATAAAGCAGGAGCCGCGCACCGTGCTCTCAACCACAGGTGTCATATTCTCTTTAGACAATCTAATCTTACCTGGACAAGGCCGACCAGTTCTTCCGACTGATGGACATATTGGATGAAAAAAATGTGAAGTTTTCCAAGCTCACTTTGCTCACAGACAGAAAAGAGTCGACTGACGGGCACTTTGAAGGCGGCAGTCAAATTACAGTCGGCGCGGGACAAAGCAGTCCACCTTTACCCCGCTGCAGTCACTGAGGAGTCACGTGACTGCAAAGGTAAGCTACCCACCTGAGCAAGAGAGAGAGAGAGAGAGAGATAAAGAGAGGGAGAGAGAGAGAGAGGAAGAGAGATAGCTCTTTTCCATTTATGGTGGAAATTTGGCAGTTATGATATCTCTGACATTTAGCTTTGTGGCTATAACACACTGCTGCGTTAGTAATTGAGCAATAGCCAAGTAAAGTGGATATATATAGTAAATTTAGGTAAAATAAATCACCAGTCAATTAGGCAATTACGAAATTTATAAGTTTTTTTTCATTATTGTATAAAATTAGAGAAGGAAAGATATTTTTGCTTTCATTTAGAGAAGACGCAACAACAAATAACCATCAAAATGTCAAAATTAACAAAATCGAAGTAACAGATAGCATAACTATCAAGGAAAAAGAGAAATTTTACCAATGTGTTCACTAAATTGGTTGATTGGTAAAGTAAAACTATAAAACAATGTTTTTCTGCTTTGATGCCTTGCTTCACTGGGCCGCGAGTCTCTTTACAGTGTGAGTCAGAGTGTTTGCTCTGCTGTTTGAAACCACACCTTTTCTCCAGAGCCCAGTGTATCGGACTCTGACCCAGGCTCAGTCCAACACACACACACACACTCACACACTCATACACACACAAATAAAACACTCACTCCCTCCACCTCACCTGGCTCTATACCACACCTGTTTCTGCTTTATTCTGATCAGACCAAAGGACAACAATGCACAGGGTGACCTATTGTGTATGTGTACTATTATGACTGCAGATAAAGTGTAGCTCTCAGTGTTCATCCAGATCCTTCCTTTAAGTGTGTTTGGGCTAACAGGAGTCTGCTTCACTCATATTTAGAATCGTCTGACTTCTAGCTTGCACCATTAAGATGTTATCTGGTCTTTTGCATGTCACTCCCTGGCTAAAGAAGCAGAGCCTGCACCAGCCCTCTTACATTCTAAACACTGAAGACTGATTTTTTTCTGCCTGTGTGTTTGTGTTGCTGCAGGGCTCATTTTACATGTATTAATCTGCCATGAGAGAAAACTGTATTTGGTAATACATGACTGCAGGCTTTTTTGCATCCATTTGATTAGGTGATAATGATTCAAGTACCATTACGGAAGAACTTTTCAGAGCATGCTTTATGAGCATGCAAAACATATACCACAGTTAAAGAACGGCTGGTTTACAGCTGCGGACAGGATTCTGCAGACAGCTGGTAGACAGACTGAAGTGCTTCTGTTTGAGAGGAACATTTCTTAGAGTCTGACTACATTTTTGTCCGAATGTTTCTCATAGATTTCCCCAGTGTAAAACACTAACAATCTCCAGCCATGCTAGCAGCTCATTGGGCTGTGCTTTGGCACATGCTAACATTTGCTAATTAAACACAAAGTACAGCTGTGATTAGGATGTTAATTGATGAGCATGAGTTCAATTATTAACCAAAGCTTGGTATTGGACACATTAACATTTTTACCTTATAATAGCACTGGATTAAAATTCAGGAGATCAACAAAGTGATTACAATAAATTCTGAGTGAGGTCTGCAAATCTGCACACAACTTCTTGGCAATTCATGCAACAGTTGTTAAGATATTTTTGAACACACAAACAAGGAGGGCTGACCAACGAGCCTCACCGCAAGCATTTCCAAAAACACAAGAGATTTAGTGCCTCCTGTTGCCAAGTAAATACACATAAATCCTAATGTATAACATGGAACACTGATATCTTTGCTGTATCTTAAATGTAAGCTAAAAGAGGAAGGTGACAAAATTGAGACAACATTTATCATATCATATAAAACTTAATAAATGTCATATAAAGCTGTTCACTCAGTGCACACTGACACATTAAAAGCCCAGGAAGAAATAAGATCATTTTTTGTCTGTTTTATTGTGTCAGTTTCCATATAAATCCAGCAGATGAAGTGCAAATAAATTTTGTTACATTCTGTAAAAATACAAGCCATGCTTAAAGTATATCATTATGAGATGTAGTTCAGTTTTACCAGGTCATATTTTATTATTAACTTAAACATCATTGTCCCTGCTGATTAAGCTTCTAACTTCATTTGTCTTGAAGAGACACAAGCTGAACATTAAAAAAAACATTCAGACACAAACACAAATGAAAATCTTTGTCCTTTCAGGTGTGATATCATTTGTTAGGACAATACAAATTATAACACAGGTAATATAGAGAAAAACTCTTTGGCGCCATATCAACAAACAGCAAACAGATCGGTTATTAAAACATTCAGGAGTGTGGGGACATTCATCACACCTCCACTGCAGAAACACACACAAGAATGACAACATTAGACTGAAATGCGAATGTGATGTTCCTTACAGGACACCTAATCATTCTGGGTTCACTGGGCAGGACCCTTGGCAGCATCAAACATCTTCTTTCTTCCTTCCATCCCTGACATGGCCTCCACATTCTTCCTCCAGTCACTGTCTTCAACTGGCCTCTTCTGCAGAAACAACAGATGGTGTTTTGGTGTAAGAGATGTTAGTCTTGAAAGATTGGAAAATGGAGCAGGTTAACACAGTCTTATTCTCATCATTGTTGTGTCTAAGCCTTTGAGACCAATGATGTCAACTGGGAATCCCCTGAGAGAATACTGTGTAACGATACTAGTATAACTGGTTTACATCGCCTAATTCACTTGGGGACAAACACATTCATGTATGCACACACTCTGATACACACCAGCACCTACATTCATGCACATGCACACACTGACCATTGAGCAGAACCTGTAGCAAAAGCTTATTTATGATGTACAATGGGATCATTGTCTTGGGTGACATTCCTCCTCTCACACATACACACGGTCGCCACCTTGCATCGCTTCAATGTTCAGTATCTCAAACACACCCTTTCAAACACACACACATAAACACATTTGGCAGGTGTGCAGTAGCACTGATGTTATGTGTATCTGAGACTTCACGGTGGTAATCTTGCACGCTTGCCTTGAGGTGGTTAAACATCTTGCTTGGGCTAGTTTGATTGTTTACTGTGTTAATGTTTTTTTTTCGTTTTTCTTTGTGCACAGACCTTCTCAGTGTCCTCTTTCTTGACAGACTTGAGGTTGGCCCGGAGGTCCATGGAGACTTTGTGTTTGGAGCCCAGCAGTGAGCGAAGGATGGCGTCAGCAGACACACGAACACGTCGGAGATTAGGCCTCTTGAATTTCCCCCTGAGGTCCAACACCTTGATGCTCAGGTCCTTAATCTGAGAATTAAATGACAATAACCATCAGTACTGCAGGATTTTCTCATGGTGAACATCCTGCTAATTGCACATGGAAATGGTCTAAGGAATTGTATGTACCTCACGTGTGTTGAGCATCACTTTGGCTTCAATGTCATATCGCTCTTCATCCACCACATCTACCTTTGCATGTAGCTCTTTGCAGAGGTCCTTCACATATACACACAAAAACACACATGCTCAGCCTGGATTGACAGCAGTTGCATGTTGTAAAAGAGGAGGTGATGCTTGTTCAGTTCTTCTATACATTTTAAAATGCATGTAGTGAGAAGTCATTGGAGGGAGTGAAGAGTGGGAAGGACATGGGAGAATTCAGGGAATTGACACCAGTTACCTGTAGCTGTGCGAGGCTCAGGCCGCTGGTGTTTAGAGGAGGTGCTTTCTCTGACAGATACTTCTGTTTCTCCTCCTCTTTAACCAGGACCTCTTGTTCTAATTCCTCCTTGGCCTTTGCCACCATCAGACTCTGCACAAAAGTGAATTTAAGTAAAATTCATTAAGTAACACGATGCTCTTACATTTAGCTGGAGGAGCACATCAAGTTTACATGTTTTTTACACACAAGATCAAATCTGCTTTAATGCTTACAGAATAGGAATTTGATGGATTAATCTGCATATTAGCTGAATACAGTGAAGTGCAACGCAGCTTCTTAGAAAATATTATTTGCTGCCCCACTGTGGTCAAACGCATGCATTACATTATGTTTATGTCTGATCCTTTTTTTACCTTGAGCATCAGCTTCCTTGAAGCTGAAATCTTTGGTTTCCTCTAAATGGAAAAATATGAGGACATTGCCAACACAAAAGTTGAAATATCATCTCAACTTCTCTGAAACATTTCAAGAATTTAGGAAATACTTTTGTAAAAGTTAGTGATTGTGACAATTGTCTTACCTCTTGCCTGTGAAAGAAAAATGGGCAAGAATTAAAGTAAAGAAAAAAACATAATAAATCCGCGTAAAAAAATGATCTATTATAAAAACATAAGTCGTGATCACTTACACATGCTCAGGCATCCTGCTGATGAGATTACACTGAAAAAATGACTGAGATTAGTAAAGTTATTGTATACAGACTCACACACACACACACACACACACATACACACACATACTAAACAGTTGTCATCGTTTGTTCATCAGTTTTAAGAGGGCCAGATCACCTTCCCATACTTGTCTACAAGCTTTCCATCACACTGCAGCAGTGGATGTAACCTCCATTCAGCATACCATTCATATAAAACTCTATGCACTGACAGCTAAATTCATGCTTGTTTGTTTAAAGACTTTTTTCTTGGTATTTTTCGCTTTATTTAGGTAGTGACAGCTGGAGAGAGATGGGAGAGACTGATGAGATGTGATGGCGTGCAGCAAAGTGTCTGAGCTGGAATCAACCCAGGAAGCTGCGGTAAAGACTTAATACACGGTAAGCACTCAGCCAGGTGAGTGGCTTAGGCACCTTTATCCTCCTGCTTGTTTAAAATATCATGAAAACCATGATGCATTTAACAAGGCTTAACATGACACTGTGTTTTTAAGTCGATAAACTCACAAAGTCAGTTCATCCCTACAATATTGTTTTCATATTTCATTATCCCATTCTCCTCTTCCTCAGTCTGTTGACCTTCTGCCCTTTATCAGATCACAAGTGATTAACAGCACTCACCCTTCCTCTGTTTCTCCTCATCTCACCCTCCCTCTCCCATTTTATCATTTTGTTCCAATTGAGAATGACACTACCTAAGACCTCCCAGCATGATAGGGTTACAAGCTGCTCCAGCGGATTAGGAAAATTCCAGACTGATAGCCATCTCTCCCTTCTCTCATCCCCATCTTTCTCCTCTGGATTATCTTGAGGAGAGGAATTTAGAGTGGTCTGTCTCCAGAAATAGATTGGAGGACATCTGATAAACAGCTGTGGATGGTAACTGTGCTCTGGGCTGCCCAGTCTGGATCAGGGATTTACCACCAGTAACTCATGGATGCTTATGAGCCTCTGTGGTCCAGCCAATTTGGCATTTTAAAAAATTACAGCCCACTGTGCTTTGGAAAGTTCTTGTCAGCATCAGATTTGAACAGAGCTGTTTCAGCTACACAGTTAAATGGTAGATAATATTTCTACTGATCATCTTGCAAAGTGCAAATGCATTTATGAGCACCAAGGATGAAACCAGGCTATCAACAAAAAGACATGCACATACTCAACAGCCCTGTACATCTCTATTTATACCCTGTTTACTAGATTGAAATCATATGCAGTACACTGATTCCCTCAAAAAGAAAAAAAAATGAAATCAGCATTTCAGCTTGACTGTAGTCTGATGGCAACTTCTGTAAAATTTGGACTACAAAAGCCATTAGCTCTAGAATTGTTTGAAGACTTAAATAAAGTTTACATTATAAATTGTCATCAAAAAAGTTCATCTATCCACTTTTTGTCATCCATTACGGTTCTGTATGCACAGGAGGAAGAAACAGGCCTAACACCACATATGACTTTACAGATCACACATCATGAAGGAAGCTTACCAGAGTAAGAAGCAGGAAAGAGATGCAATAACAGCAGAGGCAGGATGGACAGATCAGAGATGAGGCCAGAGATTTTGTGCCCCTCTATTTAACTGCAACCCCAATTATCTCACTCTGTCTTTCCCTTTTGTTAGTGGAGGCTATTATTAGTCTACCCCATCCCTCTTACTCCCTAATCTTGCTTTGTCCATTTGTCTCTCACAGATTTGCTATAAAACCAGGGGCCAGCAGTTAGAGCCTGAAGCTTTGGCGTCACATGACACACGAGGATGATGGCAACTCAGATGATGAACTGCAGGCAGGTGTTTGTGTGCATGCTCTGATTCAAGATTGTCTTGAAAGAGATTTGTTATTACATAGAAATGGGATAATAAATCTGTCAGTTAGAGTGACAACAGTGGTTTTATACAGTATTTTTAGCTGCTTTGGTGGTGTGATGAGGACAACTTTGATCTGTCTGTCCTTTGTTTTTGTTCAAATTGAAATATCTCAGCAAATATTAGATGGATTGCCATGAAATTTTGCAAAATATCAGAGATCCCCAGGGGATCGATCACATGTCATGGTTTGAGGTTTTAATTTGTCTGTTTCTTGTTTTATTTTGTAAGTTTGTTCCTCATCTGTCACATTTTACTATTCTCTCTGTCTTTGTGTGTTTCCCACCCCTGTAATTTGTGCAGATGAGTTTTACCTGTTGCTTTTTAGCTTTCTCTCTGAAATGTATTTATTCCCAGTCCTGCATTTGTTTTTTTATCATACCATCCTAGATTGTTTGAGCTCACTTTTTATGTTTTTATTCTTCGTTTTAGATTTGTGTCAGTTTGCTCCTTTAGCTTTGTTCATTGGTATCAGTTTCACTTCATTAAAGGACACTTTTGTTTTCTTCAATCTCCCTGCCGTTGTTTTTCTTTTGGATTCTTTTTTTTAACATCCCAGAACAGACGTTTGTGGTGACCAAATGATAAATCCTATGATTTTGACTTTTTTTCCTCCTGCGCAATCATCAAAACAATGTTTAAAAATGATCAAACACTTGGGTTCATGATAAATACTTGCAATACTGAAGACACATTATATACAGTGCCTAAGCTAAAACTAATAACATCCCTGTCAGCCTCAGGTGTATGTGTTTTGTGCTAATTAGCAAATGTTAGCACACTATTAGCCTATATTAAGATGGTTAACATAACAAACACTGTACCATGTGAGTATGTTAGCATGCTGACATTAACATTTCACTCAAAGCATTGCTGTGCCCAACTACGGCCTCACAGAGCTGCTGGCATAGACTATCAGTTATGTTTGCCCACTCCTAAACCTCAAAGGGCAGATCAAAATGCTAAACATGCTAGCTGGGGAACGCTCAGGATTTTTTTTCCTCGTATTAAGCCCCTCAGATAGATCCTCTTGACAAACAAAGTGAAACTTCAGGACTTCATCTGTAACATGAATGAAACACTGGCAAAACACTGAGCACAGACCTGGCACTTGCATATTCTTCCAAAAGCCGATAAAGTTACAGCTATGAAATATCTAATGCTGTAACAGCGTGTTACGTCAATAGCACTTTTAAACTGATGCGAAAAAACAGACATAAGTTTATCAATTTTAATGGCAAAATGCTCATTGTTCATCTGAAAAATAAATTCACAAAATAAATATTTTAACTATTGAATTAAATATTTAAAGTAATACAAATAAAAAAGGCTGATAAGATCTGGTGTGACAGATTAATAGTAACGAATAGGAATAGCTTGGAGAACATTGTTTCTGAAGGCTCTGTTGAAAAGGAAAATGTCCTTGGATGGGTAGACTAGAGTATAACATGTCAATGCTGACAGATTTGTTGGTACTGGGATGTTTTAGTTTGTGTATTTAACATCCCATTGAGGTAGCAACCAAAGAACTGTGATGTAATTTTTATGGGGGTTTTTTTTCACTGTAGCTTTTATTTAATTCATGTGTTGTTATTTTTTGTATATTTAAGCATTTTGTATAATTCTTTTTTAATGTCATATTTTGTGTTTTCTTTTTTTTTTTTGCTTTAGCCTTTGCTTAAAGCTAAAACTCAGTGCTTGAACATATCAAAATCATTTAGTGATAACATTGCATATCTAAAAATACGAGGCTCTCAGAACCTTAGAGAGAAAAGAAATAATAGTTTTGACACAGTAAGATGTTGTTTCCAGTGTAAACAGATGTATGTGGTTGGCAGGGGGCAATATATATGTAATGGTAGGTCTAATAAAATATAAACAAAAGGTATAATGCCATCACACATACATGTACATGAAAGAAAATATCAGATACACAGAGCAGATGAAAGTGATCAAAAAACATAGACAAGCCTGCACTACATAAAGATTTACCAAAAAGCTTTGATTTTCAAAACCATAGAGTAGCCACACACACACACACACACACACACACACACACACACACACACACACTCAAACTCACACACAAACACACCTGAAACTACACATGCCTCATCAAACAACAGCAGAAATTCTCCTCATTCAATAGGAGCAAGACAGACCTCTAGTGGTTAAACACTGACACAGCAGACAGCAGCTCCATTTGGAAGAGCCTGAGAAGAAAAATGTGACTTGTAAAACATTTTAAACAACCAGTCTCAAATCCTTGTCAAAGAAGAATGCGCACACATGCTTTCCCTTTTATGCAAGCACTGATAAACTAATCAGATTACTGTCCCATTTACCATAACATCGGTGTCAGCATGAGGCAAACAATGTTCTGACTCACATTCATTCAGCTCTAGCTCGACTCCTTCACCGAGGCTGCATGAGTCTGTTTATCTGATGGGAAAACCAGATACCCTGTACAGAGGTTATGATGTTTAGACAGGGCATTCCACTGAGCGGTGTGAGCACACACACACTCTGAAGGGACTAGACTCTGAGGACATGTTGCACATAACCAATGCCATGCAAACACATTTGCACTTCTGCACAGATTTCCTTACACTTTATTCTGTGTATTCACACCTGCCTACATACACACACCCACCCACTGTTTAGATCAATGATCCATCAGTGGCTTTCTCCATTCCTTGCAGGGCTCCTGGTCCCTGGCTGACTCATGCGGTGTGGCTAGCTTTGGGGTTTTCCACAGTAATGAGAGCAGTCTCTACACAATTGAGTCTTTATTCCTGACCTGCACTGAGGCCAGCAGCCGCACACAGCTCACACACACAGACTGCTATATTCTTGACGCACACACACACACACACACACAAAGGATGCCTGAATGAACCATATCAGCCATGCTTCACTAACAAGAGTCTGCTGATGCTGAGGTCTTGCTGAATTTCATGCTGGGTGTGCATGTAAGCTTCTGTAGGTGAGTGTGGGTGATCATTTGTGTGCACATGCCTCAGGCTCACGGTGCCTCTCATTAGTCCTCCACACGGCTCAGAACAAAAGGTGTCCTGACTTCAGCATTTGCAGGAGCAGTAGAGCAATGCCAAATGTGTGTGTGTCTGGCGTTGGTGTGTGTTTTCCAGAGGCTATAACAGCAAACTGCACCACAACTGGAAACAGATGAGCTTAGCAATTAATGGCCTAAACCTAAAATAAATTGCAGCTGACTGTTTTGCTCTTATTATATGTTCCAGAGCAGAGAACTAAAGCATTGCTTATAAATAGGAAACCAAGTGAAGTATATATCAGCACATTTCAGAAGATTACTCATAAAAATTTATTTTCTTCTTTTTTAAAAGTGTAATACTATACATGGCTTCAGCAGTTATATAGACTTTAATGTGCAATGATTATAAGCAAAACCGATATTCTTCATGTTCAGCTTTAGAAAACATATGGATGTTCAGTCTATAACAAAAGTTTCTAAAGCCAGTTAAACCATGATGTTTTTTCATCAAAAGAAAGACTGAAGACACAATCTTAAAAAACATCCAAAAATTATATCCAAGATAGAGGAATTTTTATGAAACATCAAGGCACAAGGGATAAAAAGTGTCCAAGCTCCTCTGTTTCTGTTCATAAGCACCACCTTTTCCTTATGCAGCAATCTCCACAGTAACCTCAGGCAAAGAGGTCATCCATGCTTTCAATACATCAGATTCTTAGGCTTTGTATGGCAGCGCCAATAAGTTCATGTAAGAACGAGAAGTGTGTCTGTGACTCTTGCTCTCAGTTCTTTAATTCATATTCACTGATGGCCATTCTGTACATCCCATCATGCTGTGCACGAATCGAGCCGGTGGATCTGGTGTCCGCTGCCCTTCTCCTCTCTGATTGGTTCACTCCCAAGAAGTAGTCCAGCTGGAAAAAGAAGAGCAGATTTTTAATATTCAATTGTTACTGGGGCAGCTGATGGTATTTAACAAAGTGCATGTGTGGTGAGTTAAATTACACTGTTACCATGGCCACTAAGTTAATTTGGGCACTTGACTACTGCAGCTCTCTTAAGGAAGCATCGCAGTGGATTCCTGGACTATGAGCTCATAGTTCAGACTTACGCAAGTAGTTCATGAACATTTGAGATTTCATTGACCAGTTTCAGCAAATAACGTGTTGTCATGTGATGGCACTGATCATGTCCTAAATGTGGCAAGGCTGTGAAGACGAGTGTCTCTGATCACTCCAAACGCTCACTCCTCTTTATGTCAGCTATATATATATATAAGAGGAGGTTGTAAGATTGTGTGCGTAAGCATGTGTATGTGTGTTTAAAAATACTTGGCTGCCTAGTGAGGGAGAGGCAGGCAGATGTTATTTTGGAGGCTCACATTGCTCCGTAATTATGTCCTCAAGTCCTCAAGCGTGAGTGGGTTTGTGTTCTAAGAGGACTGTGGTGCCTGTGAGGCTGATGACCATAGTAAGGAAAAACTGAGTAAGGAAAAACTGACATGACTTTCACTCTGCAGTGAAACAGCTAAACACTGAGCTTTAAGTATTTTGTTCTTTCCAGTCATGTGCAGGTCAAGTTTAAATATCAAGCAGCTTGTTACTATTAGCACCTCTTTAACCACACTGATGGAGACTTTTGGGGTCTTTGGGGGCAGTTGAGAAACTCATAAATAAAAGACAGTTTATGAGCAAGTTATGGCATGTACTCTTAAGGAGTTAGATGCTTTGACTTATGTTTCACTGTCACCATCTGTGACACAAAGTTGGCAGCAACTGAGAGTGAAACTGAGACATTCTCCAGATAAATGCATATTTAAGCCCAAATAGAAAAGAAAAACAAAAAACAAATAGCTTATTGACACATTCTTTTTGACAGACCCCATCTATTTCACCTCCACCTCAGTCAGGCTTACCGAGTCAGAGCTCCTCATCATCCCCTGTGCTGCCCAGGTGTGATGTGGACAGGTGCCTGTTCCGCCCCGTTTGCACGGCCTGCAGGTTCTTGTAGCGCACGAGCGCCAAAGCGATCTCCGCGTTCCACGCCGTTCCTTCCTGCGGACACCGAAAGTCAATCTCCTTCCCCGTTGCCATGACCACGGTGAAGTACACCAGCCCTCGCTTGTACTCCACGCAGTCAACCGTGGCCATGCGCTCAAAGCGGAGCTCCTTGGCTTTGGAGCTCCACGCCGAACTCGGAGCATCACCGCCGCCGCCGCCGCCGCCTCCACCGCCGCCTTTGCAGTTGTGCAGCCGCAGCCCTTCGTCGGTGAGCACGCAGCGCTTCTTCTTCCACAGCTGGAGGAGCCCGCTGCTACGCTTCTCCAGCAGCCCGTCTCTCATCACTTTGACCGGGAGAGACATGGCCACGCCGAGCAGAGGTCTTCAAACAAATTCAAACTTAGAAAGTCCTCAACAGTGGCTCGTCTCAAGATTCATCCATTAAATACACTTCTTATATGTGTCAAGTCTTCCTCAGGAAAAAAAAATAAAAAATCGCTTTGAGCTGTATGGCATTAATAGCCTGTAGCCGCCTCATAAACTGTCATAGAGTCTGTGAATAAATCCATTGACAGGGCGCTGTTATGTAGGCTGGCCTGCCTGGATATGTTTGAACATGCCCGGCTCCTCTGTGGACCTTCTGCCCCTTCAACTCGCACCCCGCCTCCTCCTGCTGACGGCAGGAGAAGATCCGGCCTGTTTATGATACTCCCTGCTCGTGCGTGTGCGTATGCGTGTGCCTGTGCGTGCGTGTATGTGTGTGTCACTGAGTGCGGAGACACTTCGACTTTACAGCATTTTGTCTGATGTATACGTGTCATCAGAAAAAAGGGTACAGGTAGGTGGGTTCAGCCACCTTGCACCTGGGTCACGATGCACCTGTTTGGAAGAACTCAAAACACTCACCTTTAGGAGAAATTGCTACGTAATACTGTAAGAAAAGTAGGTTAAAATAAGTCAGGGAGATCACATGTGGCTGACCTTTTCAAGTTCCGAAAAGTGTTTATGACAAGCGGCTTTCTCCTGTCTCTTGAAAGCGGGAATGTGAGTGGGAGGCAGAGGGAAAGAAACAAAGTTCAAGTCTTTGTTGAGAAGATAGGAAGGATGACGAATCAATTGATTATGGAAACAGTTTCACGAGTTTATTGTATTTGCAAGGGAGTGTCCGAGCATTTTCAGCTCTGATAAATTGTTAGCTTTAACCATAATTACAACTTTTACACATCTTGAAGTTAGGAGAAATAACAGGAAGATGAATGTGAAGATTAGACTGAAATAAATTGACAAACTGCTTTGATTTTCAAAAGAAACTTCACAGCTTCCACTGTGGTTTCGCTTCCCTGCACTGTAATTAACCCTTTGCTAGGGAAGGTTTTATTATGGCAATTAAAAAAACAATTTTGTCATTCTTCACATCCTTGGCGATTACGTGGCTCTAATGTGACACACGAGGTTTGTGGGTGGAGTGTATTATAAGTGTGTGATTCCCCCACCTTTCCAAATCACTGGACTTATCGTCTCAGGATTGTGATGTGTCACTGCGATGTTATGAGAGGAATGGAATCAATGAACACGTGTCATTTCTTGAAACTTAAGCACCAAGCCACCGAGCGGCTTCACTTCTCTGTCCATACACACCACGTACACGTACACACACATACACACACAGGCCTACAGTTTCACACACATTTCTCAAGTAATTTTTGCATAAAATTAGAAAAACTGACACAAAAATCATTGTCTGTCCATTTTATTTGTCATGCCGTTTTAAAAACGCAACATATAAAGCAGCATTTACTTTATTACATAAAGTATCGTTGAAATTTCATTTCAACTTCCTATTTATGAGAGGAGGGGAAAACATAGTGCAATTAAACAAAGCTGCGTTTAAGCAGAAAGCTGAGTAATGTTTCAGTATTAAGTGGGGGCTATGTATCAAGATTTGCCGTAATAGCACTATTGACTACATAAAACTAGGAAGGTGCCATCATTTCCCCTGGACAATTTATAGTGCAGCTTAAAAAGCATGTGCCTGTCAAGTGCCTGTGTTGTGAACTGGTAGCAGTCTGCCCTCTGCAGGATGAACACGGTAGTGCAGCATTCTGGAAGTCCGTCATTGAAGGACTCATTTGACCTTACTGTGTGTGCGACAGCGCCCCGGCGCCCCCTCCGTACCCATATCCCTTGGGACCAAAGTTTTTGCCATAGCAGCCTGTTGGAAACAAAGGTAATGCAAATAAACAACATGCCACGTTAGAAACATCATATCTTTCAAATAATCCCTGCTGGACTCTCTTATAACATTTGGCTTAAAGCTGTGCTATGCTAGCTAAAAGCATCACTCATAACATTAGCTTCATTTAGACCCCAACCCAGGGCCAACGTAACTTTTAACTAAAAAACATAACTTTTTACATGCTGTCTAGCGGCAGGTTACGTTTCCTTGATCTTAAACGTGTAAATTTTGTGTTCAAAATGCTAAAAAGTCTACCAAGGAAAAAATAATTTTGAAATCCGATATTTTTTTGAGACATCGTGCTTCTCTGTTCAGCACAGCTGTAGTCTGAAATGTGTCATGGACGACTTAAGTCTTTGGGGTGAAGTTAAAAGATCGTTATCGCAGCATATTTTTTCACATGTATGGAAGAATTTATGAGGGCTCCTGAATGCCATAAAAACTCCTTTTTGCAAAAGGTATTTTGACTTATAGCAGGAAATGCACAGATGGTTTATCTGGAATAGTGCTTAAGTCCCACTGGTTTCTGTGGGAATCTGTACAGTAGTTAATTACCAAAGATAAGTTATTTTTGCACCCACTTTGATTTTTTTCATTAGTTAAACATATGATGTTTGTTAGTTTAAAAGATAATTTCACGAAAAATAATATCAGAGTTTAACTGTGTTTGTCCTAAAACCAAAATATAACCCAGTTATTTTCTGTGCGTTTTTTTTTGTGCAGTTATGATGTGATGTTTGATTTCCATAATTTTATTTATTTGAGGTTTTATTTTACAAACTAGGCTTGGCTCGAAATCTGAAACATTCTCAAGATTATTTTCTATGGAGGTTTATTTTAATTTAACAATAGCTGGTGAGTGTGCAACAATGGTAATTCAAACCAAGATGGTTTGGGTGAGTTTTGTTGTTTTTTCCTGTTTCTAAAAAGTTTGAAATATGTGTCTGATGTGATGAGATGCTAACTTCAGTTGATATCTCTGCAATACATTACATATATGTCTTTCATATACCAGAAGTGATACTTCTTCAAATTCTGTTGATAATGCTATTTTTTTTAAAATATGATTTCTACATACAGTCAGAATCTCCTGTATTATAAAAATCTGAATAAATCAAGACATGTAATACTAGAACCACTACTGATCTAAAATGCACTCTTACTGCAGCAATAACCATTTAAAATTAATTTACAATTTAAAAAAATGATTAACATTTAACTTTTGGTTGTTTTTTTTTAACAGTTACTAAATTTGCAGCAACATTTTATGCTATGTGTGACAATAATATGAGGTAACCAGAGTCTGTGCAGTGTAAAGTCAAAGGATTCTCATTTCAGCATATACATAAACTTTGAAGGATCTTATTTAAAAATCAAAAAAGCTATTTTGTTGTTCCTGGCCATTTACTTGTGTGTACTTTGTTACATCTGTCTGTGTTAGGGAGCCCTCTGCTGTATTCTTTTGTTTACTACACCCCAGTCACTCACTCCCAGACCACTGAAAAAAAATAGCAGTTAAGCTGGAAATTTGAATTTTGAATCTAGTAAATTCAACTCTTTTTTATGATTTATCATCTTGCTCTTTTGATACTTTGTACATTGTATTAGTGCTGTGTGATGCATCAGACTTATTAACTTTGGTGGGACTCATTATCTCTGAAGTACAAACATAGTGGATAAAATCTGACATATGTATCTGCTCAGTTGAGCAGCAGAAGTATTCATGACTAGAGTGTTATATACATGATTTTACTAGAATTTAAGCCCTTTTCATATGAAACTGTATGAGTGTATTGTGGTGTTTCTCTTCTTCTTTGAAAGGACAATTTTACAGACATTACAACCAACGCTGTTATCATCTGTCTTCCTGAATGAAGCCATGCTTTTTTTGGACAGTTTCTTCCTGTTCATCACTTCTGCTTCTCGTTGCAAATTTCTGGTGCAAACAGATGAGTTGGATTTTTTTTTTCTAAGTGCAGCTTTCAGATAAACATGCTGGCATTGATGATGTAATTTAAAAGCTTGGAGCCAAAGTGTCGCACTTGCACAACAGTATAAGTCAACAACTTGCTTTTGAAAACATATTAACAACTAGACCTGTACTGTTTAAATGGTTAAGTGGATGAATATGGAACCTCAGTCGCACACTTAGGTCTTGTTTTACTGTAAAAACCAGATGTGGTTAGCCTTTGACAGTGGACCAGTATAAACAGGTGAAATGTGTGTGAAGGATGCTGGTGCTGTAGGTTTCTTTGTGATTGTATAGAAACATGCTACAATTTAAGTTTGAACTGATTTTGGTATGAGAAGTGAAGACAGTGAAGTTTTACTTTTGCAGTAGATTTCTCCATCCTTGTCAGCTAGTGTGGTTGACTCCAGGCTCTTGTTACACGAGACACAAGTGAAACATCCATTTTTATGCCATGACTGTAAATGAAAAGGAGATCCTTTTTAAAAACAAATGTTTTTTTGTAATCATGAACATATATATGCATGGGTGGTATTTTTTTCTTACACTCCCAGCTCCAATCACTTTCTCAGCAGCGTAAACAGCCTTGCCACATCGAGGGCACTTTTCTGACCCCCCAAACTTATGAGCCAGCTTGGATGGGTTTGGGTTGGTGGTAGGACGATGAGGTGCAGGTCTGTCAAAGGGAGAGAGAGAGACAAACTTAGATAAAAGCCCTTAAAAAATGATAAAAAATATTTTGTTTGTGTTTACTCACGCTTCTTGTTTGATACCCAGAGACTCTCCTTTGTCCATGCTGAGGACCCCTGCTCCCTGCCCGAAACCATAGCCTTTTGGTCCATGCTTTTTGCCATAGCATGCCTTGCAGTAAACTTCATCTGAATGAACAGCAACAGTTGTACTGTCCAAGTTCTTCCCGCACACCACTGCACAAACAGACACATTCACATGCACGCACACAAACACATGTGCATATATTATTGTTTTGCATATCTGTTCACATACTTTTGAGCACACTCGTGTCTAGATAGGCTCCTGACTGTCTCCTTTTATGGAGGGGCTGAAGAAAAATGTTCTCATTTAGATTCCATCACAGGAATGTGCGATTACAAGCAAGAGCACAAATAACTCCACTCAGAACTCGATGAACCTACATATTTTCGAACTGACACAGAAATAGACTTTTTGATTTTAATTGAGTGAGTTTCTTTTGCATTTTTAACATTAATGGTGAACATTCACTTCTTAAGAGCAGAAAAATCTACCCTGACATTGTTGTAAGTGTGGGTAGATAATCTTGCAGTGCTGCTGTACTTTTGGTTGTGGTTGTGTTGTGTGGGTATCTGTTTAAACATGACGTAACACTACATATAAATAACCACCAATTTTACATTAATGTTCAGTTTAAAGAGGAAAAAGGGAAAAAATTGATACTTGTAAGTATTCCAGCATGTGACATATATCAACAGTTTTTTACGTTTTTTTTTCCCAACCTTGGGGTAGTATTATTTGTGACTGTAATGACAAGTAACATGATTCAGAAGTTTAGCCATTTCCACATTCACAATGACAGGAAGCAGCAAAGAGTTTACTCACTGCACAGGAAGCAGGACTTGTGGAAACTCCGCCCATCACAAAGTACCTCCTCTGCAAAATAAACTGTCTTTTGACAGCGGCCACACTTGTTTCCTCCCCCTAATGGCATCCTGCAGTAATGCACGCAGCATAAACAAAGAAATATTATTAAAAAATTCATATTTTAATTTACCTAAAGTTGTGTATGAAGATACAGCACCTTAAGAATAACCCAGAAACAGTGATTATCTACTTTACAGAGAGGAATAAGGAATATCAAACAGGGAATTTCATGGTAGAAGATAGAAAAAAATCTGGAAAGAGATCTTGTTTCTTTGACCTGGTTTTGAGCCCTGTAGTTAACGTGTTGTACTATGACTTAAATAGAAAAACAAATGGATCAAGGAAATAAATTCCTTCACAAAACCATCAAGCAAACACTTTTACAAGAGTTTGTGTTGTAAGAAAGACGCTTACACTTTCAAATTTAGTGCCTGTAATTTTGGTTTTGTCAAGCCAGGCTCAGTGACGACAGTTTCACTTCTGCCAGCTCTTTGTGGCTTTTGGAAAGGACCAGTAAGCCAGCAGTGGAAGATTATAAAAGATTTTTTGTTGTTGTTGTTGTTAAACTGAGATGAAGGTTGCTCTCTCTTGAAAACTTCAGACAGCCTGAGTGAACATAATGTGAAAGCGTGACTTTCTGAGGAAGATTTAAGTTGACGTGACGTGAAATCTCCTGGCATCTTGCCATTTTTTTTTCCCAGCATGACCCTCCCAGTCCATTCTTGCATATCCACATCCACATTCCTGACCGTGTAAACCCTCCCACCTTCCTGCCTCTGACTTACACCATCAACCACTTGCCTGCCTGTCTGTCTCATTCTGCATAACTTCTGCCAACTGCACCTCTTAATCTGAGCTTTAGCTTTGTTGTTAAAGGCGAGGAAGATCTATGCTGAAGAGGCAGCCACAACTTTGCCTGGTTCACCCCCCTTTTTTCATAGTATGGAGTGTTAGGTCTTTTACTGTCACCCTTGGCCACACTGTCTGTTTTTGATGAAACACATAATAAATGGTATTTGATTCTGTGACTCATCCAGAGAAGCCTGGTCATACCAAATGGTCTCTCTTTCTGTTTTTAAAGGAAACACAACACCCTAAAAATAAACACAACTTCCTTATAGCGGACACCAGAATGATATTAAATGTGAGCTTGAGCTTACTGCCCGATATTAAGTCATCGCTGTGAGTGAGGTAATGGGTGGAGCTCATTGGTTTTCTGTCTGGCCAAGCCGCACTGTGACTCTCCTATATAATATCACAGTAAAATCTCTGAGAGAGTTTTGTGGATAAGTGATCAGGATGGAAAAATCCTGCTGTTTTTCTTCAAATATTTTCTGGGATGTTACTGAAGCCGCTGCTAAATATCTTACCTAGTAATGTGCATTCAGTATATCAGTATGTTAGCACTACTATCAAGGCAAGCTAATAAATATAAAATAAATAAATAAATAAAAGTAATTCAGTTAGTTACTTTTGCATGATCAATAAGTCTGTCATCACTTAGAAATATTCCAACAGATACCAACTGTCAGTCTCGGATGTTCTTTCAGGATGTTTATGGTAAAAGGTGAGAAGAAACAATGTTGAGAAGTCACAAACTGACTGCACAACCACAGAAAACTGAATAGAAGTTTAGGGAAACCTTGCTAAAGCAGAAGAAGCATAAGATGTAAACAGAGTAAAGACCTTGATTATTATTATTATGTTGGAAACAGTTCATGTTACAAGCCGCAAAAACTCCATCTGTCATTTTCAGGATAATTTATATTGTGAAGGCTTTCTGCAATCCTAGAAATGAGACAAGAGTGCCAGTAAAAGCAGAATTGTCTGGTGCATTTTTGTTCCAGCCGCAAACCTAGGAAAATGTGGCTTGAAGTGGTAAGTCACAAGTCTAGAATAACTTTCTAGCTCTTTTAGAATGTTTTACAGAAATCTGAGAGGCATGGAAATCGATGAGTAGTAGAAAAAAAAGCAGAAGCTTGGACATGAGCTGAGTGTCATGACCTGAAGATGACTTCAGCTCCCAGCTCTAGGACAACAAATATAATGCAAAAGGTGGAAAACATTTGGTGAGGAACTTCATAAAACATTCTAGTTAAACTTGACAATATTTATTTAGACTTCTTCAGACAAAACGTGCTCTGGCTCGATCTTGCAAAGCATCTCACAGCACCAATAGGTAAATACGACATTGACAGTAGTGACAGCCATCAATGTGACCACAGAGGAGAATGTAAGTAAAAGTGAGGATAAGTTACACCAGGAGCATGTTGATTAACTCTGGTGCATGTTGAAAATGCTTTCTTCACACGTTGATACAGGTAGGGACACTTGCAGTTGTACAGGAATGCCCAAATAAAACAGAGTGGTTTTTAAGATAGAAAGTACACACCTAGTACAAACAAGGAAGTCTGTTCATAAGAACACCATGGCTGGATGTGACATTGGTTTGATTTTATGCTGAGATTGATATCAGTAGGACTTGACTTGGAAACCATAATTTGTACAGTTTGTTAGTCGAACCACAGAACATTAAGATCTTTGTAGACTGCATTTGGTCTGCTGGTGCATACGGAGTCAAATATTATGTTACTGTTTTACTGCATGCTTTGATACCACTATGCAAACTTTACTGCATGATAGGTGTTCAAACAAAGTAGTCTCCCCTGACCCGACTTACTTTAGAAGTTAACAAGAAAATATATACATGTGGCAGTGTTTTATCCGTCATGCACCAGCAGAAAGATAAGGAAATTAGGTTCAGTGAGAAGCAAACAGAAAGTAGGAAGCATGAGCAGTCTGCAGTATATTAACATTACTTACCTGCAGTTAGTAGCTGGTGTTAGTCAGTGATGGTGGACAGTTGTAGTTTGACTCCCTGATCAGGTGGTGTTTAGTGCAGTACTGCGGTTGATTCAGGAAACCCGCAGGAAACCAGAGAGTTAGGTGGAGAAGTTGAACTTGTAGTCTTCAAGAGAAAATGAGTTTCTTTTGTTAACTTAAGTATGAGATGTTAACCTGGTAAGTCCAGTGGTACAGTTACACCCAGACAGAGCTTTTGGTATGTGCCTCTCCACTTTTCCACTGTTCCAGCTGTGCTGAAAGGGTGGAGCCTCCTTTTTCAGTCTGCAAACTTACTGCATATTGAGGAACAGAGGAGTTTCTGACTGAGAGAGAGAGAGAGAGAGAGAGAGAGAGGTGAATGGGGAGGGATCTTTATTGTAAAAGCTTTGTATTACATGGCACAGCAAAACTATTTTATGCCCACTGAGAATTACAGCTATAATGTGATGAAAAAGGAAATAAACCTATGCAGCACAAAGACATCGTACAGTGCATGTAGTTCAGAGAAAAATAAATGTAGAAGAAGGAAAATAGATTGGTGCAAAATCCCCAGTGTCCTTTGATTTTGTTTCAGAGAACTGTAGACCTTATTGAGTAACTGCCGTGCTTGTGTTAAATGGTAGGATGATTTAAGTGGGTTAATGTATAAAAGGTCTTGCTTCTCTTTGGTTGCAGACTGTACTTTACATGATGAATGTCTGACATTCAGATGATGTGAGTTTCAACTGGTAACAAACAAGCGATTGTAAATTGGATGAACTCCAGTTTTATAGTATTTCTGTTGTCTGTCTTTGTCATAACAATTCTTGCCAGTCATGAAATTGCCTGATGTGGGGGATAACAGATGCATAACTATGACTGAGAACAGGATTGTTGACAGAGGTTTTGGAAGAATAATTTGTTGAGTGAAAGTGAGTGAATTCACTGAGAATCTTCCAGGTTAGTGCATTTAGAATAATCTTAGATCGCTTTTGATGTCCTTTGTGTTCACAGTTTAACTGTAGGTATTGCTCCTTCTCTTCTGTAATTTTCTTATGAGCAAGTAAATTGGTCTCGCTATAGTTGGTGTTTGTTTGGTAGAAAACCTTTAATAGATAATCAGTTTAATCCTTAAAAATCGACCTTTTTTGGGCCTATTTTAAATTGCTAAATGGAAAAGCCTTTTACAGAAAACCATTAAGCCAAAACAACATATATGCATTGTTTGAACAAATCGAACAATGCCAATCATGTCCAAAAAAAGGCAAAAATTAAAACACTTGACTCTTAATAAGTTGTGCTTAGTCAATAGCTTCAGTGGATCTCTGGCGATCCAGTGGATGTGAGGGAGTTTAAGTGTCAAATGTAAATCAGCTGTTCCCCCTCTTACACAGTAAACAAGACACAATCTCAGGATAATTACGGTCTCTGCACTTTATTACCGTAAGCCTAAACGACCTTTAGAGACTTGCTGGTAAAGGTCACTTGTTTCCTTTATGGATGGGAAAGCATGAATAGAAATAGAGTGAGGATGCGCTTACTAATGCCAACAGAAAGCAGAGCACAATGACCATTCAGCTCTACAGTGCTCTGCTGCCATCTTGTGGTCATTGTGGAAACTGATCACCAGTACAGAAGCTAAAAAGAAACAGTGAAGCAAAATCTTAAAATTTTTTAGGTTTTGTAGTGTTATGTGTTTTTAGAATAATAGATAAAGAAATTATTAAAGAAAAAACAGCAAACATTTTCCAACACATACTAACATTTGAAAAGGTGGAGCCATCATGGAGATCATTTTGCCTTTTTCAGTTCAAATAATGACGTGAAAGGGGACCTCCCCAGATTTTGGACATCAAAGCCAGTTTAATGTTACAGCTGGATGAACAATCTTGTGGCTCAAGAGGGAACTATGTGAAATCTAATGAATTTCCCCAATAATGTTTCTTAAATCAGTGTCGGTCAGACAACTAAGTATAAAATAACTAAAGTAAACTTAAGTATGAAAAAAGGAGTCAAGGATAAGGAAGTTATGAAGTCAGTCAAATCACTGGGGCTCTCACACTATTTTAAAATAACATGTAATTTTTAGTGACAGTTCTGTGGCCCATATTCTACACACACACCATGTGAAAGTCAAGAGTTGTAATAAGAACTTTAAAACGTGTTATTTAAACAAATATTCAAGAAAAATTGGTCTTCACAAAGGGGTTTATTGCACATTCTGTAACAGTCACACACAAATCGACAAACTACAGGCATTCATTCTACATGCATCCACCTTAGGCACAGCCAAAACCACTGTAACTGGTTGATATACATGCACACAAATCTTGATGAAATGCTTTGTATGATGTGTAATGCCTCGGCAGCCTCAGCTTCTCAAAACATGTTGAAGCTGTTGGAAAAGTGGCCTCTACTATTTCTACCTTCATCTCTGCGGCTGGCACCTCCCATCCTATCCAGAACTTAATGAGGCTTTTAAGCTCAGCAGGGGAGGCTGTGTTAAAAAAGCAGCTGATGAGACAACAAAGAATCTGTTAAAAAGAATTATTCTTGAAAAAATTACAGTAACACTACTTGTACAAACCTTTTTCAATAAAACTTTTCAAGTAGCCAGATACTCGATGTACATCTGTGTCGGTGGACTCATCTTTGTCTTCCAGTTTGTAGCTGTCAAAGATGACTGTTATCGATGTTGGCCATGTGATGCAATCCAAGATCATCTGAAGTCAAATATAACTCAAGCTGTATTTAAAATAATCTATGATTTTGATAGTATTTTATATTGGTACAATACACGGTGCCATTGGAATGACTCTGAACTTCAAAATTGACAATAAACTTCGATTTTAAGTTCTTGTGAAGAAAACCTAATAAGGCCACTCATGTTGTACTTATCATCAAAATACAAATAATATGTTGCTTTTTGCTCTGTACATGTTCTTCTTTGTGTTTTGTGCGAACAATATGCACAAATTTTAAGTAATCATTTCTGAGTAAAGGACAGCTGTTTGCAGCCTGAGACTACTGTTGAATGTGCCTCTGCTTTTGTACCTGAGGTGTGACTTGTGCCTCTGATTCCCTGGGAAACAGGATTGGGATTACGTCTCTTCTGTGAATGAGAAGTGGCCATAGCTCGGTCTCCTTTAAGCCTTTTCTGAACTGATTGACTTGACGTCTTGTTTGCTTGATTACCTGCAATTCAGGTAGCATGACATTATGTTCACAGAATAAATCATCAGTATTTTTCTCTCTGTTGCTTTGGAACAGACATAAGAGAAGTTTACAAGCAAAGTCATGTTGTTCTGGGGTTATTTTCTGACTTGACTTCAACTGTAGATATTATGAAGCAGTTGTTTAAATGTCCCGATATGTATATTAATTTACAATGCCAGAAAACAGCTCTTTAAAAATCAAAGACTCACTAGCAATTTCACTTGGATATTTTGAAAAGAAAAAATCCACTCAGGCTTCTGGTTTCAGCTGATTGCAAATCTAATGATTCATTACTGAAATCTATTGCAGATGTCATTACAGATGGAATTTTGAGGCTTTGGCAACAGAGGGTGGAAATTGTCTTGACAGATAAACTGGAAAAAAAAGAAGTGGCATTTTTGTATTTTAGTCATTTTTGATGATTGCTGTCAGACAGTGTTGCCTTTGAAATTAAATGTTAAATAACTGGCAGCTACAAAAAAGTCTCTCTTGAGCAAATTGTGGAAGATGTAACACTCTTTCAGGACTTCACTGTACAAGTATGTTATCAAATAACAGTTGGAAAAATGTGTTTAGCACTGGTGTGAAGAAATTTATCAAGAAGCTAATAAAAAGTAAAAAGAAACACTTTGACGTTACAGCATGCAAGAGAAGCTTTTCAGAAAGCCATTTCCTGTTGGTGGCATTTGGCACTGGCAGGTCCCACAACAAGCAGAGCTGATGGATGGAATCAAATTCTCTAATTTCTGTGTCTCCATCAAGCTGGAATAAAACATAATGAAAAACATAATGAAAAACATGTTTTATTGTTGCAGCTTGCATAGAATAAACTACATTGGATGCAGCTTTATGATGCTCAAACCAGTGTATGAAATGACAGAGCCTCAAAGCAGGGAATAAATATTTTCATGTTTACCATATTCACAGTGTCACGGATGTCAAGGTCAGGGCAGTCTCGTATTGTCACAGGAGTAGTCTCTAATGAACCTCCAAAGAGAATGTGAATAATGGCTGGGCTAAGTCCTGGAAAACTCGGGCCGCAGTGCAAGAAAGAGTGGCCAATCATCCGGCCTGCGACTGTGAACATGTTATTTTCAAGAAGCTCCTCTGAAACTGAAGGGATGAGGTGATCAGGCTCACCCTCGAAGATTTTCATGATTCCTAAATTTCCTAAAAACAGTGATGGTTGTAGAAGATAGAACACAAGACTTATGTCTTAAAAGAAAATAAATCAGTGAATCAAGATAATAACACTGGAGCAGCATATACTCAGTTTAAGCTAAAGAGTGATACATGTGGATATTCATACTGAAAAGTGAACTCTTAGTTGTTTGTTGAATAAAGGCTCAAATAACCCTCATATTATTATGTCAATAGTGATTTGTTTTCATTAATATTTTTTATAAATTTTGAATATGATGGTCTGTCTATCATCTGATATTTCATTGATTTGATTTAGTCATTTAGATTTTTGTATTTATTTGATTGATTTTATTTGATTATTTGATTTATTTGATTCAAATTTAAAGGTCAAAGATGATAAGTTTACAATAATGTAAAAATTGAAATAGCAGCAGATTTTTCATGTGGTCTTAGCATTAGCTGCTTTAGTTGTAGATAAATAACCTGTCAATTGGCCTAACTGATTTCTGAGAGTCAAAATCTACTGTTTAGTTATTGGTGCCATTTATTTCCATTGGTCTTTTGACTTATGACTCCAGTAAATAATCGCAATCCAAACTGTTGTTGTTTGTGTATGTGGTTGTGTCTAACCTAGATTTAAATGAAATCCACTTATAAGCTTGAAAATTACTGTTGACATCACGTGACGATTGACCCCACTTCCTGTTGCAACATCACCTGTGAAGAAACACGTATTTCATACAAAAGTTGCTTAACTGAGCAATATGATGATTTACAGTGGTATTTAATGTGACTACCTTCAAGTTTGCATCGCAGGGGTGACGTCCACCGAATGTTGTCCCCCTGGTAGAATGTGACTAAAGCTCGGTCTTGCTCCTCTTTTTCCTGTCTGATGTCCACACTCAGAAACAAATTGTTCGAATGTCTGTTGCTGTGGAGAAGGTCTTGTGAAAATAGCCAACCAGCTTGTTTTGGATCTGAAACTGTTCTCCATTCTGAGACAGCACCTAAAAGAGTAGAACATACAATGAAATAAGAACTTCAAAGTTTATAATGTCTACAAATGAAAGATTAGATTAAAGGACTGTGTACCGCCTGTGATACTTGTTGAAATCTCTTCCACTTCCTCCACTTCTTCCATTTCAGTAGAGAGGTACCTCATCAGAACCGTCAGTCTGTTCCAGCAACCCCAGGATTTAGAGTGAGGTATAGGGTAAATGGCTAATGCTCTGTGAAGATCCTCTGTTTTTACAACATTCCTGTGCTAAAACAAGTCTTTACTGGAAACATGCAATTTGCAGGGTTGCTATTTTACAGGTATGCTGCATCGCAGCTTTACTAATGAGTGACCCTCAGGCAGGTAGGAAAAGAAAATCAAATTTGTAACTGACCATTAATAAGCAGAATTGTTTATCAAACCACAGAGAAGGAATACCATTTATATCTACTTCAATAAAATCTAGCAAGAAAATTCTGTATCGTAGAAGTTGGATTGATGAGATCAAAAACATGCAAGGAGCAGGACAAAGTATAATACAATTTCTAATCAGGACACACTCAAAAATAATTCTAAAAAAGTCATGAAGAAAAAATGTATATAGACTTTAGACAGACTGTAAATGATGTCAGCAGGGAGATTTTTTTTTTACGTTCACATCTATTGCTAAGCAAGTTCAATAATACATAAGAATGTGTGAATAGGAACGCATGAAAGGAGTATGATCCTCATTAAACTCCTTGTCATGCTGTCATTTATTCATTTTTCAAATATGATGAAATTCATCTCAAAAAATATAATTTACACTGTTTATCTAGCTTAACATTTTGCTATTATGTCCTTATGTCAGAAAAAGATTCATGCAGGCGAGGAGATTAACAAGGAAAAAAAGAAACGAAAAAGGAAGAAAAAGAAAGTAATGGTTAGAAGGAGGTTGCAGCTGTGCTTACCTGTGTAGATCAGAGACAGTCTGCTCTCTGTTTCTTGTGTTTGCTGTCACTCCTGTTTTCAGGGGTTGGATGTGAATTTTAGCTCCCAGCCGTCTAAGCTGGTTTAACTTGCTAGTACAGGTATTGTAAAGGGAGGAATGGTCTCTTGTAGCCCAAGGCAGCTGCTTCTTTAAACGGTATATTTTTAAAGTGACCAACCCATTCTGCTTGCATACTGCTAACAGGTTACAACCAGGAATGGATCAAGTAGTTAAAGTATAGTATTATGTATTATATTAATATATGTTATATTTTATATTAAATAAAATAGTGTTAAAAAATTAATAAGAGTATGCTTCCAGATTTTCTTAAACTACCTAATTTTATCATATTTTGTTTATCATCCTGCCCTACTCATAACACTCATTCATGCGTAAAAGATGCTAATTACAAGCACACTGAATAATTTAATGCCGAACCATAAACAATATTAAGATGTCTTTGCTTAAGACTTGATTTATCTGGTGATGCTGATTGTCACGTGCCTGATATGAACAGATTTGCATAACTGATGGAAAAAGCATTGATAGATGGATGTAATCCTTCATTTTACAGAAATATCACAGTCAGTGTGCATTTGTAGTTTCAACGAGGCATTGCTAAGAATAAGAGGTATGTTGATAACCCTAACCCTAACCACTCATAACATTGTAATAATAACAAAATAATAACCATTATAAATATGTCATATATCTTTACAAATAATTAACTAGTCACAAGAAATGATATAATAGTGACTGTGGATCTTTCCTGACAGCATCCTTCAGGTACCTCCCTGGTCTTTTTTTTTATATTTGGCCTGTGATTAAGGGACCTGCAGAAAAATTTTAGAACAGCCTTAGTTTTTCCAATTAACAAATCTTCTAAATAACTAAGGAAAAATCTGTTTTTTGTATAAACACATGTTCTAAACACATATCCTGCCAACATGGTATTTAGCTCTGTCTTTAATCTTCCAAAGTATGGATATGAGGCACCAACATAAGTAAGTCTTGCATTTAATAAACCCCAGCATTCCCAATCAATCCAAGTGTTTATTTGCAAAAACAGTTAAATTACAGATAGATACAGAAAACAATGAAATGTGGCACCCTTGTAAGCTTATCTCAAACTGGGACACCCCAGTGTAAATTGAGGCTCTCCGGGGCCATCTAGTGTTAACAGTGCAGTCACATGAGGAACAGTCAAACAGACTGACATGCTCAGGATGATATTGCACTTTGGATTGAGCAGTGTGGTCATTAGATACAAACTTTCACAGGGAACTGGTAACTTTCTTTCACCTACAGTATGTTTAACATGTTTGAATTTTTGTTTGTTCCTGATGAGCACTCCTGCCTTTTGTCCATTTGTGTTTTTTTAATTAATTTTACTCATCTCATCATGGCAAAAACTACACATATGAGGCCCCATGTTTCAGACAGCCAACATGTTACACGCCCCCCCCAAATCACCCTTCAATCCTTCCAGAATCCCCTCGAGGTGACAGTGACACAAGTGTCCCATTGTCACAACAGCGTCTGTCAGGGTCTGTCTCTCAGGGGGGAGGACATGCCTTGGGGACATAGAAGATTAGCTATGACATTAACCCCCCTGCTGCATAACACACACCACACACACACACACACACACACACACACACACACACACACACACACACACACACACTCACTCACCAAGTCTTCACAGACGATTGCACACTCCTACCCATAATCCCTCTGTTACAAGTCACTTCCCGTTTCATGAGACAAAGCAACAGATCATGTGAATTTTTTTTTGCTTGTGGCTGAGTTTGGAGTGTTTTTTTCTGCAGGAGTTTTACACATTTTCCCCTGTTTGGAGCTGCAGAAATGGGAGGCCTTGACATTAATGTGAGTATTGTGAGTGTAGCTATTAAGTCACTGTGGTCTCTGGCATGAAGAGTGTAGTGTATGTGCATGTGAGTGGGGGAAAAAGATGGAGGGGGGCTTATGTGTACAGTATGCATGTGTTCTGTATGTGTGGGGGAGGTGCTGTACTTGTTAGGCCATGTGCTATGTCCCAATCACATTTATCAATTTATCATGGTTGAATGTCCAGTTGATGTATTTATTTTCCATCCTGCAGTTTGAGGAAACATATTATTCATTATTTATGTATCTCTCAAGTGGAGACTTGCAGACCAAGTTCAGTGTTAGCACAGCTCAGTCAACTCCCAATCAATATGTGATCAGGCAGAGAGCTTCTAGGCGGTACTTTACTGCAAGATTAAGACTGCAAAGACCCTTATGAACCTTTCAGTCTCATGATTGATTGAACATACACACCATAAGACAAAATCAAGTTGAAATTCTCAGAAATAACGCTTTAACAGTCATTGAAGCGCTTGAAAAGGGGGATATTTTATGGATCTGTCCCTGTTTTGTATCACAATCTTCATTAAATATTCAGCACTGTCCCTTATGTCAGTGTGTCAAACTGTAAGCCAGCACAGCAGAAATGTGAGAAGAGAGAAAATAAATGGAGAGAGAGATAGATGCTGATACACAGAGAAAGACAGAAAGTGGCTGGAGAGAGAACAGGGTTGAAAAGCAATGAAGCCAAAACAAGTCAGAGTAACCACATTCCTTTTTAATTAACTCAAAACAAACAAAGTGGCAGGGAAATATATCATCCAGAAGTCAAAATAGTTAAAAAAAAACATCTTTGGAGCTTTTCAAGTGTTTACTATTAAAGAAGAAATTGCAGTTTCACACCTCCAACTGTGAGGCACCCTGGCATTACACAGAGCAGCAGTGAAGGTCACGGCAGTGTATTTCCTCTTTCTATAAAGTGGATCAGATGGTTTGTGCATGCAGGCTACATGTGATAAGATTTTTACAGTCTGCGGTTTTTTATTAGGATGGAAAGACAGGCAGGAGAAGCTTGGTTCAAGGTCAGATGTGGGATGTTAATCGTTATTCTCTGTTTGTCAGATGGGTAAAGACATCAATAGAAGGTTCACTGTGAACATGTTGATTCCTCCATGGCTGCCATCTGTTTCCAGCTCTCTCCTCTTTTGTATCTCCCTTATTTCTCTTCCTCACCCTCTGTCTCATCCTCTTTCATTCTGCCTCATCCTCTTTCATTAGAGGTGTGGGACAAATTACAGAAGTGATGGATGGGCTGCTCCTCCTTCATAATACTTGCTCATACAGGCATGTGCACTGAGCACAGATGCAGAGATAGACACCAGATGTATGTGTGTAATTGCATGTGTTCATGCACAATGTCATTCTTTGTAAGTGTATCCCTCTTAAGCATACACTGCAATTTTTTTTTCAGTGTATTTTTTCATCCTCATTTCCTTGACCACCAATTAGTCTTTGAAAACAGGATGATGAGTTTGGGCTTTTCACATTGTGGCCACATCTGCTTAATTACTATGTATTACTCACAGGATACAGACCAGGCCATGTGTGAGTAACCCCTCCCCATGCAAAGACACACACTGACAAATACACACACACACACACAAACCCCACTCATCCACCTAATGGATCAGCCTGTCTTTGCTTTTTCTGGGCTTATATTTCACCTCAGAGAGGAGGAGCACAGCCAACAGGTCCATTACTGAGGGAAAGTGAGAGATAGGGATTGTGATGAGGGGAGGAAAAAATAGAGAGGGGCGGGGATACGGATGCAGGCGTACTGCGGCAGCAGCGGAGCGGCATGACGTGATAGAGGAGTGGAATGACAGACACACACACACACACATACACAGATACACATGCTCGCAGCTCAGAGGCCCGTCAGGCAAAAGTAGGCAGGAGCAAAGGCAGGGACTGAGCCAGACACACTGAGCTGCATACAGATCGGAGACAAACTCACTTGCTGCTTTGTATCCTGATGCTTGCACGAGGTAAGTGTAGCCTTGTGTTCAATTTTAATTTTAGTCAACATATTTTTGTTTCTTTTCATGCACCAGTTAGTGTAACTGTTGCTATGTATCTTACCTTGTGTATGTGTGTGAATCTGTGTTCTTTCATCGCTCCAAATGCAACTATGAATGCCAGTTTATGTGAATGGAAAGATGCCAACACTCTGTTTTTTTGAAGGATAATGACGATTTTTACAGTGACTTCACTCTCAGCAGCGGAACAGGCGGATGGCGGCAGAGTGAAAGAGAGAGGTTAACAGAGAGAAAGGCAGAGCTTAAGTGGATGAAAAGAGGGGCAGAGGGGATGATAGGGACTCCGGGTGTACCGTAACCAGGAGCATGATGTGATCCGTCTGAGTCAGCATTATTGGGGCTGTATGACTCAGAGCAGCATGCATAGCAAACATACTGAAGTGTGTAAAAAAAGATCAGTCAGAAGGGCTGCATGATGAGGAGAAGAGTTGTAGCTTGGAATCAGAACAAAGGGCAACTGTGTACACATGGGGATGTTTATGTGGTCTGTAGTCTGATTACTCTTTGTCCTGTTTAGTTTTTGTGGGTGCTTGTGTTGCTTTGCCCTTGCTTTTATAACGACTAAACTCTCATCAGATGACTTCTCCATGTGGTGGTACTATGCTGCGTTGAAAACCTAGTAACACCAATTTTAGACTTTTATATCTCCTTTATAGTTAAGGGTAACCATCAATGAGTAAAAGTCTTGCACACCCTCTTATATGCATCAAATTTACATTGTATTAAAGTTGCAACCAAGTAAGTTTGACTGTGTTCCTGTGCAGTTGACACTTTGGAGATACAAGGTTTTTAGATGACTTTTATGCAACATTATGGGATTTTTTTTTGGGAATGACAGTATATGTGTCACTGTGGGACAAGTAATGTTCTATTTGGGCTGCTGACTCATAACAACATAAACAGTCCTCAGTTCATTGTTCAAACAGACATTTATATGTGTGTGTGGGTGGGTGTGTGAATGTGTGTGTGTGTGTGTGCGTGTGTGTGTGTGTGTGTGTGTGTGGGTATGAAATGACGTTTTTGGCCAAAAGATGAGAACAATGATTTTATCAAAGAAAGTTACTTTGAAAATGAGTCACCTCTGTATGGAGACCCCTGATTGGTTGAGAATATCGTTCCTGTTTGTCACAGCTTCCTGTCTCGATGAATGGAGAGGCGCTGGGGACCAATCAGAGGGCAGCGGTGAGGATGCAACAGTGATCCAGGAAAAAACAGCCCATTGTTCCTGGGACGTCGGAGAAGTGTGACCACCCTCCGCCGGCTCTCGCTGCTCAGCTTAACGGCACACTGAAGAACCCAAAGACCCCGCTCACAGGTAAGACGCTCATGTGGGACAGCAGGTCTGGCATGTGACATTTCATTAAAAGCAGTTTATGAGCCTCAGATGTTGTTATTTTTAGAAAACTCCTTCTAAGAGAAAAACTATGCCTTTCCAGCAACCGTATCAGCACATTTAAGTGTTTTTGTACCGCTGTGAGACACTATCGTACCATAAGATGATTTATGAAAGCACAGTGTCCCTGTTGTTTAGGTTTTTTTCGTTATGGAATTAATTACACTCTTTTATTAGACTTTCTAGAGTAGGTGACACACACAAACACACAGATACTGCAAATGTCCTTCAGCTCACAGAAAGAGAGGCCTATGTTACCACCTCATTTATTGATTTTGTGATGAGTCAGACGCTTTTCATCACAAGGGTGAGTATGTGTGTGTGTGTGTGAGAGAGGGACAGAAAAAGTGGGTTTTCAAGGTATTTTTTACCAGAAGTACAATAACTTAGTTCAGGCAGAATATGTCATGGGACAGAGGAGATAAAATGGTCTAATGAGGTTATGAAATTAGAAGCTTGCATCTAATGCCAGCTGCTGCACAAGTCTTCTTTATCTCAACTTAATCCATGTACATTTCAGACCTGGTGTTTTTTATGACAGAGGTGAGAGTTGTTTTTTAGTCAGCTCATGTAGTTCACTTCCTGGCTAGAAATAAATAGAAAATTAAAACAGTACCTGTGATTATTGAGGAGAGTCACTGTCGCTGTTCCAGACAATATCCAGCAGATGTCAGTACCTTCCTTGCAGAATTACTAAGAGAACCAGTCAAATTCAAACATCACTACATTGACTCGGCCCAAAAGAGAGTTTTTCTTCACAGTTATTGTTTCATACAAAAAGTTGTGGAGTGCAAAAACTGCAGCTTCCTTGTTACTTCTGTCAATATCGTGACAGAGTATGATAAGAGACTCTAATGCATATTGTCTAATAAGCCTGGCAGCTTGAATCTGGAGAATTCAGTAAATAAACAAGATAATGCAAATTGATTTGATTTGCAATTTTGATCATTTATTAAGCATTTAAATTATTATTAAGCAAAATACCAGACAGCACATGGTTTCAATTCTAATGCTTCTTTTCCACTGTCTTATATCTGTGCACTTTATAGCCTCGGGTTTTAGACTGCTGTTTCGTCAAAACAATCAATTTTAAAAAATTACTTTCAGTAGAACAAACTTTGATTTTTCACTGCTTAAAGATACACTATTGGACTTTTTTATTAATAGTTTTGGTAATATGGTTAAGATGACCAGTGTGCTCTTTTTGTTGTTTCTGGCTCTAGTTAACACTGCAAATGTAAACATGAGTTCCCAGTTCATCTTAAAGTCATGTAAGCTCTTGCAAACTGCTGTTGCTTCTTTTAGAAGCTCTGTCTTGTTGCTTCTTAATGGGCTTGTAAAAAAGTTATGTAGGTCAACTTTAATGACATATGGATGATGATTCCTTGCTTGTTTGTCCCTTCTGCGGATTTTTTAAAACATATTCAAAAACTTAATCCACACTTCTTTTTTTTTAAAACATGTTTCTCTAGGCAGACAAGTCACATGCATTCAGCCCTACCGTCAACAAACCAACAACTTGCCTGTTGTAAATGTACTTATGTAACAGAATTATACAGAAAGATCTTATCTTTGAAGCTTGTATGCAGTCTGAGCGCATGACACAGAGAACATACTGTTCACAATTAGCAAACATCTCCTTATGTCTGAGGGAATGAAACCTGAAATATTTTTACTTGCTTTAGACACACACCCAGACACAGACATCCCCACCACCAGCTGAGCCTCGCTATGTTCTTACGTGGGCTGCAGTAGTACTGGTATGACCCCAGTGCACCCCTGGGAAATAGCCACTTTCCATACAGATAGACACAGAGCCAGACTGCACCTGTGCTCCTGGAATTCTTTGCAGGAATTGTATCAGACAGACAGAAATTCTGATGCTTATTAGTGACTCTGCCTCCCAAGAGGAGAAGGAAGAGAAAAAAAAGGGAGAAAGAGAAATAGGAATGGGGAGATACAGGAAAGAGGAAGATGAAGAATCTGGTGAGAGAAATGAGGGGAGGGCAGGATGGATGATAACATCTGTTTCTGTTTACCTGCTGCATTGCTGCTCCTGTATGCTGCTGTGCAGATCATCATTAGCAATAAGTCAATAATTTTAGGGCGCCAGTCCTTGACAAATTTTTTGTGTCAGTTTGTCTGATGTTATAAATTGATGAAAGGTATAAGCATGTGTGTAAGCTTTCCAGCTAAAGCAGTCGACCTCTTTCCTGTGCAGGGATTTTGAAAATGACAGACCTTATCCTTGTGACTTTGACGGCTTAATTTGACACATCTCTGCTTAACTAAACACAGCTTCCCAAGAAGTCTTCTGGCAGCAAAATTTTTGCTAATAGAAGAGGGCAAGTAGAGCTCAGCGTTAAAACTGTGTAGTAGTGGGGATTTGTATATGTAATTAAGTAAAAGGGCTGCACAGGAAGTAGGAAGTAAGAGAGAAAATGAACAAAATGTACTTATAGGTGGGTTTATGTTTATTCCCATGTTTAATGTGAGAGCAGAGCAGCTGTGTGCTTCTATATGTCTGTGCACTATGTTAAGTGAGACAGGTGTAAGAGACTAATTGAAAAACTTTTTTACAGATAAAAATCAGACTAATTAAAAACATATGTATAGTCAGACACTTTTGCAGACTTTTCAAAAAAAAAAAGCAAGAAACAAACAAAAAAATCCAACACTGTTGTGACTAACTCATATGCTGTCCCGAGTGGAAACAAGATGTCAAACTGAAGCAACTGTTGATCGCTTATGACCACCACCAGTTCTGAAGGGGAGTAAAGAGTCAGCAGTTTACCGTATAACAGCATTATAAAATAGAAGAGCCAATAAATAGGTTTTTCAAAACTATTGAATCACTGCTACCACGAGGGGCCTTTGAGCATGAGGTCGTAAATGTGAACAAAAAATATGAGTCTGTTGGGTCAAGTGGTATGCGATATTGGCTGTGGACAGATACACACACAAAAATACATGCACACAGTCACACACACACACACGCACACACAAACGTGCTCACACCTGGCGGAGATAATGAATGCATTTACCAAAAACTATAATGTGAGATTCTGGCAGTTTGTGAGTGACAGTAAATCAATTTCTAAGACCCTGTGATCCTTAGAGGAGCCTTTTATTCCTTCCTTCCAACTTCCCAACCTCTTTCCCTTCAGCTGAGCAGCATGAGGTAGTTAAATTATATGACATTACATAAAATGTTTCTTTCGACCAACATTCACTGTGGTTTGCATAGAGCAGAAGGGCACAAAGAATATCAAGCTGACTTTCAGAGATCTTGTGCGGGCTGTTTCTTTCTGAGAAGGCAACAACAACAAACTGTGAATATCTGGGAAAAAAAGCAAATCCCATAGCTCCTCTGAAGCAGTGTGTTTGGGTAATGATGTGTGTCTATGGGAGTCTGTGCGAATTTATTATGTGGAGAAAATCGGTTATTTGAGAACATAACGCTTTAAAAGCAGCTGGGAAACGTCGCTGTGAGCATGTGTCTGTGCATGTGTGTGAAGCTGTTTTTGTGTTCCGAACTCCCAGCAGGCAAATTTGATTGCGCAGACGCTCCATGCCTCGCTGAAAATAAGCTCAACTCGTGGTTTGCCATGACTTACTTTGTCATATGTGCTTGATTCACATGCTCACATACCATGGCTGTTTAACTTTTTCAGTGCTGAGAGCAGCAGATTCTACTTGATCTGTCTTGATGAAAGTTTGGATTTGATTTTAGAACAATGATGAAGCAAAACATTTTTAAACAAACCTTTCCTCGGAGGGAGGCTTTTGTGACTGACTCATTCTGTTGCCATAGATTTAGTTTAACTGTGGAGCAGTACCACCAGTGATGAAATTTTTAATGAGATTTTTTTTGTACATGTCTCTCTCTCTGTATTTCTACATTTAGGTCAGTATGAGTGGGGGAGTGAATGTGAAGTCGGCCCCCAGGGCTCCTCCCTCGTCTGGAATTCCCCTCTCGCACAGCCTGATGCCCTCCTCCCCCAAAGCAGACACCCGCCGCCGGGCTAGTGACCTGCCCAGGCCCTCAACCCGGACCCCGAAACACACACCCACACACACACCCACACACTCTCCATCACTTTGCCCAAGGAGCTCCAGCATCCCCCGGCCTTCCTCCAGGGATGTGATGAGAGAGCCGGGCCTGAAAAGTCAGCTCCTCAAGCGAACAGGTCTACCCACTCCCCAGGCGTCACACTCTGCCTACAGCAGTCCGTCAACCCAGCGGAGGGTGCTGCCGCCACACTGCAAAGACACACTGGATCTGAGCAAACCTGCTCCGCCTCCTGAGCCCTCACAGTTTCCACATGATAGCAATTGCAACAGAAACACACTCACCAACAAGAACCAATCATGGGCAACGAGCAACCTGCGTCCACCTCTCCAGTACAGAAGAGGAGACAGCACTGTTTCCCAGGAGAGTGAGGTCATGCCGCAAAGAGAAGAAGAGCCTCCAGAAAACCAACAGGCCCAGTCCACCATGTTAAACAACAGCAACCTCCGCCCCTCTCAGGCCAGCTACGAGCACGCCATCAGAGGTCGCAGTGACTCCACCAGCCAGTCTGATGAGGAGATGGGGACTCCTGAGGACAGCAGTCCAGCCTCCTCTCCTGGTCCATTGCCGCTGCCACCGATTCTATTCACCATGCCAGTAATGTCCAAGGTGGCTGTTGATATGCAGGATGAAAACCTAGAGAAGGAGGCTGCATCCACAGAGACACACACACCCAGAGTCAACATGGCTACTGTGGCTCCCTTCAGCTACAGGCAAGTGGTTGACACACACACACACAAACACACACCACACAGAAACAACAGCTTATCAAGACTTTCATCATAAGCCCCCAATTATTGATGCCCAACACAAAACCATTTTCTTTTTATTATCATATGATCACTCTCTCTAGTAGCACTTTATGATTCCCCTCTAATCTGACAAACACGCACACACACACACACACACTTTGACTGCCACTCTGACTACCAATGACCAGCCCTAGAGGCCTGTTGTGGCCATTTCAGTCTAATTCTTCTTCTATCTTTTACAGCAGTACATGCGTGTGCAAGTATACACGCATACACACAACTATGCACACACTTAGTGTTTTATGGAGCAGAGCTGATTGCTAAAGTGTCCTCTCGACAGCCTCTGGGCTGGCTCAAAATATTGTTCTCTCTTACACACACAGTCGCTCATGATGTGGGATTAAAAAATGAATCAAATTTTGTAAGTTAAAAAAAAAGTTATGCTGTCTGATTTGTTGGTGTTAAAGTTAAATGAATCTATCAGAAAGGAATGAATCTGTCAGAGCAGAGACAATGTTTTTATGATGTACAAGACTTTATAAGTGTAACAACAAGATAAATTTAAGACAAGAACTTGAAGCTTCTTTTTACTTTTATAATGATAAAGTTGTCTGCAGTGCTTTGTACATTGTTCATGATTTTCTGTTTCTTTGCTTTGCATTTATGGAAATCAGTGTGAAACGTGGCGGAACATCCTTATGGTGACTTATATGTTTGATTACAATCAGTGATTCTAAAATTGTTTGCATACACAGTAACGGCTGTGTTCATAATGTGTTCATAATGTGTTTACAGGGTGCGTGTGCAGGAGAGTGATTTTTCACTGGATGACCTGAGTGACTGCTCATCAGGATCCATAGAAGTCTGCTGTGATGACCTAACACCAGGTTAGATACACTCATTGACACACACACACAACCTGAGTATACCCAGCGAACACTAATGGACAACCATTCTCTGTCTTAATGTATGCCTGTAATGCTCCTACTCATCAGGCCTCAGAAGCCAACCTGAAGTTAGGTGGTATAATTTGTGTGTCTCACTCTGGTGAACACACTGGTGGTAATGGTTTGGTACCGGTCACAGTGCCTGTTGCTAGAGATACTACTACTATTACTTTGGTATTTACTCACTTTGTAATGACACAAAACAGTAATTTTAGTTGCAAAAATAAAGCCCAACTTTCTTGTTTTTTGAAGTAGCTAAGTTGCTAAGTTTTGGCTAATACTAGTCAATATGCTTCACCTTAAGGCAGACTTTGTGATAAACATGTCTTTTCTCAGGTTGCTCATGTTACTTTGGCCAGCTTTGTATTCTTAACTACAAATATATCACACTGATGTTGTTTGTATCGAGTTCTGAAAAGTATAACCACATTTGTAACTGCTTTTGACTTTCTGCTGGCCACTGCTACTCAAAGAAGCTGCAGGGGTAGTCTCACTCTCTTTTTTCCCTCTGTACTCTGAGTTACCCTCTCACACAGACGTGGCACGGATCAATTTAATGTGAATCGGTATTCAGTAGTAAGATGCAGATAGTTTGAGATAGTTTAGAGTGAGGTAGAGATAAGCATGGGATGTTGAGATGGTGGAAGATGACATGGGTGATGTGGGTCAGCAGTGGGATAAAATGGGGCACTTCTAAACACACTGCCAGGGGGTATTATATGAACATTCATTTCAGCTTCATCCAAGAGCTGCTGAGTAGTTCAAACCCTTTTCCCCTCTCACTTTCTCCTCTTTCCTTTCTCTTAGTTCCTTCTTTTCAGTTTCATTGACCTAAAAAGCCACAGTCACAGCAAGACCACCTCCCCCTCCCTTTGAGTAATGGTTTGGTCTGTACCCGCAGCTATAGTCATGAATTGTTGTGGTCAGACTGAGTCGAGGGATGTGGACATGCTTCAGAGATACGACTTTATCAGTGGCTTACTGAATCATTCTGTTTAATGTGGTGTCAGTCGGACAGGAGGGGATCAGCTGCCTAGCTTTGAAATGTGCAGTTCAGAGTTAGAGTGTGTTAAACTTTAATGGCCAAATCTTTTAGCTTATACACATCTGACAGAATATATGCAGCCTATTCAGAAGGTATCAAGACAGTTTTATGTTTTTCTTTATCTAGGAATAATCATGCACATTGAATTTTAGATGAAATAATGATGGTTTACAGTGCAAATTAACCATCCACAATTATACAGTGTAGCACGGCAGTAATGTAAACATACAGACAAGGTCAAATGATTGGCAACAAAATGTTACTTTTCTGTCCTAATAATTTGGAGACTTAATTTGTAAACTCCCATATTATGTGTGACTCCTCCCTACCTTCATATTTAAAAATGCAGCAGAGGACAGCACAGGACAAACACTATAGTGCACATGGCCTTGTGGCTATGTAGTTTAGGATGCAGGAGGTAAGGAGACGTTGACTGAGTGACGTACAGACAGTGTGATAGACTGACCACCGCTAGCTCCGTCTGGCAGTAACAGCCATATGGTCGTCGTGGCTAACCAGCCGTGAGCAGCTGCTGTCAGACTCTCTGTGTCCACAGTCTGCTGGAGGTTTGACAGTCACTGGAAGCACTTTCACTGCTCTTTGTAAAATAGTTTTAAAAAATTCTAGTTACTATATGTCACATAGAAAACATTTCATAATCAGAAAGTTAATATACCATATTACATCACACAAACAGTTGCTCTGACTTCAAAGATGTCTGTTCTCTCTTGATCTGGCCTTTCAATGTCTGTAGCTACCAGAATAGAACTGATTGCAAATAAAACCTTTCGAAAGCTTTTTGGAGGTTTCACCCAGCTGGTTGCGGAAAGAGGAGGTGGGAGCTCGTGGTGGACCAGCCCCTATCTTTAAAGGCCTCTGGCTGTCTTGGGACTATGGTTGTGGCCTTGTAATTGGTCCCCAGAAGGCGTTAAAAACAGACCTAAAGTGTCTTGGACTCCTCTGAAGCTGCATTTACATGGAGGGTGGTGTGACACCGTAATAACAATAATTTACGGAGCAGAGGAAGGGAGGGAAACTGGCAGGAAGGCAAAGTTTTTAGGGAAGGAAAAGAGAGTGAGAGGGGTGAGAGATGAAAAGAGGAGACCTGATAAGCTTAGTGGGTTGATGGATTTCATTTTGTGTGAGGAGGAAAAAGAACAAACAGAGAATAATGGCAGTGATAAGATGACAGATTGAATGTAAGTTAAACACTTCTAAGCTGAGGGCTCTGATTGAACTCACAACATAGGGCCAAATCATGATGAGATTTGGTTATGGTTGCCTTAAGTGACCGTGGTAAAAGAGAAGTTTTCCACAAATTGAATGTTTTCCAGATGCTTTCATTAGCAGTAACATAATCAGCCTGTACATCTTCCATTCGAAACCCTAATGAAGACTTGAACATTTAATGTGACTGTAGCACCATGTGGTCTTTCAATTAGACCTCAGACCTCCTGACCTTGTCTCTCTCTGGAGAGGTGGATTTGAGCAAGTGTTCAGGTCTGAGCATGTGTGTGTATGTGGGCTGATGTATGCATATGTGACAGTACCCAGATGGTGTTTGGAAGATAAATGTGATGTGGACAGCATATCATTTTTCATCTATCAGTGAGGGTATGGCCTGATGGTCCCAGCGGTCACTCCCAAAGTCTGTCAGCTGTTTCTCTCTCTCTCTCTCTCTCTCTCTCTCTCTCTCTCTCACACACACACACACACACACCCACACACACACACACACACTCACACACACACACACACACACACACACACACACTGTACACACACTCAGGCAATCAGTCTTGATTTACGTCTGGTCTGAGAATTCCATTCACAAGGGTATGAAATGCTGCACAGCTTGCCACACCCATCCTCACAAATTCAGCGTAATCATGTGATATCTACATTTACAGATAGAAAAGAGAAAGAATAGTACTTTCCAGGTGTTGGAGTGACACATTTTTTTAAAATCAAGGGACACATGTTCCTTTGAAATAGTCACACAATCTGGAGCAGAGATTTTTATGATGTGTTTCTCGAGGCAAGCAAAAAAGAAACTCAGTGGCCATTAGCCAGATGTACTGCGTTTTACAGAATAGCATAATATAATGTATATTCAGTGCTGGTTTATTGGGTATACCTAGAACCTAAAGGAGGCTAATCAGTAATTTTACAATAAACCCTCTTTTATGGAAGTATTCATGTTTAGTATAAAACAATCTGAACAAAAACTGAGAAATGCAGCCTCCTTTAAAGTAATATTGACTTTTGCATAGCATGTCACATTATAATTTTATGCAGGTAGTTTTATGTGACTGATTATATTTTTCTCCTAATGTGTCTATGTTAAAAAGAGCCCAACATGTCTTTTATGTGGAATTTTAAAGACAGGAAAGTAATGATTTAAACTGATAGAGTTGATGGAGAAATTGCGGGAAGCAGAGACAAATCAGCCATAACAATACCACAGTGTGTTATATTTGGGTAAAAGCTTAGTGAATTGGTGAATGAGCCAATCAACACTCTTACAAACTATGTGATTAACAGTAAATAGACATTTTAAATACATTTTGAAGCTGAGTCTATTGATTGAAAAATGCAGACCACCCACAGAGATTTTGAAACTCCCTTTTGCCACTCACTTTTTAAATAGTAGAGTCAGCAAATCTTTAGTAATGAAGGTATGAAATCGGCTTTCAGTTTATAAATTTCATGCTCCACATCCCTCTAATGCGCCTGGACAGTCTAGTAAATAGTATTTTGATAACCCCCGGCTGCATCTACTCTTAGACAGTGCTTAATCCTCTTTGGCCAATCTAATCAGAGAAACATATGCCGAGTTGGCTTTGGATAGTGATGAGTGGTTTAGTAGCTTTGGGAAGATGATCAGACATAAGCGTGGACTAGATTATGTCCTCACTCATCACCAGGAGTGAGGCAGTAATCACTATTTAGGGTTCACTGTCATGCCCTACTCTATGTTTGACCCTTACTTTGACCTACTAGAAGTTCTTTGGTCCGGTGTCAGGACAGCTTAAGTGATGGCCCAGTTTTTTATGTTTGGGTTAGGTGTTCAGTTTGGTGGGGAGGACATCACATGAGTATCTTAAGCATACAAGAGTGCACATGATTCAAAAAAAGAGTAAAGTGGCCATAATGCATATACATGTGTGAATAAATGAGTAAAAATTCATGTGGACACGCATCAAAGCTCCACATTCTCCCATTTGTCTCACACACTGAGCGTCCTCCTCCTCCTCGTCCTCCTTCCTCCCTGTGCCCAGGGTCATTTCCTTACAATATAGGAGGCTCACAGTAATGTCTGCATTAGATAGAGTGAGATATGAAGGAAAGAAAGGAGGGGGAAGGGTGAATTGAGCAATGGGTGAATGAGTGCACACACTCAAGATCCTGTGTGACCTCTGAGGTGACTCCTAACCCAGGGAGTCGAGTTATGGAGTCAGTCATGTGTGTAACCTCCCTGTGTCTCTGTGGGACCTCACACACACTCACACACACACTACACACACAGGAAGGGAGTCACAAAGACATCTATCTGTCTAATGAATAACCTATGGAGAGTCAAGAACACATATTGGCACATGCTTCCAGGGTTAAGTTTCCTGGCGTTAACTGATTCATGCCGGTTCATTTTGTCATATGCTGTAAGTTTGTTTTCACACATTTCTGTGTATACTTTTATAAACCCCAGTTTTTTCCTACAGAGAGAAACAAAACAACACAAGTGAACAAGCTCATACATGCTGATAATATCCAATGCTGCTGTATGCACACCACGCTGTAGCTAGGCAACCATCCTCTACAGCACAGCATTGTGGGATACCCCTGGGAAGTGTGCTGAGAATGTCAACACTGAGGCATCTGTGAGGGAGCATCTACAAAGAGCCATACCTTTTAAAAGACACACAAATTCATTACTTTTCACATGCTTTATTCCCTCAGGATGGCAGTTGGTGTTTTTCAGCCGTCAGCTGTGTCTGATTCACGATGAGTGTGTGACATTCACCCTGTTTTCTTTGGATTAACAATTGTGCCACCGGAATCAGGAGTTGGGATGACTGATACACTCACTCTATTACCATGGATAGCCTTTAAGTGGCAAAAATGGCCCAAATGCTTAAGCAGGTGACTCATTCTGTGCATCATCATCACTGAGTGAGACCACCAGAAGTGTCAGTGCGGAAAAAACTCCTTCTCTCATTCACACATACATTTGTGACTCAAGACTTGGAAGCCACATACTGTATGTATCAGCTTGCTGTCTGACTATTTTCTGTGTAAACAGGACATTAATAGCCGTGTTATTGTGTTGGTGCAGTACCTGTGTGTGTGTGTGTGTGTGTGAGTGTAAGTGCGAGCCTTCCCTTGTGTATGCGTATGTCACAGTCCTGTATTCATTTCTGTGTCCTGTGGACCCCACACTTCAGTGTGTTAGTGGACATAAGCAAATGTAGCAGGAGTGGCGAGGCGGTGAGGCAGGATATCCCTTCTCTGTCTTACAGGCTTCCTCTGCTTCTCTGGCACACATACAGAGATCCTTCCTCACCCAGTCGTCTTCCTCCTCCTCCTCTCATTTTCTTCATTGGGTTTTTTTCGACGTTATACCTCTACATTCTGATATTCTCTCTCTTCTTTGTCCTCACTAGCAGCGTTCAGTAGGTGTGTGCTGTATCCTTTTATGTTCGCTCTCTTCTCTTCATCTTCTATTCTCAGTCACACCTACTCTCGTCATTTTCTTCTCACTTCTCCGCCCCGTTCACACACTTGTCATCTTTAGAACAACTTTTTTTTTCTTGTATTTAGACACAAAAAGGCAAAACAAGAGGAACCAAGAAGGAGTGGGTGACAACAGTGAGTGGGTGAAAGTGAGAATGCATGCCATCTGCTTAGTCAAATGGGAACTGTTTCTCTTTAATTTTCTAGACTCTCTGCTATGATTGGTTGCATCCAAAGCAGCAGTCTTTTCCTCTTCTCCACCAGTACTTTTCCTCCTCAAAACTGGTGACCTTTTTTAACCTTGTAGATATGCATGTAAAGCACCACACAGTGTTCTTCACATGACTGCGCGGTACAGATATAGTGGTGAATCTGTTCCTAACTGTTTAGAAGTGCTAAGGCAAATATACTCATGCAAAGTACAGAGACACTCTGCCTCTTTCTACCTGCCTGTCTCTCTGTCTGCCTCATTTTCCTTCTATTTCACTGTGTTTTCAATCTAGCCATTCATCACTGTATATCTGTCTACCTGTCTCACTCACCTTAACTTACATTTGCTTAAGAGTGTCTTTATGTGTGTATGGAACTGTTTTCTCGTCAGCGTAGCAAAATTTCCCATAGCTCTGGCCACTGTGGTCAGCCCACAAGCGCCTTCACAAACACACGCACACACACACACTTCTGTGACCTATTGAATGTGTGAGTCTGCTATGCCATGAATGTGTAGGCTAATACTGAGCACTGGCACTCATCACACCCTGAAACTGCCAGCTTCTCTGATGTCAGGCCAGATTGCTCCAGTCAATCAGACACCCTGCACAGACAGCATGCTGTGTGTGTGTGTGTGTGTGTGTGTGTGTGTTTTTGTGTGTACGTGTGTAGAAAGAGACTTTGCAGAAAGAGAGTAAGAGAATGAATGTTTACATCGGCCATATATTAAAGTGATTGGACTGTGGAGCCAGAGAGACGAGCACTGGAACAAACATGTAGCTGTGTGCTGCTGACACACACTTTACCTGTGTGTGTGTACATGCTTTCAAGAGCACTGACGCGTGCTTTTGCCCCACGTGCATTTGTGTGCCACACAGACCTCCCTTGTACGCAGTCTCTCTCGTTTGACTAAACTTAATCCCTCATCAGGGAAGTATAAGAACTTACGTATAGAGCATCTATTAGCCTTAAATTACATCTCTTTCCCCCCTACTGGCCTGCTACCAGCCCCAGAGCCCCCATAACTGTCACCACACAGCTCTGGCCTCAGTGTGGCATAACCGCCTCAACATTGGCCCTTTATTCAAGCTAGCTGCTTCTAATTAATGGCTTTGGCCTTTACACAATAAAACAGCCAATGTATGTCTGTGTTATTGCTTTCTGCCAGGCTTCTGTATTACACACACTCAGTCAAGGCCAGATTGATGTTTGGTTGGGTGCTGTGCGGGTATTTTAATGCCTCTCGTTGTCTTTTTTGGGTTCAATTGGCGCCAGTTGGGGTACTGTTGAAAAATTAGCCGTGCTAATATTGAGTGTGGAATGTGAGCAAACAGGACATCGCTTGTTTTCGCTCTGGTTTAGTGTCAACCAATTTATGCAAATATAACGGAAAACGGGCAATAGCCCAACAGCCTGCTTTTCTGAATACCACACCTAACAGTTGGAGACCTGATAACATCACAGCCGCAGGCACTGCTGCTTGCATACAAGAGAAAGTAAGTGCACTAACGGTAATACACCCTGAGAATAAACACTCCACCAGTTAAGCTACAAGACCCGTATGCAGGCAGGATGCATTACAGTAATACACAAAAACAAGTTCTCAGGTTGTATTGATTGTCAAGGAGTAATGATCGCTTTAATGGTTATTTTATGCGCTGTCATCATCATTACTTCTAATGGGACTAAAGACAGATAAGAAATGACGACACTGTATTATTTCTGTGTTTCTGTTGATGTTCCTCTCTTATCGGATGTCCACTCAGCTCTGTGTGTTAGGAGAAATTGCAGGAATAGATTCTATCAGTGTTCAAAGCAAAAGATCCGCGAGTCAAGCAAAGAAAAGTGATGACAAAATGAAACAAGGGAGTAATACCGACAATGAAAAAGAGTCCAAGTTAGTTCTGTGTCCTGTGTTGATTGGGATGGGATGTCCAGAGCAATGAGATGACGTAGTTGAACGTGCAAGAGCTAAGCGGGTCCCTGGATGGGAGCCTTTGCTTCTTTGAGCCTGTCTCATTGATGTGACACACTCATAGAGACAGACCCACATACACACTTAGACTCATGCAGGGGAGGATGGACAACAACAAAAAAACCCCCACTCATTCAGGCACTTAGTCATGCACACGTGTGCTTGGTTTTCAGCCACTGTGGCATCGTAGTAGTTGTGCTGAGGGACAGTTGAGACTGTGGTGAATATACAAACTTAATGGCCTGCGCATGTATAATAACTAGAAATGGGGGGGTGGGGGATGTACTGTGTCTGGAGAAAGGAAGGAAAGGAAGGGAGGAAATGGGAAGATGGCGACTGAGATGCATGGAGAGGTAATATGTGGCAGGTGGGAGGGGTGTGTGGATGATCATTTGAGGTCTGCTGGCTACTAATTGAAGCATAATTGGTGGTTGACCTATCTCATAGTGTATTAGAGACTGGTAAATGTGTGTCCTGTTCTCCTCTCCTAAGCTGGTCCCACAGTCACGGCTGTTTTTCAGATAATTTGAATCAGCTTAATCATGGGTGGGCCTCTTGTGATTAGGGCACATAAGAAAATCTGAATGTGAAAGGATGAATAGAGCAGCTAATGTGATTATGAATGATTGGATGTGCATTTGTGTGCACGTGGGGTTTTAACTCAGACTCCGACATTTGACATCACAGATTATTTGTTTCACGAGCAGCTATACTTAATAAAAAATATCTTTTTTTTCAGTCTGTCTGCTTTTCTTTATTTCCTTCTCTCCTTCTCTTTGTCTCTTTGTCTTTCTCTCTGTCTTTCTTTCTTCCTGTCTTCCTTTCTTTCTTCTTGTTTCCTCGCTGGTGTGCAGCATAACACAGCATCTGCGGTGTGTGTATCAGAAAAAGAGAAAGAGAGAGAGAGAGAGGATCGGCGGGTGAATCAGCTAGTGGGAGGAGAGAGAACGAGAGACAACAAGAAAGGAGGGAAGGATAGAGGAGGAGGAAGGAGAGGGAGGGTGAATGAGCCAGCGGGGGTAGTGGGAGCAAACGAGCGAGTGAGGGAGAGGTAGAAGGGAGGAGAGAAAGGGGAGGGGGGATGTTGGTGCTGCTGCTGCTGCTGCGACTGTTTCTCCTGTCAGTCGGCTGCTGCCTGCCTGGCAAGCAGGAGGGAATACAGAGCGAGAGAGAAGCAGAGAAGGAGACAGAGAGAGAGAAAGAGCCCGGTCAGAGCTATATTTTATTCTAGCGGCATTATTGTGGCACAGAAAGCCGCAGACATGCTGTGAAGAAGTGGGTTTAGGCACTGGACGCTGATCTACACATCTATGGATTACCAGCAGTGAGTAAGAGGGACAGCTACTGCCACTTTACTAACCCTCTCATCATTTTCAGTAGCGGGGTCTCCCACAGTGGGGAGTCTGGCTCAGTCTGGACCCACTGGAGACAGAGGGGCAGAGAGGGACAACAAACCAGACACAGTCTTTGTGTTCTTACATCTTTCTTTCTCCCTCCATTTTTTTCTGTTGGCTTGTGTGTATTTTAGAGAGTGTCACTGATGCAGTTGCTTGGCTCTCTGCAGGAGGGATGTTGGAGGCTAATGTGGCTAACATTAGCATGACGGCTAAACCCAGAGAGTTGGACCTGAGGTCTGCTGCTGTCTCCTACCAGGAAACTTCAGCCCAGGCCATGGCCTCCAGGAAGCCCTCAACCAAGCCCTCTGCTCTGCCCCAGGGACCCTCACGTCCCTCTGGGTCAGAGCTCAAGGTCTACCGGCCCACGTCTGGATCTATCCCTATTCCAATCCCCAATCCATCCGGACTCCGCAAGCAGCGGTCACTCAGCAACCTGTCCGTGCTCACTGATGCTGAAAAGAAGCTGCACCTTTACCAGTCTCCCCGCTGGAATGATGATACGAGCCGACCCAAGCCAGGTCAGGGTAAGACAGGTCAGACTGGCGGTGGAAAACCGCAGCTCTCTCGGACCCTCTCAAAGTCAGAACAGTCTCTTTTCCAGGGGAAGCCCAAACCGTTCTCCTCCTCATCTGTGACTTCTAATGTAAGCAAGCCGAGTCGAATCCCTGCCCCTGGTAAACCACGGGGACCTTATGCTGAGGTCAAGCCCATCAGCAAGGCCCCTGAGGCGGGCCAGAACGCACACACAGACCCTGCAGACTACCCAACTAAAGCTAACTCCAATGGAGCTGGGAGTACTGGGACTAATGGCAAGAAACTAACAGAGAAGGCGAGATCTGCATCTCTGTCAACTGAGGAGAAGAAAGAGAGGAAGGGAATAGAGGGAGAAGATGATAAGGGCTATCTGAAGGTGGATCCAGAATTAGTGGTGACAGTTTTGGGAGACCTGGAGCAGCTGCTCTTTAGCCAAATGCTTGGTGAGTCTATTATTTTATCACTATTTTGCAAGCACGACACCTACATAAGGACAGGCAACAATTATGTCAACAAGTTAACAGTTACTTATTGATTCAGTTGACATTCAATCACATAAACATCCTCTCCTTTTTTTTCTCCTCTACTCTCCACACCCATGCTGTTCCCTCTAGCTCTGGCTGTAGCTCCAGCATCAACAGTGAATTTTAAATGAGTTGAGTCTCTATTGCAGCAAAGCGTAGTGTCAGTGTTTTTCACTATACGGTGGTGAGAGCCCTCGTTCTTGTAGCTGGCAAAATTCCCTTGTTTATATCACCGTAGAAGTCAAGTGTGCGCTGCTATATGTGTAACACAGATTTATGTTTTCTGTATCTGTGTGGATGTGTACTAGCTCTGTGTGCTCCCATGATTCAGCTGAAGTAAGCATTTCCCGAGGGCTGACATGATTTTGTTGTTGATTCATTAGCCAGTACTTCAGTGTTTTGTCCTAGCCTCACATGACCCACTGCCACAGTGAGCCAGATATGTATTAATTTATCAAATCCCTCCCTCCTGCTTCTCACATTATATATCTTTCTCACAGTTTTGCTCTCTAACTGTACAACTGTGTGGGCACAGGAGCATATTTTATATATATATATATAAGATTTTATTTTATTTTTATCGCTGAAAGCAGTCCATGCCTGTATTAATCTGTGCCGTAGTTAGTGTGAACCGCATGTTTCATGTCAGTACTGCAGCCTCAGCATGTCCTGGCTCATGCCGAAATCAGCCATTCGTTAATAAAGGTCGTGTGAGTGGGACTGGTAGGGTGTGTGTTCACAGTCGGTAAATAAAACGGCTGCATATTGAGTCAGGCTCCGGTCACAGTGGGCCACATATTTAGCCTCGCACCACTCCCTCACCCTCCTCGTCCCCCTCCCTCCCTTCTCCCCTCCAGCTCCATTGATCTTCGGGCCACTGACAGATGGTCACTATCCATCCCCCCTTCACCCCCCACCTCTTCCCCCTGTTACCGGGGGCAACGTGTAGGAGGAGAGAGGGGAATCTAAGGGGGTTGGTGGCATGGGCAGGTAGTTAGCATGGCACCATTTACACAACACACATAGACATGCACACACATACCCCAAAGACTACACACACATAAGGGACAGATGCACCAGGACAAACGGTATTTCCCAAGTTTTAGCTAATGGGGGTGTATTTGAGTGATGACTGAGTTTTTGACTTAATAGGTCAACCCAGGGTTTGAACCTGCACCTTTCATCCATTATTCATTCACGCACATTTTCTCTCTGTGTCTTTGTTTATGTCTATCTATTACTCATTCTCTTTCTATCCCTCCCTCTCGGCAAGAGCAGATAGCATCAGAGAGAGAGGAAGCTGAGGAGAGAGGAGCGTAGTGGGTCATTATATCTGGCTTGATGTGAGGAAATCATTTTCTGTCCATCATCAAGCCTTTCTCTGTCCTCCACCTCTATTCTCATTTCCTCTCTCTGTCTTCACCATCTTACCTCCTGCAGCACTGTCCCAAATCACAGCTTGTGTGACCTTGCCCCTGCAGCCCTGTGTCTGTGTGTACTGTACATGATGTTTGTTTTATGTGTGTGTGTTGTGGTGTGTATCTATTTGTGACCTGACCTTGTTCCTTGTTTGAGACCTTGTTATGATGTTGCTGGCCACACCTACGTCAGCCAGCCAGGTAGGGAGGAGGAAGATGAGGATAAAAAAAAAAGAAAAAAGAAACTAGAGAACCGAATTTAGATTTATCAGAGAGAAATGAAAGAGCAAAGGGAGATAAATGAGAGAGACATAGCATAGAATAGAGACAAAGAGAAAGAGAGAAAAACACTAGAATAAAATAATGGTAATAACCAATGACCTAAATTTCTACCTGGCTTCCCAAGTGACCGACTGTTGTTTTGGGTCATTGCAATCTACCACAACTTGCCAAATGTTTATCATAAAAAACCACAGCAGGTGTGTAGGATAGGTATGTGAGTGAGAACACTGATTTGTGTTTATTTGTGTGTGTGCGTGTGTGCATGTGTGTGTGAGAGAGGTTAATTGTAGCTTGCCCAGTAGCTAGCGGCTGTGGGCTCATCTTTTATCATATCTGCTTCTCCATTTCCGATGGGACGTGCAGCTAATTGGTTTCTGCTCCATGTGCTCTGTCACAGTAAGATAGATTATGGATGTTCAATGGATCGTTCCCAGTGATCCACTCCTCCCCTTCCAGTACAGGCTCCCACCTTCTCGTCAACTGCCTCCTACAAACATGAAAGCAATGTCTTATTGTACTGAATGGTATTATATCATGATAAATCAACCCTGACCCGGTCACAGCTTGTTGATATGGAAGCTACATGTTAGCTCTGTTAGCTGCAGGATCTAAAATATGTGCTTGTGTCTGAACATGTCATGCTGCATGACAGCTAGCAGCATGCATTGTGACACTGTCCTTTTGAGATTAGCCAGCAGTGCTAGGCAAAGATAATGGAGAATGCCACTGAGGTCTAATCGGGATATATAACCCAAGACCATCAGCTTTGCACTTAAAAGGGATAACTGCCCTCCCACATATACACACACACACACAGAAGAAAAGAAAAAAAAACCAATCCAGGATATTTTAAGGTAAGGCCGATATGTTTATCTTACGAGGTGATTTAGGATTAGTGTCAGTATAATCTGTTTTTCCTTAATCGCACATACATGTTTTAGCACTGAGTGATGAAGAGCTTTTTATTAATTGGATTTAGGGAATTACTTGACTTGTGTGTCCGCAGCAGTGCTGGACTTGCGGCTTAATTCTCCCTTGTCATGTGTGTTAGCATCAAGGTTGAGAATGATAAAGTTTGTAAATTTTTCCATGAAAATTAGTCGACCTGAATGACACCTTGTAAAGTATACAGTGCATAGGCCACTGAGGTCATCTAAAGCAATGAACCTCAGATGTGTGCCACTAATGACACCTCCTGGTCCCACCCATAATGAGGTGTGTGTGAGAGGGTAAGCTCCCTAAAGCAGTGTCCTTTCCCAGCATGGGGCAAGCTCGGTTTAGAGAGGATCCAGTCTAAAGACACCAGCAAGCCTCTGGATTAAACCCTGCATAAAGATAATGAGAAGATTCAGCCTCCATTCCGCTAATCACAGATCTATCACCCTGGAAAAGGCCAGCCATCGAGACTAAAATGAATTACAGATTAAAGCCCAAAGGATATCTGTTTGGATGGAGATTTGGGTATTTGGAGGAATTTTGCTTTACGAAAATTTTCCGAAAATAGATTAAGGGTAGAAGATTGGAGATGTTATGTGGCTTTGGTGTTGGCTGAGCGGTTCTTCAAAACTGTGTGACTGTGTTGCTCACATGTGACCGTAAAGGCTCAGCAGAAAACAGCCAAGTCAGTGACACACGAACACTTATAAAAGCAGCCTTGACAGTCATCATGCTTGTTATTTTAGTTTGACATTGTATTGTGTTTGTGTGTGTGGGTATGTTTGTGTGGTCGATGGTTACTCATCTCCGTCAGCTGTCTGTGGAACAATAAACCCCACAGAGAAATTCGACAAAGCCTAAAAAGGAACACACGCGCTCAGGAAAAAAGCAGACACATGCACGATCCTGTTTAAGAGATCTCAACGGTGCTGCAGGAAATAACAAAAAAGCAGTGCAGCTTTTGCACCAGCATACACACACACACACTCATTCACACACACACACATTCAATGTGTGCCACGTTCAGTCACTGATATCCTCTCTTGTCCATATTCGCCTGTATTCATCCTTTTTGGCTGTGACAAGGTATTTTTCATACTCAGTCCCTTCATTGTGATCACAGTGCTGAGTCTCTAATGTGATGCGGGTGCGGCTGGAGAGGCCGGTTCCACCCCGGTCCTTGCTGACTGAGGGATTCAGGGCAGCCCTCCTCCCATCGAGAAGGTAGTGACAAGTGGAATAAACACAGACGCCCAAGGAAAGTGAGGAATAAAGCATCCCTCAAATTCTCTCTCTCTCTCTCTCTCTCTCTCTCTCCCTCTCTTCCTCTTTCTCTCTTTCAACTCTGATGTGAGTTGACGGGTAGCAGTGTTCTGTCACCAGTCAGACAGCAGAGAGGATATTTCTGGTGCATGTGTTTCAGGAGGAGGACAGAGGACATCTTTTTACTGTGACAGGATTTTTGTCATAAGGAGAATTCATAGAGAGAAATAGTTTGTACTTAGGGGTGCATGTATGATCGTGGATTTTTTTCCCTCATTGTTGTCTGTGTGTGTTTGTGTATGTGTGTTTACAATGCTTTGTGGTCAGTCTCTAAGGATTTAATGCAGGAGCCATTGCATTAGTGCTGTCTGCTTCCTGCCATCTTCCTCCTAAATCATATTAGTACTCTGTTTTTTTTTGCCTCATCAGCTGTTACGCAACACACACGTACACACACACTGCATATCACTAAAAAACAAGTAAGTTTGTAACAAACTTTGAAAGATTTGAGTGCTTATTGATTTCAATTAAGAACTCAACTTACCTACAGTGAATGTCCCAGTGAAATATTTCTTAAATGACTAAAGGTTAAACCATCCATGCTGGTGCTTAACTTAAATGTAATGATGAAGTAGAGAAGAGGGATAAAGGAAAGATACAGAACAAAAACATTTTAGCAAGGCTCTGAAAAACAAAAACTGGTGTGTGTGTATGAGAGGGAAGGGGAGAAAAAGACAGAGGGAGAGATATGTAGGCCGCCTTGTGATGAGGAGCACTTAGTATTCGTCTATTTTTGTTCTGTTTGTGTTTTCCACGCAGATAAAAGTTCCCATTGTTAGCTATGTAGCTAACTGCATGCTGTAGCTGCTGTAAGGAAACAGAATAAGTCTCACACACACATACACACATAAATCTGACTAAGTCTTGTGACAGCATTGTGGTTACATTAATATGTGACAGTGTAAGTGTTGTTGGCTGAAGCTAAACCAGCAACAGTTCACAGACATATACCTTACTTTGTAAAACCTCTCCCATTTGTTTAACCATAAATAAAAATAAAGCTTTGATCCCAAGTCAGTTGCATGGGCCATCGCCTATGGATTGTTGAATTGGGTTTGTTGTAAAATTTTATCACCCAGTTATAAATCACATTAAGTCACATTTATTGAGGCATAATATTTGGATTTTTCTATTTCTCTTATGTAAACCCACATATGGTGGTTGTTAAACTTTTATTGTAAACTGAAGTTTTCACAGACCAGCTGCAACGCTTTTGCACAAATAAAACCGAATAGGGGAGTGAAGAGAGCAAAAAACCTGCAGCTCCAGATGTATTGTAAACAAACACAGCAGCATACACAAAACAGCCTTTTTAGGGCCAAAGTGCAAACATACAGTTAGGGTTGGGCATTTTAATACATCTGGTTTAATGAGACCACCTTTGATTCATGACAGTATGTGATTTACAGGTTTTCTTTGTGCCAATGTGATGAACCTTTACTTCATGTACTTGACATCAAAGTAAGAATCTGTCAGAGATTACAATTAAGCAGAATTATTTTACATGTTACTTATGAATATTGTAAACAGCTTCTAAGTTAACTTTCCAGGAATTGTACAACATCTTCATATGTATCCACAATATAAAATACTGTGATACAAAATGCTGGCTTAAGTTTTGAGAAGCCAATCTGTGCAATCTGTACCTACTTTTGAATGATTGATTTTTAGTCAAAATGCTAAATCTGGTTTTTCAAAAGTGCAGATTTTGTTTTTTTCTCAATTTTTTAAGGATAGAGAACTGAATATCTTTCAGTTTTGGCCAGACAAAAAAAAACATTTGAAGCTGTTGTGTTTTGCTTTTTCTTACATTTTATTGACTCAGAGACTAATCAGCTATTTTACAAAATAATGCATTTCGTAGATTTTTAAGTGAGATGCTGCCTGACCTTCTGTCTCGCCCATCATTTTTTCTGAACAGCACACAAAGTGCAGACTGTCTGTCTGACATGTGAGAGCGAAGCTGCAGCTGGGTTTAAGCACATCGTAAAATACAGTTCCACAGGAAACAACTCTCTTGAACAGAAATACACCCAAACATTGCCACACATTATGGTCTTCCTTGGACTCGTTGCTGGGTTTACTTAGTATGTGTGTTAGTGTGTGTGGCTGTGTCGAATGTTGTCTGAATGTGCGTTTGGCTCAGTCAGTATTTAGTTGGCTTCTGATTTAGATTTAAGCTGAACAATTTTAAGCATACACAAGAAGCACAAGAGATACTGTGGAAAGCTCTTGATGCTTGACATTTCATGCCACACACACATGCACACACATGCAAACACACACACTCTATCTGACTGGTTTATGATATTTTTCCTTCAGGTGATGATTTAATGATAGTTACATCTAAATATGTGTTTGTATTGTTAATGTGTTTTTTTTATCTCTGTACTGCCCAGCCACTTCACAGCTGTTTAATCTTCTCCAGTGCACCTCGAGAAATACACACACACTCATCCCTCTTTGTGTTTTAAAACCTAATCAGGGGGCCCAAATGTGAGATGTTTCTTTCTTGTTACATTTATGAGGTCTCGACCTTCCTCTCAGAGAAGGTAAACTTCTCTCAAGTGACTTAAATCTTCCTCATCTTGCCCTCTAAGCGGATAGCACTGTGACTTCTAAGCAGATAGGGCTGTGGTTAAGGAGATATGGCCGATGTGTTTATGTGTGTATGTCTGTGTTTGGGTCAACATCCAAAGCCATGTTTTGGGGGTGTGGAGGTCTCAGCTGAGAGGATAAGAGGGAAAGTTTGAAGGTTTTAACTCTGTACTAAATGCTGCACTGAGGATTAAGGGTCAACTTGTAATAGTTTTATCTGATTGTCCTCATGTTTGCAACTCTGTTCCAGTGTCTCGCTCATCCTGTATGTCTGTTATGGAATCTGCTCTACATGAGGGCTCCCAATTTTAAATGGATTTTTGACACAGTCAGCTGCCCCAAACCACTGCTGCCTATCTCTTAATATCTTGTATTTCTCATACACGAACATTCATACACTAATCATTCTGTCATGGAAAGACTACTGCAGCATTTGTTGCATTTGAATCAGCAACTGGTCAAATGTAGTGTACACAGATGCAATTTTGTTCTCTGGAAGGCTCATTAACCATGCATGTTCCATATCAGATATGATCTTCAAGGGCTCTAATATCCTGTTGCGACATCCCAGCGAAGCGGATGAACTTTTGTGCGTGTGTGTTTTTGTGCGCGTGTGTGTGTATGCGCGTAAATGCACATTTGGGTGCATTAGCGTGTGTTTGTCAGCTCTGGCCAGATGTGCAGGAATGGCTGTGTGTTGTAATGCTTCCTGTTTTGCAAACTGTCTGAGGTCAGCAGAGGGCTGTGTTGCTCGGTTGAGTAGAAACAGAAAAATAGAGACAACATGAAATGTTATTACCAAATTGTTGCGTCAAACAAAGTGATGAACCATTTTTAGCAGCCTAGCAGGTTCTTTTAGACGTTGTGACATGTATATTTGGGTTATCATATGCTCTAACTTTGTCTCACCTGAAGGAGCATTCTCATATAGACGATGACGTAAAAACATAAACAACAATAAAAACCAGAGAGCTTTTACTAGCATCCTGTTTGTGTGATTTTTGTATGTAACATGTCAGGAATGCTGTAATGATTGTATTTGTTGTAGACAAACAGCCACTTTGGTACAAGTGTTTTGTGATATAATGCAGTGATGCCCCACCACACACATCTATCATGTGATAAGCGTACTGTAGCCTGAGGAGTGTTACGGTGACACTAACATATGTGCACACATGTGGACTGGACGGGGACAAATGAAGTCCAGAGGGAAAGAAGGAAAGAATAGAAACAGGAGCCATTACTCAAACCTTCATTCATATACCGCAAAACCGAACCTCTTGCTGGTAAAGACACACGCTCATGCATGAACATGCATTTAGAGTTGCCACACAGACAACACACTGTCAAAGAAGGATGAACAAACACACCCACCCAAATGCCCAATGCACACTATGGCAGACTACTCCTGCAAGGACAGAGCCATTAGATTGTCTTTTGGGAGTTTTTTTGTTGTTTGTTTGTTGTTTTTCCTAATGGAGAGGAGAGTCAAGTAACTCAAGAGAAGAAACCAAGTCGACAGTAGTTTCAGCATCTTAGTTTTCCATCTGCTCTATCTGCTAGTAGCCATTAGATGTCCACATCATGCAGTATACTCTTTCTGCCTCTTCTATTTTTAAGGGATAAGGGTGGAATTTTTTGTGTGTGTCATATTGCCAACAAATATCATCAAAAACCAAAATCAAAAAATTGAAATTCTCCCTCCAGCAGGTATTGCCTGTGTAGTGAATGCCTGATAGAGCTTATTTTTTTTGTTCTGTGCCACAGATGTCCAGTGTTGTCAGAAGACTATTAATACCACATACATGAGTCACACTGTTGCTTTGGATGGCACGTTCCTTTTTTATGGATTTGTCGTTATGCACAGTTTTTTTTTTTTCAGTCCTACATATTAGTTTTTTTTTTTTAGTCCTACATGGCCGGTCCTGCTGCTGAAAATACTGTGAGAGCCACAGACGGAGTGGAGAAGTGGGAGTGCATTGAGAGCCAGACCAGCAGTAATGGATTGTTGGTTATAATCTTTTTGGGGGGATTTCTTTATTATAGGAAATACATTAAAAATCTGCTTTGTTTTGTTTTGGGGTTTTTTTGTCAAGGGGAAAAATATTATGGCTGTCACGTGAGACGATTTTAAATAAAGTTAAGCATGTAGTAGTTTTATGAATGCCCTGTATTTGACCATCAGCCTTAAGCCCCATGTGAACATCTGCCTAAGCTTTGTTGTCTTAAGGATTTACCAACAAGTCCTGTGATGTTGCTGCTGATTCAGAGGCCAGCAGCTCTTTTCAATGGGCTTATGACCAGACCACATGCACACAATAAGAGAGAAAAGGGCAGTGCTTCTTTATTTATGGCCATTGTGCTTTTATGTTTTCTTGCCGTCTGTGGTCTTGTTGTGGAATAGGCAGGATATTCCAAAATAAGATGCTCTCTTTCTTTCATCCTTTACATCCCGAACTTTCTATTTCTTGCTCTCCTTTGAAGTTGTCCTGACTCTTTGTTTTGTCAGAGTGCAAACTTGCATCAGAATGCACCGCTTGTCCGTGTAGAACATGCATGCACTTAAAATAACACTCTCACACTAACTTGCTGACTCTTGTTTTAAGAGTCTGAGTGGGCTTTTACAAAAAGCTCCTCAGCTAGTTTCATGGCCTCTTCAGGGCTGAAGTGTGTGTTCACAAGCGTATCGAAAAGAGGCAGGTGTAGCTCACTGTCCCAACAGATACATGCACACAAATGCACACACACACACACATACGTACACACGCACACTCTCTTTAAACCAGATCAGTGTAATTCATGTGGACCCCTGGGGAGCTGCCAGGGCTGACAGGGATATTTGCATCACTAATTCCCCCAGCACCACCCCCTCCCCATGCCAGCTGGGACCACCAGGGCCAGGGCAGAGGCAGGACAGGAAGTCTTTTTCAAACTCACATGCACACACATACACACAGGCGCATACACCATTATGCAGACCGTGTCTAATCAATTTGACGCTGATGTTAAACAAAGCTCACGTTTAAGATAATTAAAATCGCCCAATTACAGCCTGCAAGTGTGTGTGTGCCTGAGTGTGTGTCAGACTTAGCCTGTGTTTGCATATTTTATGGGTTCTTTGTTCCCTTTAAACCTTTGTATGCACAGTTTTCAAAAATTGAACATTTTAAAGCTAAAAAGTGGCTCTTTTGAGCTTTCATTTCTATCTGTGCATCACAACCTTTAATGCGAGCAGTAGAAAGTATTTCTATTTTTATCTGTAATTTTTATGCTAAATCAGTGGAAATGAGTGTTAAAGTGTTTGTTTATGTATGTGTGTGCGAGCAGCACAAGGTTGGATCACAATGATCTCATCATCTGTCCACTGAACTGCCTGTCCTCTGGGCAGCCTAATCAATGGTCTATGTGGCCATTCTCTTTAGCAGAAGTCAATCGAGCTCTGCAAATCAGGTCTGGTGTCAGTATTTCTCATTGTGTTACTAAGTATGTGCTGAGTATATGAGTAGACCCATGTGTGTGTGTGTGTGAACACAGTGTTTAGTCTGCAGCTGTTGTTGAGACTGACACCTCTGAAAGCTCATGACTTGCCCTCCTCACTCATTAGAAAAGCCTCTCCTCCTTCACCTCCTCACTAGCCAGCTGGACTGACTCATAGGAGGGGTGGTTGTGAATGGGGTGAT
>JAPZDV010000002.1:14678616-14729110 GCA_029814665.1 Acanthurus lineatus | reverse complement strand
TACATGAACAAACCCCTTAAGAGGATTATTTTGGTCAAGTATTGATCTCTTTTACTAGTACTTGCAAAAAATTCAGGAATTGATCCAGTAGATCGCCTTAGGGGATTTGCAATATGGCTGCAATGACTGTATTGTCATTCTTTGTTCAGTTGAGATCATTTTTTATGTCCCCTAAATGTGCTTGTTTTTGCCACTCAAGACCAATTGTTATTCTAAGTATCTGACAACATTAAAGGAAGGATCCCTCCAGAGATAGACCTTTTTAGTTAAAGATTAAGATCCTTTTTGTTAAGCTATACAACAGAGGTTGTATTCCTCTTGTCTAACCCCAAGACTCCACCTAAAAATAACAGTTTTTTATTATCGGAAAATGCACTTTATTCAACTGGGTCAAAAAAAAAGGCCTCACCACAACCACGCTGACTCTATTTTCTTCTGTTCTAACAATTACAAACTCTGATTCGGTTTAAATGAATCTTTAATACACCTAGTGAGACTCAACTCTACACGCTCTTTTCCCCTGCTGTTTCTTTGATGTACGACCTTGTGCCTTTCTGATATTTTAACATCAAAGCTATTTTACCTGCTAAGATATGCAGCAGATGTTTGTGAACACATTGCTTGTTAAAATTTATTTTACAGTTGAGCTAAAGGCTGCGTTATCTTTAGGCTCCCTTTAAAAAGTCAGACAGAAATTGACAGTTTAGTGAGTAGCAACTTGATAAATTTTGCAAATTGACTACATCAGATTTTAAATCATTTGTACCATCTTGTAAATTTGGAAATTTCTTTATTTCTTTGTTTAATAAAAAAAAAGTACAGCGTGTCAGTTTTTCATTTTACCAGCTTTTCGACTGCTTCCTATTTTACGTGCTTTGTACATGCCAGCATATTGCAGCTAGGTGTTTAAACACACTATTTCAGCTTTTTACAACAAATTTATGCAAGGAACAACATTTTATTGAATACACATGTCAAATTCTACAATTACAGTATACATTAATCTCTAGGCTTCATAAACTTTGTGAATCATTTTCCTCTTTGTTTGGGTCTTTTTCCATAGTTGAATGTTATGCATGCAATGTTCTTTCCTTCAAAGTATTATACATGTTATCTTTGAGCCTGTGAAAAACAAATGCATGAGTGGAGAGATATTGTAATACCAGTTGAGTACAATACTTTGAGTTGTCCCCTTGTGATCAGAGAACCCAAGACCCATGTTAGTTTCCGATGTAAACAGGGCCAATATGCACACTGGAGCTGAGCCTTGGAGGGTTAACAGTGGGGTGTGACGGGGGTTTGAACTGCGCATAAGAATTAACCTTTCTTCCCTCTCATTGTCTCCCATGGTGTTATTCTTTGGAGTTGTTTCGAAAAATTAGTCACACACTTTTCTTTCTGGTCTCCCGCCATCATTTTCCCTTCCTGTTCTCCTCATTACACCATCTCCTAATCTTATCCTTTCCTGCATTCACCCAGGCTCCCAATAGTGAACATATCCTCATTATTTTCCCAGGAGACAAAGGCTGAACTGGCTGCTAAAACCCGTGGGGCCGTATTTGAACTCTCCAGTACATCTTTGAAGTCAAGTTTCTGAGCAGCTCCATACCATATTGTCCTCAGCAGACTAGAACTTGAGAATATCTTCCTTTTAAAGCAATAGCTAATTTGATGTTTATTGTGGACCAGAATGTCCCATTGTTTACAAAACAACAAATGATGGTAAACATGGTGCTGAACCAACAAGCATAGATACAAAAAAAATAGACTAATATCATTCAGTCCACTTGTTAAGTTTTTTCACAGGATTTTTTGATTTATCAGCACTTTAATAATCAGTTCATTTCTGTTTTATTCAGAAGGTGACAGAAATCTTAAAAGTCATATCTTAAAACCTGGAGAAATAAAAGTGAGTGAAATTTGAGGAAATGATCAGGTTCTCTCCTGAAGGTTGGTTCCCACAGTAAAAGACAGGCCCGCCCACACATACTCCCACTAACTTATATCCTCCTTCCACATCTATAGAGCCTCTAAAGTACATACTTAGACCCTCTATGGGGGGTAAATGAAACTGCACAGTTAAGGACAAGCTTTTCAGGAACTTTAGATGGAAGCCGCTTCAAATCTATACTACACACATGCAGATAAACACGTGCAATATGCACACTAGAGCTGAGCTTTGGAGGGTTAACAGTGGGGTGGGGGGGGTGGGGGGGGTGACAGAGGTTTGTAATGCGCATAAGAATTAACTTTTCTGCCCTCCCATTGACTCCCACAGAGGTATTCTCTGGAGTTGTTTCGACATTAGTCACACACTTTTCTTTCTGCCCTCCCGCCATCGTTCTCCCCTTCCCGTTCTCCTCATTACACCATCTCTTAATCTCATCCTCTCCTGCATGCACCAGTGATTCTTATAGTGAACATATCCTCATTATTTTCCCAGGAGACAAAAGGCTGAATATGATGCTGAAACCTGTTGAGCTACACCTGGATTTGAACTTTATACGTAGGCTTTTTTTTTTTGCTGTTCTCTGTCCCTTGAAAGGCAAACCTTCTTTGAAGTCATGTTTTTTGCTCCACTTCATATTGTCCTCAGCAGGCTAGACCTCCAGAATAGCTTCCTATCAGGGCAAGAGCCTAATTAGATGCTTCTGGTGGTCCAGACATGGAGGGTCCCTCATTTAATCTCAAAAGCACCTTTTCAGACCGGGATGCACGCTTTGATGTTCAACCCTGAGTTTGTCACTGTGACGTCATGTTCTTAGCATTTGTGTTTTTAAGACCTGAGTATGTTGTTATTGAGGTACTAGACTGAGCATGCCAGCTGGTATACAAACTATGGTTTGACTTTTCCTCCAGGGGAGGTGGCTATTTGCCAAAAGATCTGACAAAGGAATGAGAACCTCTGTGTGTTTGTGCAAGTGTTAACATCTTCCCTATAGATATTTGCATTCACATTTAATTTTGTTCACAAGTTTTGTTAATGAAGGTCTGTGTATGTGAGTGTGAACAGGAAATGAGTGAGAAAAAGAAAGAGATGATACTGTGAAGGTCTGTGAGTAAACAAGCAAATGATTAGACATTCCAGGCTGATAGAGAGGAAAATGTAAAGTTGATAAAGTAACAGAGGTTCCTGTGTGTGATCATGAAGAAGGCTCCTACAGGCTTATGAATGTGTGTAAAGGCGGGGGTGTGTTTTACGTGTGTTTATATACAGTTTGTAGCTTAGCAAGTATTGCATGTGTGTCTGTGTGGGCTCCTGGTCTGATAAGGGGGATGAGCTTTCCCAGGTCGCTTTACTCTTTCATCAGTAGAGGAGGGACAGGTTCCCAGGGTCATATGGATGACCCTGTCTGTATACTGTCATTACACAGTTACATCACTACCTAATTAAAATGGCCTGCTGTACCAATACACACACACACACACACACACAGGCACAATGAAAACAAGCACTGTGGTCTTAGATACTGAGTGAAAAGGAGGGTAGAAGTGAAAAAAGAGACAGTCTAAGAGGAGAAGCAAATAAATAGAGAGGGAGACAGAGGGCATGTCTGGACGTGAGTCATTGGTCAAAGTAAAAACTGGCAAGACAGACAAGAGGGCTGTCCAACTACCCCTTCCAGAAAGTGGGATGAGAGTTGACATAAATAAAAGCAAAAGCTCACTGATTTAAGGAGGATTGTGTGTGTGTGTGTGTGTGTGTGTGTGTGTGTGTGCGTGTGTGTGGGTGTGTGGGTGCACGTGTGTGTGATTTTGGCTGTTTGTGTATATGTGTGCACATAGAAACTGTTTTCTCTTTGCTAGCAACACCAGGCAACAACGATGGCAGCGGTTCCTCGCACCTGCAGTTCAGCATGCCAATGTGCCAATCAGAACCCCGACACACACAAACACACACACACACCGTATGCCCACCTCATCTTGCATGATACGGGTGAGCAGTACCCTGAAGAATCCTGTCTTTGTTCCCTCTGCACTCAGAAAGAGTGTGTTAATGAGCTCTTTTTTCCCTCTCTCTGGGTGTGTTTTCAAATCTCTCCATTTCTATCTCTTGCCTTTCTCTCTCTTTCTCTCTTTCTCTCTCTCTACCACTCACATCATTTTGTCTTTACTGAAAAGACAGTGTTAATTATCTCCATCACTCCCCCTCCTCTGTCTGTCTGTCTGTCTGTCTCTTTCTCACCCTTCATTCATTTATTGAACAGACCCGGCAGACAGGCAGATCTATTCACTGGGGTCCACTCAGTGCTTAATGTGTTTAAACACCACTGGATGCTGTGAGGGGGCAGCGCTCGGGGCGAGCGGATACATGATACCCACTCTGTTCCTCTGCAAGTCTCCAATAGCAAATGCACACTCTGTTACAATAGTAACACTGGAGTCATTTACCCTCCCCGCTTCATTACATCCCGATTGAGGCTTTGTTTATGCCACTGATGGTTTGGCTAATAGCCAGCATCTCTTAGACAGTGGGCGACTGTTGAGGGATTTTTATGTCTAAGAGATTTAAGTGTATTTTTTCTTTATTTTGAAAGATAGCTGGAATGTTCTCTAGATAATAAAGCTCATATCATTTGTTGTCAGCGGTCAAAAAATACAGACTAAAGTTTAAATGCTCTTCCCCTTAAGTTTGTCCTTGATATGTTGCACTTATTACAAGTTAAATCACAAGTTAAATTCACATCACAAGTAAAATTAGTCAACCACACAAAAAAGCTAAAATAGCTCAATCTTAGCAGCATTAAAATAAAACCCATGACCCAATTAGGTGATTTGCTCATTCTAAACTAAGCTATCAGGTCTGCAATTGTAATACATGGATATTGATCCAGGTACTCAGCAGCTTTCATTCAGAAGTTATGGTTTAAACAGCTAAAAAAGGCAAAGTAAGATCTGCTGAAACAGGATATTTCTCAGCCAAAGGCATTTTTCACAGCGTAGCAACTCAAAATTTGTTCCTACAAATGGCTTATTGCTGATATGAAGCATGAATAAATTATAATCCATTAGTAAAGCCATTAGGTGCCACTTACAAACACTTTTTATGATTGGAAAGTAGCCCAACTCTGAAATGAGCAATGCTGGATAATGAGTAGGCTGCATAAACTGTTGATGCTTGAAAGCTTAAAATGCTTTTTGCTAAGGCTGTTTTGTCAGATTTTGTATTTGGGGCTTTTACTTGAAGTGGAACATTTTATCATCGTTTCATTGATACTTTTCCTTGGGCAAAGAATCTCATCACATCCTCCTGTGAGCCAAATTTCAAATGAATGCCAGCCTTCACTTGGTATTAGAGAGTTGTGTGAGAGGAGGTGTGTGCTGTCTTGTGTGTTGATTAGAGAATTTAGAGTGAAAATGTCTTTGACACGTCGCGTTAGAGAATGTGATGACTGCCTTTTTTTAATCCCCCGGCTGAATGTGTGTTAAAGCCTCTGTGCGCTTTTGGAAAAAGGCACAGCTGGTCGCGATCAGTGAATCGGGGGCCGGAGGAGGAGGAATTCGGGGTGTTGCCTTTCTATCCATGCCTCCCTCCTTTGCTCATCGCCTCCCTCCCTTCGTGAACGCGTGTGTGTGTGTGTGTGTAAGAGATAGAGGGAGGGGAGAGAGTGTGTGAGTGGAGGCACTGCGGGAGTGGGTCAGTCAGTTAACGCTGCTGACTCGTACAGGCGGTTCTCCGGTTATCAGTGGCGGAAAGCACCGGGTGGATACTCTCTCACTCTCTACCTTACTTCAGAGCTGTAGCAGCGGGATATGAAAAACTGGAACAAAGCGGCGTGAAAGCTGGACGGTTGAAGAATGAGCGGGCGCGTGCTGAACGGGAAAATGCTGCAGCTCCCGGCGCCGCAGCGCGCGGGGAGGACAATGCACTTTCTGTCAAGGTAACGGATGAAACCAGAGCGTGCGTGTGACTGAACACACCGGATGAGGAGCCAATTGACACAGTAGTGACATTGCTTTAGAGTGCGTAAACGCGGTACAAATGCGAGGGTATCTGCTTGTGGTGAATGGGTTGTAGAGGCTCCGGTAGAACCAGTGCGTAAAAAGCAGCAGCACGTCCCATTGATAAAACTCAAACAGCTGCATGGTGGCACGTTTCATTATTGTGACTGACAGGCGCTCAAGATAAGGCCGTTATAGGATATTTTGTGCGTTTAAAAGGATAGGCTTTAGATCGGTACATAGAGCTATACGTGGAGGTTTAGTCTATATAGTATTGGCACGGACCTCAATGCGGAAAGCCATATGTTGAATCAGCAATGTCTTTTATTGCCGGGTACAATTCAGACTGATAGAGGCAGCATGTACAGACAAGATGGTGAGCCTGCCTTATGCCAAAAGGAATCCTTCTCAAAGGAAACACATTGCTGCAGATCATCAAATGAGAGTTAAGTGGGAATGGATGTGAATGCTGCGTCTGGACGTGTACGCGCATAACGTGCGTGCACGCTATAAGTCTTTTGCGGTCTTCAGACGTGCCCATTCTTTTTAGATGCGTGAGATAAAAAAAATGGTTTGCTGGTGTGTGGCTGTCGGTCAGCAGAGGCAGGTACCTGTGAATGTGTATGTGAATGTGTCTGTGTATTTGTGAGTGGGTGGGTGTGTTCGCATTGATCCGCTGCGGGGACCAAAGCGCATTCTACCTAACTGGCTGACCTACATTTTGAACGACGCCTTCACCCGGTATATCTGCTGTGATTGGGTGAACAGCAGCAAGCCTCCCCCGTATCATCTTTATACCCACGCCATGTGAGAATTATCTAATTGTGTTTTCTGGATGTGTGGGCTAATATAGGCCAGTTTATATGAGTAGGATGTTGATGGAAACTAAAGTTATAATGCTGCATTAGAACTCTTATTTTTGTGATATAGAAAATGGAGACAAGTGACCCCACTGAGAGTCAATTGCAGTAATAATGAAATTGACCTGCTTTTGACGTACATTAGGGCATCAGGGGCAGATATGCTCTTATTTATTGTGTGTGTGTGTATGGGAGAAGGTTTGGGGGTGCTGGGGGTCAGTTTTGCTCTTTTTGGTCAACTGACCTCTACAGCATCCATCGATTCTTTATATAAACCCATTAGAGCAGAGTGGTTTGACATAAGGGCATTAAACACACACTCACACACACATTCACCATCTAACCCATTGAATCCATTTAAAGAAAGGCACACACACACACACACACACACACACACACATTTCAAGTCCCAGCACGCCAATGAGTGTTTTCATATTTGTTTGAGTTGGACACGTGTACTTAAACAGACTGGCTGTCAAAAGACTGATAAACTATATGATTGAAACCAGAGGCGATATAAGTGAGTGTGTGAGTTTCTGCACATGTATGCCCATGTGTGGGTGTCAGCGTGTGTGTGCACCTAATGAAACATTAAACATGCATCACTGGCTAACCAGTTCCAGCCAACACAAAGATTTGATCCACTCTATTAGTCATATTGAAAGATATCCAACATCAACTTAGTGCCTGTCCCTGTGTGTGTGTGTGTGTGCGTGAGTTGTCATCTGAACAATACACAAAAAGTCTGCTCAGCATGAGCTACGTCAGTATCTAGATCCACCCCTGGTTAAAAACACAACCCTTATCCAAATTGCTGATTTCCGAACTGGTGACATCAACTATTAATGTTTGTCCCACCCGAATCCTCTCAGGTTACTTTTAATTAAATTAAAAAGGGGCTTTGGTAAGTGTGATACAGACCAGGCTGATGTCATAGCTAAAGTCATGTAACTGTACTGTGCATGAGAAGTGTTGATCAGCATCTCCGATGCCTTGACAGCTTCCTGCCGTCAGCTGCTTCATTAGAGTCCAGCTGAAATCTGTAATGTGTTTAATTACTAAATTATAATTACATTCATCCATGTAGCAGACTGTAGTGAAATCTCACATTCACCACACTTTTGAGAAGTGATTGGGTTTGTCAGGTGGCACCTGTCTGCTGACTCTGCCAACAGCCTCTAACTCTGACGTTTGAGCGAATTAAGTGTTTGTGAGTCATGGTAATCGGTCAGTTGAGGATATTTTTACTTAAACAACACATTCACAAATACAAGAGATTCATCTCTGCTGCACTTTGAAGATGTTGAACGCTAAATAGAAAGTAAAACTGTTTTCATTACACACACACGCACACACACATACAAATGTTTGTGGACTTAAGGGATTGAGCAAAGATAGATTAGATTGTTTTGGAAACAGTCTTGCTGACTCAGACACTGAAGGGTCAACTGCCTGTTGACGGTTATCACACCCTCGTGATTCATGATTCCCGAACAGGGTTTGATAATCTTCAACACACAAACATGCCAACACATGTGCAGATAAATTTGTTAAGACAGATTGTGTTTTAAAAGGCATTCTTCTCTATAAAAACACATTTTCATGTTTAATCAAACATATTTAAATCTTGTTTGTTGTGCCATGAAGTCCACTTCAAGCAGCAGCGAACCTGCGAGAAAGAATGACAATTTATACATCAAAAATTATCAGAAAAAGTTAATTTTTTTGCATGCTTAGTGTCAGTATTTCCAAATATTCACAAATGGCTCATTTGTCTGTGTCTGGAAATGCTGGATTAGTTTGAATGTGAGGCTTAAGTGGAGAAAAAACATGGCAAAAGTTATTTCACGCGACCACTGATTATGATGTTTTGCAATTAAGTGAACAAGCTTACTTGTCCCGCCTGCAAGGTCATTAAGGAGACCTGAGAGCGAAACAACAGATGCTTGTAACCTGTGCCTCTAAGACACATGCACGGTTTTTTATTGTACACACAGGAGCCTGTGTTCACAAACAGAGCTCATATTTTCATGAGGTGCTGCCCCCTGCGGTTTCGTGAGTTCCCCTGTTACATCAAAGCCAGAGGAGGACCTACAGCCAGACAACAGTCCACCTTAACAGGCTCGCTGGAGGCCAGAGAGAAAGCTTTAAGCTCAACCTCACTGATCACGGAGAATAATAAACTCAGGATGTCAGTTTCAACTGGCAGTGAAGTAGCTTTTTAGGAAGTAGAGTGAGTCAAAAGCTCAATGTGATGCGCTGAAACTTCCACAGCCTTTTTTGAAATGAGCAGATTCCTCTCGTGTGTGTTGGGTTAACAAACTGGAGGCTGCAAATTTCTGTTTTATTGGAAACTGGGTCCATCGTTTTATTTTAGTGTGTGCACTCGTGCAACGGTATGCATATGTGCGTCTGCATATGTCGGAGGATTAGGGAGTGGAACCCCAGAATACACTCACTGGAATGTGAAGTGTGTGTTTTAGAGGGTGAGGAATGTCTCCCAAACTCACTGTAACAACTTTAAGTGGCATGAGAGAGTGCGCGTGTTATGAGTGACAGCAGGTGATGGGTGCATGATCATGCAGGGTGCGCCCTCGAGGCCTGTTGGCCACCACATGTGTTAACGTATACAAACACACATATACAGCGACCTGTCTGTCCCCTCCACAGCGTGGGAGCAATGTGTGTGTGTGTGTGTGTGTTTTAATAGGTGTCTGCTTTATCTCGGCCAGAAGTGAAAGAGTATCTCTGCTTCAGTCAATGGCCCTTTCATTCTTTTTTGTTGAGGTGGTGTTTGGACAACCTTTGGCAGGTGCTCGGTTGTGCTCTACTCAGATCTGTAGTCTCTTTGTGAAGCTTGATTTAATTTATACAAAGACTGCACAATCACATAGTTCACATGTTCTCACCTTTTGCTGTCTCTTGTCCTTTTCTTTTTTTGTATAAACATATCCACTCCTCTCTTGGGCCCTAAACTGCCATAAGAGATGCTGCTTGGCCTCTTAAGTATCAGCCCACAATCCACTCCTGTCAGCGCATTTAATATCTCATGCGGAAACCGATTGCTGTTTGTACTAATCTGGGTGATTAACACATTGTCAAGTGGCAGCATTAGGTGATTAGCTGTGGTCATCGGAAAACACAGACTTGACCACAGCTAATCAAAGAAGTATATTCTTTTAACCAGTAGATTCTTTGTGTAGGGAGTGGATGCCTAATAGTATGTTATTTACATGTCCGTGCCAGTTGTTGTGACTGAGGCATTTGATAGCCATGTTGAGCCACTGCCCTTTTTCCAATGAACACAGGCTCATATCATGCTGACATCATAGTTCCTCCATCTGCTATATGTGCATGAGTGAGCGCATGACAGTCTGTGTGTGTGTGTGTGTGTGTGTGTGTGTGTGTTGGAGGGAGTTAGTTCCTGATTGTGATGCATCTGATAGTGTTGCAAGCACTGATAATGTCCTCATTATTGTAAGTGACTAACATCATATCACTCTTAGATTTCTCAGTTAATATTAGTGATTGAACTTAAGTCCGTGCAACGTTTTTTTTTTCCCTCCCAGAATTCAACAGGTTAGCTGTATCGCATTTCACTCTGTTTTGTTGTCGTTGACTCGTCTGGAGGGAGGCCAGAGGTAATTCTACCCCAGGATTCAACCCCTGTCCTGGGCCTCTGCATGCCGGGGTTCCCCTTGTGAGCTCCTCCCCAGTTCTTAGCCCCTGAGTTGGGCCTTGGAAGTACTCCACACTGCACCCCAGACTGAACTACTTATTGAGGTGATTTAAAAGGTTCTTCCACCTGGTCCCTGGAGTGTTGTCCCTCTTCTGCTTCCTGCTCATGCAGAGAAGAAAGGCACTTTGGTTGAATGTTGGGTTACTTTTGGGGGGTCATGGGTTACTGGGTCGAAATCGTATTTACCCGAAGTCCTGCTGTTTACCATCTAACACACTGAGGCATTTTAATGTGTTTTGAAATCTAACACTCTTTGACCAACTAGTCATGCTCTTTACATTTAGAGCATGAAATCACTTAGTGGAGATTTTTTTTTCTCCCATTTTTGTTTAGCAGTAGGTGCTTTAATTTATGCTAAATAAGTTCAAAAGGCATTGTTTGTATTGTGACTGCCTTCAAAGTCCTGCATCAGCCTTATTTTGACTTGGGGTCAGTAACCTTTAAACTTTAACCCCTTTCGAGCTGAGTAAGAAAAAGACAAATACAAAGAAGAAGAAAAGTATGTGTCTGCTTCCTCCCAACAATCATCCGCACACCTCTCCCCACTCCCACCGTTTTCCTTTTTGGGGCTTTACAGTGTGAGAAGATCAAGATGACCCAGTCGGCACCAGCATGATCAACAGTCACACAATTTTTGGTTCCAAGAGTATTTTCACTACTCAAAGTTCCTTATATGACGCTTGCAGCCTTCCAGCGTTTTGACTGTCCTGCTTTATTTCAGGAGGATGGAGTAATTCAGAGCCAAGTCGCCTCTCAGCTGCAATGTGTTGAACTCTGAGCAAACCTGTCCATCCACCCCTGGGGAGGTCAGGAGGAGAGAAAAAATTCAGGAATAAATTTTGCCGCCGGGGAAGAATTTTGCTATAGCAATGTCTCCTTTTCTTAAGCTGTACATTTTTCTCTTTGTCTATCTATCTCCACCTCCCCCGCACTAAAAGAAACATTTACTGACCAGGATTGCTGATGCGTGTGAGTGCCTTTTCTTCGCTTTCACTTTTCACCCAGAAAGCCCCAAGCATTTGTAGAATGTGTCCCCATGCTTGCAAGGATAACTTTGAAGAATGATATACCTCAATATTCCTCTACACATACACATGGACTCATACCTTGGAGGCAGTAATAGCAGCCCTGCCTGGCTTAGTGTAACCCTCAGCAGAGCAGGGAGCTGAGCAAAGCTGCCATTCTCACCAGCCACTAACATCACACACTTCTGACAGCTAATTCAAGCCTCACTCTAGGGGACAATAGCACTTTAATGCATCTGATGTGTATGTGTTTGTGTGTGTGTGTGTGTGTGTGTTTGTGTCCTAAACCCCCAGGCCATTGCTGTCAGGGATATGCCTGTCAAAGGCACAACAGGGTTTCTCTTCTGCGATGGCCATTTAGGGATGCGACCTCCTACTTCCCTCCTGGGACTTACACTTACACACACGTATACACACATACTTCACCTCCAGCTAACGCCCCTGGCCTGCTCTGATCCTTGTGGCAGATGGAATTAGCAGTAATTACTAACTCATTAACTCCAGCCTGTTCTGTAATCCCCCTGTAATGCCCAAATACTGCTGTGTGTGGTGTGTGTGTGTGTGTGTATGTATGTGCATGTGTGTGTACAAAAGACTGTCCAAGCAGCTATCACACATTATTCTAGTCCTCATCATAAAAATGTGACAGAGAGGAAATAATAAATAACACTGAAGAGGAAATCAATTTCCCTGTTTAGTTTGTATCCGAAGACAGGCTGCTTGCACAATCTACTTTTTTAATTGGGTCTTGTCGGTGATTTACTGTAAGTGTTTAACGATACAACTCAGCAGAGAACCTGTATTGTGCAGCTAATTAAAAGCCATTTTTAATGATAGATTTGTGGCTAATTACTTGACAAGTGCCTTAAGCCCTCAGACATCAACATGGCATCATTTAGAAGTGATGGAATAAACAATTTACCAGTAAGATGAAACGGAACAGCATGTGTAATAGTCTACTTCTGATAAGAACAAACCGTGACTCCAGAGGGCAGCAGATGGCTGATATTTTATGGAAAATAGCCGTTAAAACGTTTGTAATCAAACTTCTTTCATCTCAAACACTAACACATAGATACTATATGATCACCATAGCTGCAGTATCACAGTGTGAAGTACTGGATTTTCAGGCAAAGTTTTGTTTCAGCTGTACCTCGCGTTCCTCATGTGACAGAGTTTGAGGCTTTCAAGACATATAAGAGCTTTCACTTTAGAGGGAATTTTTTTCCCCGGCCCTATATGGTGTTGCAGTGATGGATAATCCTGCAGAGAAGCTTCTTAAAAATTCAATGTGACCTACAAAAAGTTTCAAATGCTCATTCAGCCAGGGAGAGTACTTAGATAACATCTTAACCTCTCCCAATTCTGCTCTCTATTGGACTGGAAAATTTTTAGTTATATGCTCATCTGCAACTGAGGTGTTTCACATATCTGTGTGTGTCCATGTGTGTGTGTGTGTTTGTGTGTGAGAGAGGTAGAGACAGAGAGAGTGAGAGGGGGTGTGCTTGTTTCCTGGTGATAAGCTGCTGAAGTGGTCCAGGGACCCATGTTGTTTGCCATCTGTGCACACAAACCACATTCACACTCTCTCTCAAATCTTTCAATCTTTCCAGGTAACTGCCCGTTCGCACATATTTGATGTGAGCTCACACACACAGTCAGGATGTTTTGTATTCTAAACACATCTAAACATTTCTCAATCAACTCTTCAGTGTTCCCCAAGATTTTGGCTCCTGGTTGGTCAGTGTGGCCACGACTGCGTTGAAGAGAAGAAACGCGGGTGATTGGGTGTGGTTAGTGGTGCCTTCCCCTCCAAATGAGTCATTTTGTTTTGTGAGAGTGTGTGTGTGTGTGTGGATTTGTGTTCACGCCGATGACACTGTGGGAATTTGTGAGAAAATAGCCATCCCTGTTGGGTTTGCATCCTGTTTTATGTGTCCAGACTGTAGATGGTAAAGCAAACAGAAAAGTCCCAATATTACCGATGAACTTCTCATCCTGGATGTCTGTCTAACAGTTTTCATACATCCTCACACCTGCTTTAAGGTGAAATGTGGCTTTTTTTTGATGGAATGGTTTGAAAAGTCTATTTCAGTTGTTTTGGTTTGGTTTTTTTTTTTGTTTTGTTAATGAGTAGAGGCAGATGTATCCTCTCTTGTGCCCCTAACCCATGACTGAGAGGTCAAATCTCCAGCTGTTTTCTTCCTGTTCAAGCTGATCTGAAATCTGTGTGCAAAAACTCGATTTTACAGACAGATACACAGATAAACAGACGGTGTCTACTACCTTATTGTCATTTCTAGCACCAGTCACAGTCTCACATATGAGAAATCTAATGACTTCAGCAGCCTTTTCATGCATGCCCCCTCCGGTTTCTGAGCCGACTGCCCAGTGCCAGTCTGGCACTGCCCTACTTTCCATTAGCCTGAAAAGGCATCTCTACAACCAGGAACCCGTCTGATTTAGCCATTTTGGGTTCTACCATGTGACACTGAGGATTTTAATAGGAATGGAAAGTTCCTGTCCACTGTAGAACTGCAAAAACACTTTCCATGCTTTTACACAAGTGGCAGGGACTGTGTCCCAGTATCACCTTGGATAAAAACTGTTTAACCCCATGAGGGAACATAGAGTTCAGCACTTTTATTGATACCACCATTATAATTTCACTGTATTGTTCACCAGATTTAAATGCTTTTGTACATTTATGTTTCTGTATCCTTGCATCCTTTCTATAAACTTGCCCCCCTCTGTCTTTCATATTCTTATTTTATGTGTTTAAATACTGTCCAGCAAGTTGAATAATAATTTTCAGCCAGCTCCTGATTGGCCAGTTTGCTGTAGTTAAGCAGCTGACTTAAAAATGTCATGCAAAGGTAATGTTTTTTTTGTTGTACTCACCAAAACAAAATATGTATGTTCATGAGGTAAAAGAAAAGTGTCTTGGCCCATTACTGCCACCTATAAGCGATATAGCACGACATTGTTGGTTTGGGTTTTTGTATGTTCTTGAGCACAAGATAAACAAAGCAGGGATTCACAAATAGAAAACATGCCACTTGATCTCTTTAACTCTGCAAAGAAGCTTTAACAGGACATTACAAAATATTCATAATAAATCAACTTTGCTGGTCTTGTGGAATGTTGTGATATTAGATAACACATTTGATAACAGCTACATTTCCTCCCTGCTAAGCATCTGTTGCCAGGATTTGCAAAAGTGCACTAACATTCTCTAGAATGTGGATTGTCATCAGGCTATTACTTACTAGTTAGTTAGTAACTGTAACTGATATTTATAAGTCCTTTCTTCTTCTACCCATCTTCTAACCAAGCAGCAAAGGCAAAATTGACTCTTTGCTCCCAAAAATTTAATTCAGCCCGCCCCAAAGCGGATCTTCTGAATCACATTAATCCAAATGACCACCATGCAGTTTAAACAAAAGTTTGTTTGAGATGGAACAGCTTATCAACCAATACTGTTAGGTCTTCTCCCTGAGGTTGGCAAGACTCCCAGCAAGCACTGCTCACAAACCACAGTCATAGTGGCTTTGTCTCTACAGCGGCTTTTTCTTCATTCTGAATATACTGTATTTCTCTCATTTTCTTTCTGCCATCCTTCAACCTCAGAGGTCAGAGAGAGGAGAGAAGACAGAGATCTCATAATGAGCAGCCAAAAAGCACATTACACATCACGTTGAGATCAGAGCAATTAGCTCCATAGTCTGAACAGTGGGAGAACGCAGAAGCCTGCTAATAAAAGATGACCATAAAGCTCAACAGCTATTCAAAAATTCTCTTGATAGATTGCTATGCTCTGTGTTTGTGTGGGTGTGCCGGTCCTCTCTGCAGACCACGAGAAACAAAGAAATCATGTCTCAGTGAAAGGAGGATGTTGTTTATATAGACCACAATGACCTTTTTGAATCTGGGAAATTAAAATGAAATATTGAAACCATCTGAAATATTCAGCAGCCAGCATTCTAACTTTCTGAGAGATGAAGAATTGTAACTGCTCTGGACTCGTTGTGGCTTTTCTACTTTCGGAGTTTGAGTTATAATTTTATAAGTGAGGACAGAGTAGGAAACCAGTTGTGTGCAGCTGGCTCGGGATGACAGCGGACAGTGTGTCTATGTGGCATATTCTCAGCCCAGCTGGATGCTGCATTTTGCACAGAAAAGAATCGGTCAGGTGGGGGTGAGGGATGAGTTTAATCAAGGGTCATCTCATTTAATTGACAGTTATTGCAGCGTAAATTTAATCAGCATTGATATTCATTTTCGCTTATAAAATTACAGTCGCAGAGCATCATTTTTCAGTGCCCTGCTCCTTTTCCCTCCAGCTGTATCTTTTTTGCTTGATATAAAGTCGAAAGATGCAACAGATGCAACAGACTAACACTTAAGCAGGACATACAGATGTGGTAATGTGGCAATTTTTTTCACTTTGTGCTTAAAAAATTACATTAGATTATATGAGTCCATTTAACATTCATTACATCTTGCACCGTGTTGACAAGCAGTTCAGTTTCTCCAGGATGTGTTTGAGTACTGCAGCAGGCTGCTCTCAAGTTGCCTTTGAGAGGAAGATTTAATGTATGCTGGAATGCAAATGTGACAGAAAAGTGGCTTTAGTAAAATAGAGAGACTAGTTAATGTGTGAGAGGGATGGTGTGGATGAATTGGGTGCTAATATTATCCCTCAGTGTCTGCAGCTGCTGCTAAGGAATGAAAAAGACAAGACAGAGAGAGGAGAGATTATAACAGGAGATATTACAAGCTGCTGTTAAAGGAAAAAGGAACGAGGCGGACTGAGGTGGAGAAGAGAGGTATTGGTGGAAGTTTAGAAGGAGAATTGAGAGAATGTGCTTCATCATGTCCTGAGATGTTGAGGACTTCTATCTTTCATCAACAGCACTTCTCTCTCCACTACAGCTCTCTCTTTTTCAAGCTTGTTATTTCAGTTCTTTCTTCTCATCCCACACGCCACTTCACCCTCTTCTCCCGAGTATCCTCGAGTGTCATTGCCCTTTTTTTCAGGCTTAGACTTCCTTTAATCTCACTCAGTGGAGCTGATGGAGGACTATGGAGGGGAGGAAGAGCGGGATGACATGACTGTAGATGTGGTGTAGACTGTGACTGAGGATACCAGGTTTTGGCTCAGAAATAAGAAGTTTCTTTTTCTTCTCAAACCTCTGGACTGACTTTAAAATACAATGGCAAGAGGCTTAAAGCCTTCAGCATATAATTTCCAAGATCTTTCAGAACTAAAGATTTTTCTTCTTACTTAATTGAGAAGCGAAGCACTCTGAACTCTGATTAAGCACAGTTTCTGCAGATCAGAGCTGAGGGCAGTCGAGCTCATCTACAGCACAGTCACTGAAACTCACACAGACACACATAGACACACATAGACAATCTGTAACACTGACTTAAGATGCCTTATGGTCTTATTGTTGCCCACATTGTCTCCAAATCTCAATTACTTCCTGAGTCTCTGAGGCGTCTTCTGGTCTCCTTTAATGAAATGTCTCTCCTTAGTAGATTTGTGGGTTTTATCATAGAAATCTAATTTAAAAACAGAGAACACAACGCAGGATTTCTTCTTGTTGATTAGAATTTGCAACTTTATTTTTCCCTCATGTTGAGATCATCCCACTGATAGATCATATAAAATCCTCTCCTTTATATTTTAGTCGCCCATGTAGTTGGTGCTATCAGTGATGTCTTACCCCTGACATCGTCTCTCCTCGTCTCTCTCCTCTGTGTGTTCCTGTTTTTTTTACATCAGTGACACTAAATCCATCAGAGACTGCGTTTGGTCTGTTTCCTATTAGACCTGAATTATTCATCACAGAGAGCATTATCTTTCACAAAAGCTCCAGTGGACACCCAGACAGCTGTGAAGCAAATAACAGGATATGAAGAGAAAGGTGTTGCTTCAGAAAGGCGCTGATGGTAAAGCACAGCTGTGTCTCCCGAGAGGAAGTTTATCTCCCAGCGATGAGTTTGTTCAATAAGGACTGAATGAAACATGCACAAGCAGGCTATTGTAAACAAATAGATCCTCTCTGAAAGAGTTCAGAGTTTATTAGTTCCTCTGCGCTTTTTTTTTTTTTTTACAACGGAATAAACAGAAATCTGGTGTTAAAACAGGAATCCAAGTTTAGCTTTTATAGAAGAACAACATCCTTCTTAGACAGTTGTTAAATCCTGTACTGAGTCTTTCAGCTGTGTATTTAAAGGTTTGTTCAAGGACTTGAAAGTTGACAAAGTACTTAAATTTAACCTTATGTTTTTTGAAGTTATGAATTCACTTGATTTTACAATGAAAAATACTCTATTTTCAACATAATTTGGTGTTTCATTCAAAAAATTATGTATGTAAACCATATATCTTAATTTGAAATGAAACATTCCTCTCATTGTTTTTGTCTAACGTTGTATCAAATTAGCAAGAACTGCGTAATCATAAACAAAATATAGATTAGAGGTTCAAAACAACAGTTGGAAAAATGAACAAAGTAATACAGTATTTTTAAATAGTTTGTGGTTGCTGTAAAGTAATCCTATAAACTATTTTATTGTAATTGCCTAAACTGTTATGTTTCAGATACGAACATAAAGATCTTGAGTTTGGAAAGGTTTGGTTTAAATATCTTGAAAGTGCTGTATAAGTTCTTGAATTTTATATCTACAAATCTTTTTGGTCTCTGTAAAACAAATCAGGAAATCATCTGCCAGTTGATAACATAATTCAATATTTTCATTTCAAAGATTCTGTCAGTTAAATCTTCTTTATGAGCCCAAGATATACTCTTTTTGAACCCATTTATAGTGATTTGAAATTAAAATGTGAGCTTACAAAATTGAATCAAATGTAATGTCGTGGAATATCAGAAATCCAGGATAATATTACAACCCGATTTTTAATAAAGTTTAATTTGTAGCATTTGAGAGAGAGTAGAGGACAGTCCAGGCCTTCTTTGTTGATGATGCCCAATCTTAAATTTGCCCTTAATCCTACTTGCTGGCATATAGACAAGGCAGCATGACAGCCTCTTCAGACGTAAAATCTTGTCTGCTCTTTATTTGTGTCTATGTATCCACAGGCTAGACAGGCAGGGCTTTCCCTTCGCCCCTCTCCCCCCCGATCCCCGCCATCGAGTCCCCCAGGGTACAGCGTGACCCATACAGGCACCCAACCGGAAGGCCCACCCCGCTCTCCCTCCCCCCATCCTCCCTGTGACATAGTATACATGACCTCATTAGGCAAACCCCACCCTCTCAACTTGTTTTACAGTATAGTATGATATCAGTCTAACCTATTGACCCTAATAAGGGGAGAACCATCATCCCCCTAACTTCCTAAACACGACCTACTTAATGTATACCAGCACACATGTCTGCACACCCTCACACTCAAACACACCTCTCAGATGTGATCTCTCCCCTCCACTTTCCTTCTTCCTCTTGCAAATCGTTGTGTTGAGTCAGATGACAGATTTGTTCCAATTATTCCTTGAGGTTTATATGTCCTGATTGGTCATATGACTGTAAAGCTATTATTCATATCCTTCAGTATCAGACAGGAAATGGTCAAATGTCGACCACAATTCATTTGTTGCAGGAAATATTAAAACTGAATCACTTGTTGTACTGTGAGGAGCACAATTCACTTTTTCTCAGCTGGACAATCTATCAAGCTTAGTGTTATATCTTCTACCTTTTTCTTTGAGGTTTATTAAAAGGCATGTTAGGAAATTATAGTTATTGCCTCATTTATGTCAATAATTATGATTAAAATAAGAGATTAGTTAGACTAAACCAATAAGAAAAACAGTAGGCATAACAGCAAGGACATAAAATCAATACAGAAATTACATGTTTTAAGTGTTGCAGAGAGAAACTTTATGAGAAGCTTGCTCAAACAAGTGTCTTAAAAGTTCTTATTAAAAACCACAATAACCTTGAGATGGAGGAAATTCCACATTTCTCTCCAATCAAATCGAAGAAACAGCTATAGTCAGTCAGTTAAATATGAAAAAAAGGATCCAATCCAAACATTTAAAACATCAGAAAGTCATAATGGTAGCAGAACATGACAAGAAACATGACATTTTTTGATAAAGTGGGTGAAAAAAAAGAGATGTACAACATTGTGTAATGAAATACTTCCTAGAATGCACTGAACATCCAACATGTTTATGTAAGTATTTTCAGAACGATTGCTCAGAGGCAAAATGAAAAGAGCCACGCAGATGTGTGGACAGACTTCACAGTCCTGGCACAGACTCCCCTCCTGCATGTACCCATGGGCACATACAGGAGGAGAGTCTGTGTATTTGCTCTTCAGTGCTATTTTCGTGTGTGTGTGGGTGAGATGATGTTGAGAGCGCTCCAAATTTCAGCTTGCAAAGTGTTTGCAAAGAGAAAGTTAGGTATATAGAGCAGGCAGCATTAAATGAGGTCTGTGTCTATGAATATTTAATCAAAAGACAAACTGGAAGACATGGAGCCAAGTAAGCCAGTTGCTGATGTAACTGAGCTGGTAGAGTTGTGATAGTTCATGCAGTGCAGTTCAAGGAGATATTCAGTCGACTGCAACAGATTGCTTTGTTCTTATCAGGTATTCTTGAGTTTGAGAGCATGCAGTGTTATGTTCTGCTCGATCGATCTTTGCAGGGAAACAAAATTAGCTTCTGTATGTCCTTGGAGTTAGAAAGGTTTTGGTGTCTTCATCAAGGGCACCATTAGAGGGATGGAGGCTTGATTGCACTTGGGCTTAAATTTAGGTGCATGAGTTCTCCTGTTTCTCCCAGTTCAAGGACACCCAAACAACCGGCCAAATTTGTGCACCAAAAATAGGATAAACTTTAACCACCTGTCTGTGTTTAACCTGTTACTGTAGTGCAAAACCTCTGCAGCTGGGTTTTCATTAGAAAAACTTGGTTCTGGTTCACGTGTCTTGAGATATCTCAGTGTCTGTATGTACCCTTTAACAACTGCAGACACAGCCACTGGGCTACACATACAATCAGTCAGAAATCACTGCTTTGATATTTGAATATTACCCGACTCATCTTTTCTGTCATTGTTTCTTGTAGTTGGGATGAGAGCAGCTCCATCAGCAGCGGTTTGAGTGACGGCTCAGACAACCTCAGCTCTGAAGAGTTCAACACAAGTCCGACTCTCAACTCCCTCCCCACCACACCCATCGGCTCCCGCAGAAACTCAGCCATAGTGGTAAGTAACACACGTGAGCATTCATATACACACAAACACACAGATACAGTGTCATGGGTGAATTAGCATTGTGTGTTGGTTGCTGTAGTATTGATCTCTGTTAATCCAGTGAGTTATTAAAGAGGTGCTGAAAGATGTGTCATTTACACAAGAGGCAGCAGAGACAAAGCCTGATTTAGTATTCTACGCACACACATAATATATATCACAACTGCAGCAATCGATGTTGGCTGCAACACAAGTACTGTTAGCTGGACAGCTGCATTGTTTCACAAGGCTGCCTTTTTTCTTCTGTGCGTATTAAGAGCACTTTTAAGAGCTGCTATGGCCTAATTATGAAATTTTAGATGGAAACATCTCAAAATAATAAAAATAATGTAACCACAGATTTAGTTGTCCACACTAATTCACAAAAACCGGATATAAAGCAGCGTAACACTTTATATTACGGTACACACATTTGTAGAAAATTGGCACTTAATTAGTCACTATAAAATATTACTTAATGCCTCATTCTGCATAATAATATTTGAAAAACTACAATTCAAAGAACTAGTAGCTATCCTTATTGACCTCAATGCCTATTGATACTAAGTAAGGCAGTTGTTTACTATTTCTATCACCTAACCTTAACAATAAATGAGACTTAACCCCAGAGTAGGAAATAACTAATAGCTCTGTAAAGACTAATTAGGAGCCCACATGGTACTCATATGCAACCTAACAAGCAACTAGTTATAAGCAGATAGTTAATGGTAAATATTTGTATCTTAGTATGAAGTGTTGACAAAGTATTTATTATTCCCAAAATCTAATCCAATTTGTAAGTCAGTGCTACTTTTGAGGTTTGGGATTATACTAGTGCAGGCTCTGATTGAGGCGGTGCTTTTTTAACCAGGATATCACCCATCTGATCAAGCTGATCTAGAGTCTGTGGTTGTGGCCCAGTTTAGTTGTGTAATTTGTCTGACTGGCTGGATTTCGAAACAACCACCCTGAGCGATTGTGTTTGGTGTTCTCTGTTCTTTGATGGGCACTGATAAATGTGTGCTGTGGTCTTAGAAATGTGCTGAAGGGATGGTAGGATTTGAGACTGTTTGACCTCAGTGCTTCTAAAATCCTGTCTGAGGCTTTGCTTGAGGTTCTTTAAGATCCATCTGTAGCTGTATGGGTTCCAGATAGTGTGTGTGTGTGTGTGTGTGTGTGTGTGTGTGTGTGTGTGTGTTTGTGTTTGTGTGTGTGTGTGTGTGTGTGTGTTTTCCCTGAATGTCTGATGTAGGTCACACCTCCGCAGTGTGGTATATGTGACTGATGTAGTGGGATTTTAGAGAGAGAGGGAGTCAGAGAAAGGGAATCAGTGTAACCATAGCAACCAAAGCACAGGGATGCTGAGAGCGCGGGCCTTTGTCTTCTTTTCCAGTATACCGAAGAACAGGTCTAGAACATGGCCATCTGCACATACACACACACGCAGGCACACACACGCGCACACACCCACACACACACACACACACACACAGCCATCTGCAGTCCTGCATCCGGGCCAGCGAGCCGTAAGAACCGGGGCGCCTCCCTCCACGCCTAGTTGCAGAAGTCATAGCAACCATTACCCCGCCCTTATGGCATCATCACCATGGCAACCAGCCATCACCATGCACCCTATATTGTCTGTTACACATGGCTCCTTGTTCTCTTCATTCTCAGCTGATGTTTTCTTCAGAGATTTCTCTTTGTAACCTGAAGCTATTTCTTTGTCTCTGTTTCCTCCTCTGTCTTACCCTTCGGTTTGCTTCTGATTCAAATTCCCTCAAAGGCAAAATATGAGTTTACATTATTTCCTCATCTCTCCCACATATTATATAATTAATCAACTAGGACACGGAGGTGTAGGAGAGAAGCGTTATGAAGAAATGGGGACGCAAATGAGATATGGGAGGGAAACAGAGAGAGAAGTCAAAACCAGAAAATGCTTTTTGTAGATGGTACAAACTCTTGGATTTCTCCTTTTCCTCATGGAGGTTGAGCTTGTTCATACACCTTGTTTACCTAATACCTCTTAGTGTATGCGTGTGTGTCTCTGCTTATCTGTCTGTGCATTTGTGCTGTCATCCATGTTTGCCAAGACTATCTGGACAGATGTGCATGTCACCCCCCCTGTTTCAATAATCATGGTATGTGTGTGAGGAAATGACAATGTTTTATCAACATGGTCTGGTCAAACAGGACACACACACACTCAAACACACACTCATGCATACCACCTCCTCATGTGATGTGAACCTGCCCATGGGGTCTATTGGTTTTAATAAAAAAGGAATTCAGCATATGAGTCCTCATGAGAACTGCTGGGTGCAATGTCCTGAAGTTGCACATGTGCATGCACACACACATACACAAACACGCACGTACACACACTTTCGCACTCATGCACCTCACGATGCATTGCATAACCCTTGGTCTCCTGCAGCGGAAGGGAATAATCTACCTTTGTAAAAACGAGTCATATCCCTCCGCATATAGACTCCCATACACACAGACTTATACTGTGATTGTGTATTGCATGTATTCACCACATACACACAGAAGACTTTGCATTGACAATGAACTCACATCTCCTTTTGTCTGACATTCTTTGTGATTCTTCCTTATTGGATTGTGATTATGATGTCTGTTTTCTCTGTGTCGGTCAGTGTGCGTGAGTCTTTGAGTCTGGTTTAATATTTCTGCAGTACGTTCTGCATGTGTGTGTGTGTGTGTGTGTACAAATATGCGTGTTGGGCAGCGTCTTCTCCTGCTTCCTCCTTTGAAGTGTTCAAATAGAGCACACAGAAGGATTTAGACAGGGGAGATGAGATATCAGTGAGTGTTTTTAGCAGTTGACTGGGTTAGACATGTTTTTCTGCTCAGAGGGCATCAAGATGATGCAGAGTCTGAGGCTCTGTCTGCATCCACTCGCCTCATGAGATCCTCTTTTTTTATCAAACCATGATTAATGATAAACTCTTAGTACTGATTAGTTATTTGTCTCACTCTTTTTACTATCCCAAGTGAACTGTGTACATGATATTACATGTTTTTCATCAGCGAAAGGAGCTTGTTTGGTTCTCACAGAGATAGATTTGTTGAGACAGGGGCCTATTAGTTGTTGGGATGTATTCCATAATTTTTCTCTGAATCAGGATTAAGATTGGACTTGTTAATTATCATGTCATTTTTCCTGTCACTGAGAAGGGAAGGTGGATTGTTTGTACGTCTACTGAATCATTAATTAGGCTTATCTTATACGAGAGCTCTGATTCAGATGTTAGGGAGTCTCACAATTAATGCAGAATAAAAGACAAATAAATATTTTTTGAGAGAAAAGAGAAGCTGTGTTTTGGTTCCCATGGTGCCAAATATTTTTCTGCTTTTTAGATGTCAAAACATATTTTGAGGAAACAATGCCCTTAAAGAAAACAAACTACCAGACACATAAATATAGCTTTTGGCTCTATGTTTTGTAAATCAGATCTCACACACTCTTTCCGGTAGCATTTTCTTGCCTTGGGGTCTTTAAGCATGTGTCTGTCTTTGTCTTTCTAGATGCGCACAGATGCTGAGAAGAGATCTCTGGTGGAAAGCGGTCTGTCCTGGGACACTGATGATAACAAACCCAGCCGCAAGAGCCAAGGCAGCAGCGTCTACGATACAGGAAGCCTGAAGTCGGAATCAGCCAATAAATGGAAAAAGACGCGGACGCAAGGGGAGGGGCTGGAGGGAGGGAAGGGAGAACTGAAGAAACCTCAGACCCTGGGTCAGGGAAATATGTTAAAGAAAGGCAGAAATCCACCTGTAGGAGTCACCTCCCCGATCACACACACCTCTCAGAGTGGGCTGAAAGTGGCAGGTGAGCAGTAAAACACACACACACACACACACACACACACACACACACACACACAAAGTAAGGTGTAATATATATAGCTACACTTGAAATGGTTACATAACCTGAGCAGACTGACACATTTCCATGGCTGTCTTATAATCCCTTCTTTCTGGCAGTCTCACACCCACACACAGTCACAGACACACTCTCTGTCTTTGTTCCACACATTCATCCACAGCTGCAGCCCACCCTCCGGGCCTTTAGAAAGTGGTGCCATGTATCAAACGCCACCCACTCCCTTCCTGCCAGCCAACCACTCACACTAACATACACATCCACACACAAACACACACACACCCATGCACACACACTGACCAACACCGTTTTTTCCTTCCTATTGGTTCAGCCTTTCCTATCCAAGCCTTTTTTTTTGCCGGACAGAGACAATTTATAGCACTTAAATAAAGGCCTTGTAACAAAAAGAACTGGACCAGAGACACTGTGAGTGTGTGTGTGTGTGGGTGTGGTGTGTAAGAGTGAGTGCAGACACATGTAAGATTGTGCCAGCCTTATAGAGTGTCACCCATCACACTTAACACGGACACACACTCACTCTCACAAAAAGCACAATGGTTGGGATTGTGCAGCTGCCTTTTAAGCGCACCATCTGTGTGCTGTTTATGTAAGCACACACACTCACACACACAGACCACAAAAACAACTGGATATTAGTTGATGTGTTGTAGACCAGTCTAGATGGGCAGTGTCTGTGTAAACAGTCCTCTGCCTGTGGGAGTGCACTGTATTTGCATTGCCAGTTGTCGAAATGACAGATACACCAAACACGTGTGTTGAATCAGCCTGTGATCTGTTTGCCAGGCTGTTATTGTTATTGATGTGAATGATATGAATCCATTAGCTGTCGAGGCTACTGACTCTGCCACAGAGTTTGAGACTCCAATTAATCAGACGAAGAAGACAAGTGAAAGCAGACGGGAATCGCTGTTGTTGTAGCTCATCAGTGAGGAGGAGCGCTTGGATTAAATCAAACGAGAGCCAGATATTCTTCGATAGTTAGAGATTCTTTGCTTGCCATGTTTGAGATCAGTTAATTGCTGAGGTTTGGCAGGATGGTGTGTATGTGTGTTTGTGGAATTATAGGAGACACAGAGGGTGTGAAATCTTTGACATAACAGCTCTGTCACTTCTACTGAATGCTTATTCTGTGCTAGTATATACAACAGTACATACTAACCACATGATATGTCTGAGTTAGTATGTAGTCTGAAACATTCTCTCAGTACTAACTGGTCATATAATTCTCACTGAAGTCTTGAAGATGCTTCATTATGTTATTATACTCTGAAAAATGCTTGATTTTCTTTTGCTTGCTTTTCAACATAATGTAGTGTTCCATCAACATAATTACTAATGTAAACAAAAATCTTTGATATTTAATATAGAACAATCAAATTGTTGTATTTGTTTGTTTCCTTTTAGCAATGAAATTATCAAGTATAAATGACTGTATTAATAACATACAATCAGAATTTTATTGTCAATATGTATTGATTGTAGGTATTAAGGCACCCTGTAAACCTTATTTTCCATAAATATAATTTTAGTAACAGTTTAGATGTGATGATAAAGACTTGAGTCTAGAAATGTTTTATCTATGCCTTGAAAGGACTTGAAAACTGCCTCAGTTCTACTCCTAAAAAGCACATATACAGACTGTGTCTCTGTTTATTTTTTACATGCACTCACTCCCACAGACTCACACCTGCAGATACATTCAGCCACCTGTTTGCAGCAAACATTTACAGTCCCCTCACAGGCACACAAATAAAACCCCGAAAGTGCGTTTTACCACGCCAACCATAAAAAACTCACATGTTGATGAGAGACAATGTAAGCAGAATCACAGGGCTTATTTCCCCTAAAAAAAACCCACGACAGATGATAGAAAGGAATATGAGTGCGTCCATACTGTCATCTTTCCACTGCTTTCTTTCCTGTCAAAGTGGCTTTAAATAGAAGAAGACTTGAGAAAAAAGGGTATACGTTAGCCTTTTTCCTTCAACATTCGGAGACTGCAGTGTTAGAAGACATGAAAAAGACTTTTTTCTTTCTTCCTCTTCTGCCTGAGCGTTCAGATCACCGTCTTTTCAGACATGCAAACTTCTTGCATTGAGACATGTATGATTCACGGGTTCTTATACACATGCCAGGGTGTCAAGCTGTGTGCTCCACTGTCTCCACAGCTGGTGTCAATAAATCATTCATTTGCATCAAAATTAATTTGTATGCCTGGATTCTGTCCGTGTGTGTTTGCTCTTCACCGCCGACAGTGTGTGTTCCTGCAGCTTAAAAATGTGCTTGGAACACACAAGCTTGCGGTTATACGATGGATTGAGTTCATGATTTGACATGTAAACCCAATTTTCTCATTTATAAAAGGACTCCAAATGTAATATGTTGTCAGTGTCACATTCCTACAAGATCCAGTCACTGAGAAACGTGAGTGTGTGTGGAATATACGTCTGGCCCTCTGTGTGTGTGTCTATGTGTCTTTTGCGGGTTTATAAATACCCTTAAGTGACTCCAGATGTCCCAAGGCAGCACGCCGGTGGGTCTCATTCAACAGCAGTTTTTGACTCTGTTAATGCCTTGTATATAAACCTCCCATAACAACTCCCATTAGATACAAATTAAAAGCGTGGGTAGCGTGGGCTTGGACTCATGTGGGTGGTGCATACAGTGCACATGTGTCTAATAGACTGTTCTTTCTTTTCATAATAACTTCCAAACAGGTCCAGTTAATTTGCCAACTGGGAAACGTACAGCTGGAGACAAAATCAGAAAGTTTTCCTTCCACCTCCACCAAGTTATCTCTTACTCCACCCTGTTTCCCCAGAGAGGCATTAAACTGGGTGTTTTTATGCAGTTTTGTGCCCTAAGACACGCTTTGTGAATGTGAACAGCAGTTTTCCACAGCCACGCTGCACATGTTAATCTCAGCGCTCTGCAGTTGTGACGTGCAGACGTGCAGATGCGCACAAAGCCAGAAAAAACTTATAGTTCATCAGGATGGAAAAGAGGAGTAAGCGTATGATAACAGTGTGTGTGAGGGTGAAGCTGGCTGAGAGTTTGGTCTACACACTGTCTGTCTGCTCAGACGGGTTGGTTTTATCAACAGACAGTCAGACCATGTAGGTGTTCAGATAAGATATCATGTCCTAATATGGTTTGGTTAGTATCACTCACCACCAGAGTCTGCTCAGGCTTTAATCTGTTCGAGCTACTCATCAGTGTGTTTTTTTTTCTGACTCCACTGCTTTAGGTACAGTAAAGTCAGAGGGGAAGCCAATGGATAAATCTCGGTTAGCAGTGAAGACCTCCGGCCTTCAGCGCTCCTCCTCTGATGCTGGTAAAGACCACAGAAATGGCACCGCAGCTGGTGAGCAGCGTAAACCTCCGTCCGGCCTGGTCAGGCCCTCAACTGGGGGAAACTTTGGCTTCAAGAAACCCACCACAGCAACCAGTAATGGCACAAACAATGCCAGTACCGTGATGAGTACAGGTGGCAGTGCCATCCCCTGCGGCTCTGCAACTGTAGGGAAGATTCCCAAAACGTCGGGTATTCCTGTCAAACCAGCGGCTGGTGGTGGAGGAGGAGGACGTAAGACAAGTCTGGATGTTTCAAACAGTGACCAGAGTGGTTTCCTGTCTCCGAATGCCAGGACATCCCTCCAGTACCGCTCTCTGCCTCGCCCAGCAAAGACAAGCACTCTGACTCTTACTCGGCCAAGCTCAGCTCGCCCAATGAGCACTACCATGGACTCAGGACTGATGAAACCTTCCTCCACAACGCCCCAGGGCTCGAGGCTCAAAGAGCCCGCCTCAGGCCTTGGTTCTGGCACAGGGTTGAGTAAGACAGGGGGTCGTGGGATCCCAGGTCCTGTCAATCAGACAGATAGAGAGAAAGAAAAAGAGAGGGCCAAAGCTAAAGCTGTGGTGTCTGACTCTGAGTGTGGAGGTGGGTCTCTGAAGGGCAGCCCTGCTCAGACCCCCTCAGAGAACGGAGGGAAGCTGCATGGTCTGAGACCTCCCAGCACCGGCAAAGCCATGGATCTGCCCTCACCCAACACACACAGGTACTGAGATTTATAATGTTATGGAACCTGCTTGATGCAGTTTCCTGGTATTTTTTCAACACATGCACACTTTTACATACAAAAAACATAAAGATATGCATTTGCTTCAACATATTCTCTCTTTGTCTCCAGGTTATCTGGGGTGCGCAGCCTGGCAAAACCTCCATCCATGGCCCAGCTCGACAAACTGAACTCCAACAGCTTAGAGGTGGGAGTTCATGACTCCCTGCCACCTAAGATTCCTCCCTACTCTAAGCTCCAGGACCTGGCCAGCTCAGACAGCAGCTCTACTGGCCCCTGCCTGACCCCCAGCCCTGCACCATTACTCAATGTGAACTCCTCTGCCTGCTTCTCCACCTCGGGGATTGGGTTGGGACCCAGGCAAGTTTCCTCACTTGGGGTTGAAGGGAGCGGAGGAAACACCTCTCCCCTGCTTTACCCTCGTCTGTCTGGACTGCATCGCAGCATGGAGTCACTTCCGCTTCACATGAGTGTAGCCCCTGAGCCCCGAGAGAGGGCGAATTTAGTCAGAGGCTATACCACCATTGAGTCCCAAGACAAAGATAGACCAGAGGACAAAGGCCCCCCAGTCAGCTGGAGCTCTGGAAGTAAAGTCTCATTGTCTCTCATAGACAGGTGAGATTCAGTTCTGCTGAAAGATCATCTTTAACCATGCATTTAGTTTAATCTCAAAAATCCCAACACGCTGTTATACTATACATGCAAGGAAGGTGCATTGTAATTCATGTTTCATAATACTGCTATGTAGCTCCATCTACTGACCAGCTGGGGCACTGCAGAAAACATTATTCATTGTTAAGGGAAAGCTGCAGTGATCAGGGAGGATCTTTGATATCTTATTCACTTTGTTCTGAACAATCATGCATTTGCCACCACTGTAAGGTGAATCGAATGGAATTTGATGACAAAATGCTACTCAAACTGAAAAAAATTATGGAACCATTTTTTGACTGCAGTAGTAGCCTTTGTAAAGAGTGAGGCACAATACGTGTTCACAGCTTGGCAAAAACATCTGTGGTCTAATCAGAAAATAGCCCTAAGATTCAAATGTCCAAATGCATTCATTCATGGTACTTAGCTACATTTAAAAAAAAAGAAAAATAATGATTATTTAGTATTTTTGCACCGTGAATGCTGTGTATTGCCCAAACTATTGAATATTGTTTAATGGGAAGAGTAAAAAGTATACTATTTACAGTATGAACTCAAGCAACATGTAAAGGCAGCCACATGCATGCACACCCATACAAACGCATACACACACATGGAGCCAATCACTGATGGGTTTCTAGGCCATTATTACTACAGGCCCATTATCACTGCTGTACTGGCCCCAGTGACTGAAGTCTTAATTACTAGCTGACACCAGCAGTCTCCCAGTCTTACTGTGCTTCTTTGTGCCCGCTGCCTGTTCTTGAGAGTTTAATAACTCCCTGCACCAGTGGTTAAATAATGACAATGTTTAATCTCCACAGTTCTCAGAGAGACAGAAACACGCTGCCAAAGAAAGGTTTAAGGTAAGAAGACACACGCACACGTAAAGCTACACAGGACACACACGCTTTAATAAACCAGAGTGGTTGGCTCTTATGATCTGATGCAGTATTTCCATGAACCTTTAAGTGCACACACACACATAAAGATACCATTGATAAGATCCTTTGTGAGTGACATATTGTGTTAATCCTCATAGTTTCTGTCAGTATTTTAAAAAATCCTGCTCTAATCCCCTACAAATTGTATGCCATTGTGTCCTTCTGGTAGTGTTTTGTTTGTATTTCCAAGCATTCAAAGATATTGGTATTGGGTAACAATTTTTTTAACTTGCCTTATTTAGCATTTAAATACAGCATATCAGCATATACTGAATGGCTTAGCAGTTTTGTCAACAGCTTTAGCTCCTCTTGTATAAAGAGATAACAAATGACTGTGTACACCTAAAAAATAAATAATAATAAATTAAAAAGTAATAAAACTTAAGTACTAATGTACAGTAAAAAAACTGTCAGTTTGTCTGCTTAAAGCGTATAGATGATGAGTTAAGGAATTAGTGAAAAGCAGTACCAGGTAGCATTTATTCAAGTTGAATATTTTTGTGGAAATATCCACACACTAAGATACTGTGGTTCACATTCATGATCCTGAATGTACATTATATGACATTTTAATTTTTTCCAAGCTTTTGTAGAAAATATACATTGTATAACTGCAATAGAAATGATGCAGTTGAAGTATTTTTTCTATCTTTTCTTTCTTTGGTCTTTTTTTGTGTCTTTACTGCTTAAATCATGTTGCCCTCAGACTTTTATACCACAGTTTTTATGAATTCTATGATAAAAGATAGTCTCTTCATCTCTGTCAGTAAACCTCCATCATAATGATCACTGACTCTGTCCTCTGTCTGTGCAGTTTCAGCGGTGCCTCTCAGGTTGAGGAGGAAGGGAAGGAGAAAGGAGAGAGAAGGCACTCTCATACTATTTTAAGTATGACCGACTCGCTCACACTCCCACTGCTGTCCTCACCCACCTCTTTGCCTCGCACTTCTAAGACCAATATGAGTGAGTATATATGCATTCACTCGCTTTTGCTATTGATTTGTGCTACATAATACTGTATATATTGATGCATTTGATTTATTTAATTCATAACATTGGTAATTCTCTCTCATTTGACCCTTTTGGTTTTTTAACAGTACCCAGCCCTGTCGGTGGACCTCCGAGGATGACTCGATCCAACAGCATCCCAACACACGATGCCTCAATGGAGCTGTACGGAGCATCACCGCTGGGCAGCACACTGTCGCTGGCTGAACGCCCCCGCAGCATGGGAATGGTTCGCTCCGGATCCTTCAGAGACAAGGAGCCTGATGAGGGTGAGCCTCCTAAATTATATAGATATCTGTCAAATAATTTTTTTTTTTTTTTAATTTTGCTCTATTCAATGTTGATTTGTAATTCTGTTTTTAGTCGAGACTCTGATTGGTTTACTTTGTTACTCCTGATTTTGTTTTTTCAGTTCATGGATCTGTACTCTCCCTGGCATCTAATGCATCATCAAACTACTCTTCGGTGAGTGTGGGAGACATGCAGGCTCAGGTAGCTACAGCTCAATATATGGTGTGGTGTTTGGTGTACTTATGCCTCAATGTGAGAGGATGTGTGTGCTTACAATGATGCTTTCGTCTCGTTTTGCTCCTCAAAACTGTAACTTCTACAGACAAGACTCTCTACCTTGGTCTGCACAATCCTCTCGTCTTTTCCTCTACTTTCCTCTCTTCTCCGCTCCTCTCTTTGTCTTATCTAACATCTTGACTTTTATTTTCTCTGCTTCCGAAGGCTGAGGAAAGAATTCAGGGAGAGGTAAGTGTTTTCTTTCCTGCTCCCGCTTCTCCTCTGTCTCATTTCTATCCTTACATCCATCACTCTCATCCCCGTTGTGTGAGGGAGAACAAGTCTGTCATTCATTCCACGAAAAACATCCACTCAGCTTGTCTCTTGTCTAACGTCAGCCATCGTCAGCTTTGATGGTCTTGTTAATATTATAAAGTGACAAACTTTTGTTTCCCCACAGCAAATCCGTAAGCTGAGGAGGGAGTTGGAGTCGTCACAGGAGAAGGTGTCTAATCTGACTACACAGCTGACAGCAAACGTATGTACTGTTCATCCACCCACTTACTGATTATTAGTTAGCCTGAACTTATAGTTTTCCTTTCAGGCTTAAAGAAAACCCCAATTGCACAAATGTTCCAAAAAGAAATTAAAGTAAATACGTGGCTTGTCATCAATAGCAACCAATTTCATCTTTGCACTTTTTAAATTAGCAAACAAAAATCAAAGAAAAATGACTGGGACTGTCAGCCATAGATAAAAATAACAAATTCTAGAAGAAAAAATCTGTTATATCAATGAAACAATGCTTTAATTTAAAAAAACAAACAAATGAACAAAAAAACTTATTTGATAAGAAATCATGGGGCGAAAACTTGCTGTGCAGCCGGATTCTAATCAATTTGCATGACATGATCATGCTGGAATTTGTAGCAGCCCCTCCCTCCACTTTTTACACCCCAATACTTGTCACTCATCTTGATGAATCCTCCCACTCAGTGACATCTGCCTTAAGGCAAAGGCAACTGATACACATAGAGACAAAGTGAGTGCTAAACAAGCTATAACAGGAACAGAAGGAGCAAAGTCAGCTGCCCTTAACCGTGTTTTGTTTCTTACTGCTCAGTAGAAAAACACATAAGAATTTACACTGCAGTAAATTTCCCGCAGAGTAAGTTAGTGTAGTTAGCGCTAGGATCATTAAAGACAAAACCAATTAACTTATCCTAATGATAGCTTTTATCTGTGTATTTAAAGCCCAATAAACCTTAATCCATTTGTCAGATAGAGATCCCTTTGTTGTCCAGAAACTTAAAGGAAAACATCAATCGGCCACATTGTTGCACTGGATGACATTTCCCTCATTACAATACATTTAGAGTCAGTCCCATAACACTGTCTTGCTACCATAAATCCTCACTATTGCACTGAATTCACTGCTAAAAATAGTACCAAATAAATTTTCTGCTGTGTTTACTTGTTTTTGGATAACACTGCTAAAAGCTACAGTGCCCAAGTGTTTAATAAAAAGTTTAAATCTTTTTTTTTTAAATTACAATGTTAATGTCCTATCATTGAAGTTTTAAGCCTTTTCTAGGAACCACTGGGCTTGAGGCTGGTTGTCACATACAGGGCAGCAGTGTTTGATGGGATCTATTGACAGACTAATGCCAATTGCTTGTGTTTTGGTCTTGTGATTTGATTGAACAGTAATATGAATGTAGAGTATAATGAGCAAATTCATTTGTCTGTCCTCCTTCCTTCATCTTCTTGAGAGAGAGATTAAAAATCCAAGCTGTGGCATGTCAGTCATAGATCATTTCTGTTCAGCCTCAGCATATTTCTTATCCGTGTGAGGCCTCAGTAATGCTAACCTCTTCCTGAACCTCTCCCTGAACCACTTAGCTTCAGTACACCCACACACACACACACACAGGTGCTTTGCCCTTTCTCTCTATTCTACAAGGTTGTTTCTGTGTGACCACCCTGTCAGCGTTTTCATTGGTCCAAGTGCACAAGTACAGCTAAGGCATTATGCATGGCTTCCCACAGCACACATTTATCAAATGTTCTTGTATACTGTATATGTGTGTCTCTGTGTGTGAAAGAGTGTGTGTTCCCTTCTATTTTTGCATAGTGCTTGACCCTTTTATCAAAGGCAATGGAGAGACATAGTGGATGCATGGAACCCAACATGATTACATGCTGGATTACTGAGCGAGCTCAATCCATTATTTTACTATATTAATACTGTCTGTGAAAGAGAGGGGAAAGTAATTTTCCCCTCCTGTTCTGGGCCAAAGTGGATGTGTGTGAGATAGAGATTAGGGAGGAGGTGAATTTTCCACAGGAGACATCCTGCTCAGCCTTTGTTTGTTATTCAGCTTTTTAGCATCTTGTATACAAGAAATAAAGAGGCAGAGAAAATCAATAGTGTCTGCCTTTGCGTGGGTTTCATTATCTAGTTTCATTAGCCTCCCTATAGTCTGTCTAAATGATGGATGGAAAACCAATAATGTAATATAAGTCTTAATCTAGCTAATTTCCTGTTTTAGGCAACTACTTTAAAAAATATAAAAATTAACAAAAAGTAAAATGTTTGCTTTTGTCTTTCATTTCTCCCGAACAGGCAAATCTGGTGGCTGCCTTTGAGCAAAGTTTGGCACTGATGACAACACGACTGCAGAGCCTGTCAGTGAGCCACGAGCAGAAGGTAACATCACATCCGCACTTTAAAACACAAAAAAAACACAGACAAACCCGAATACCAGCTACATTCCACCATTGTGTCCGCTCATGAGCAGGCAGCTAAGAGCTAACACAGGGTGAGGAGACTTTGATCACAGCCTGCAGGAGGAGCTGAATGTAGGTTAGAGGCCCAGGCTGCAGCCCCACAGGGTGACTTAGTGTGAGAAGAAAGCAGAGGATCAGAGAAAAAAGAAAACTTTACTTCAGGCTGGATGATAAATGCAAACAGCTTGCACGTGCACTCACACCAAACATCACATTCCTGCATTCTTTGGCCTTTGTATCTATTTTGGTGTGAATGAATCGATCAGGGCCCGAGGCAGTGTTCAGTGAGTGTGTATAAATGTGAGGAGTCTCTCTTACTGCTTCATGCCTTGCTGCTCCCACTGAAAGGCCCGTCTAGACCGCTCCAGGAAAAGTCTTTGTTGTTCATGCCAGCGCGCTGACCTGTGCAGCTCAGCCTGGAGCGCAGGCTCTTTAACCTTGAGGAGATGGGCTGAGCTGCTCAATTTAGAGTGGAGTGGGATGGACGTTAAAAAGCAGCACAGAGAGGCTCTGTTGTTCTCGAGTCTTTGTCCTTCTGAACTGTTAACATCATGAGAAGGATTAAGCTCACCAGGTGCATCAGCTCGAACTGTGGGTTTGAGTTGAAGTGTTTGACCAAAACATCAGACAATACTACTCCTCCCCAAAATATGAAAACAGATCTGTTTGTTGAAGTTATTAAATTATTAAAACTAAATATTGGCTGTTTTTTCACACAATACAATTTTGAGACTCAGAGAGCCAAAAATCTTTTGTTGTCACATTCTCCACACTAACATGTTTAGTGATATATTAGATTGGCATGATCAAAGACTTTGCATTTGTAGTAGAGAATTTATATTTAATTTAAAAAGAGACACAGTAGAAAAACATGAATGGGATTAAGATGGAGGAGTGATTGTGTGCGATAATGACAAACTATTAATTACTTACTGAGAAATAATAAGAGGGTCGTGCTTCTTTTCTTCACCATTTTTTTCTCAATTGCAACTGCTAATGAGTCACAAAGCTCTTGTGTATTTCAAACAGATGCAAACTGATTTATCTTAACCCAACTGACTGACATGTATTAAATGTCTGTGTAGGACTCAGAGCTGATGGAGATGAGGGAGACCATTGAATCTCTGAGGTCCAAAAATGAGGAAGCCCAGGCTGTCATACATGGAGCCTTAAACAACCCAGACAACACAAAAGGTTTGCAGATTGACCACTCGATCTTTCTATTTTTTCTCGTGTCCCTCTGCATATTTGTCTCTTTAATGTGGAGTTTCTCTGTTCATCAGACCTGCGAATTCGACGTCAGAATTCATGTGAGAGCATCTCCAGTCTCAACAGCCTGACCAGTATGTCGAGCATGGGCAGCTTAAAAGACCAGGATGCTAAGAAAAAGAAGAAGAAAAGCTGGGTAAGAATGCACCCGTCATATCAGGCAGTGTTTTACTCTAACAACCCAATGTTTGTCAGTGCTCAGTTCATTCTGCGCACTTATAATGACACAATAGCATCCAATAACCCGATAACAGCGAGTGTGACCAGTCTCTCCCTCCTCTGTGTTATTATTTTTCTGTTTTAGGTCTTTGAGGTGAGTGCAGTTATTGTGTACCTATAAAGCCTCTATAATTTTCTGTCATACAGCATGATGGACCATCTAAAACTGCAACACAGTCCTCAAGTACCCTCCATCTCTGCTCATTGACCTCCTTGGTTACTGCCTGGCTGCCTGTTCTGTGAATATTAAATATGAATGGGCTGCTGTAATTCAGTTAAAGTGGCAATCAGCAGACGTGATGTTCCATAAGCAGCGGAGCTCTCAGTTTAATCATCAGAGTTTATTAAAAGCCGTTTTCAATTATGTTTCTCCTCATTTACATCTTGCTTTATTGTGTATTTTGTTCTTCAGTAAAAAGTTTTACAGCCCTCATGTAACCCTGACTGATGCAACAGCTGGGTACTAAATCTGCAAAACATCAACTATAACTTTTGCCTTTCTGCAGAAAAAGACTGGAAGCTTTAAGGAACAGTTTGACACTTTGGGAAATGCACTTTCTATTTTGTGTCTGTCCATTAAATGTGAAGCTGCCATCAACCACCTGTTAACTTAACTTAACATAAACACTAGAAACAGGGTGGAACACCTAACCTGGCTCAGTTTATCAGTCAAGAAAAATCCACCTAAAAGCACCTGTGAACCTGGATTCCATTTGTTTAATCTGTGCAAAAATCAAACGTAAAAAAATCCAAAAAAGTTTCTGAAATGTCCTTGAAACTTAATAGTGATAAGCAGGACAGGAAGTGTTTTAGTGTTCTTTAGAGTTGGCAGTATGTTTTTTTTTTTTTTTACACGGTAGCTTCTCCTCTCTGGGTTCCAGTCGTCATGCTAAGCAAAGCTAGTTGCCTGTTGATTGCAGCTTCATATATAACAAACAGATATCAAAGAGATTTTAATTGTTTAATTCAATTCATGGCAAGCAAACAACTGGGCTTACTCAAGATGTCAAACCATTCCTTCAATGTATAGCATGTATCAAATTAACAATCCTAACATCTCATTATTTTTACCCCTCTCAGTAATGAACGTCATAATCTGCTGCATATTAGTTCAACTATCTATCTCCTTCCTCTGTGTAGCTGAGGAGCTCCTTCAACAAGGCGTTCAGCATTAAGAAAGGCCCCAAAACGTACTCAGACATTGAGGAGATCGCCACCCCTGACTCATCAGCTCCCAACTCCCCAAAGATGCCTCATGAGGGGGTGGATGGAGGAGAGAACCAGCCTTCATCCCTCAAAACCTCGACCTCTGCCACCTCTTCTGTGTGAGTACACAAACCCCCTTACTCTAGTAGCTCTAGGTCTGAGCTCAATAGGGAGATGACCAGTTTAGCTGTCATGGGTGTTTGGCCCTGATGAGTGCATCTCTTCCCCTGCAGGATCATGGAGACTACAGAAGAGGGAGACAATGAGGAAACTGCAGTATCAGAGCTTCGCTCAGAACTCTGGCTAAAAGAGAGAGAACTGACAGAAATCCGACTGGAAGCCTTAAGCTCCGCCCATCAGCTGGAGCAGCTTCGAGAGGCCATGAACAACATGCATGTATGTTTTGCCTCCATGTTCATAGTCAGTAAATTAGAAATTATATTGCATCTGTGTGTTGAAATGACTTGATTTTCAATTTTCTTTGACCTGCTTGTGTCCTAGTCAACAGTGGAGAACCTGAAGGCGGAAAATGATCATTTGAAAACAGGAAGTCAGCTCCATCTTCCTGGGTCTGGTCCCACCTCTTCCACCTCCCAGCCCTCAGGCCTGTCCTCTCTCCTCGGGCCCTCACTGAGGCAGCCCATGAGTATGCCCCTCACCAAGTCCTTCAGCCTTAGTCTGAATGATTGTAAAGATCCAGGTAAGAGACACACCAAGAATCTTACCTATTTTTACCTCACACAAGCACACAGTAAGCATGAAAGTTTTATTCCATATTCATCCCTTTTTTATTCTTCACTCTCATAGACGTGTCTTCAGCCGACATGTTAAGTGTGTCTTCCCAATCAGATGAATTGTGTGCTCGAGTACTTGTCCACATTGGAGACCAAGCAGAGGTAAACACAAAAAGCTTTGATGACCATAATATTCAATAATGTCAGTTTCAAAGGAAACAGTTGAAACATTTTCTTCTCTTTCTCTCTCTCTGTAGGACAGTAGGCAGCAGCAGCAGCAGCAGCAGGAGTACTTCCTGGGCTCAGTTCTGGTCAGTGCAAAAACTGACTGGGCTTGTCTTGACTCTCTTATAGCTAAAACCTTCAAGGTAAGTCTAGGCTTTTCCTCCTTTGCTGTGTAGACCTAACAATAAGTATGTTTGTGGTTCATATATCAGTCTTTGTTTAATTTCCTTTTTCCTTTTTTACCAGGATTATCTAACTCAAGTGGACCCGACTGCCAGCCTGGGTCTGTCCTGTGATTCGCTGCACATGTACCAGCTGACCCAGGGAGGGCCCAGGATCATAGGAGGGGAAAAACCTCAAGCCTCACCTCATCACTGTCTCGGCAGTGGTTCAGCTCAAATAACTGTCACCTTGAAAGGTTAGTCAGTGTGTCAGTGTTGAGTATAATTTAAATTTATTAAAATGTTCACAGACAAGATGATATAATAAAGTTTTATTGAATTTATGTTCAGTCATGTTTGCCAACTACCTTCCTCTCTCTCTCTAAATGGTGCTACCCTCAAAGTAAACGACAAGTGATGAAATGAAACGTTACCTTGAATATAACTGTAGATTTCTCTGGGCTTGAACATTTTTAGAAACATTTGAGATAATACAAATACACAAGTCAACCAAGTATATTACAAAGTCATAGTTGTTTTTAGACATTTTATTATGGGAAGGTTACATATTTTAGGTTTAAAGATGTTGGTGTTCAGCAGTCAACTCTAAAATCTTCAATGTCAGAGTGTCCCCTCTCAACACTGCACTTAAAAAAAAATATATATATATATATATATATATCAAAATAATCAAAATGTTAACTGTGATGTATTGCATCCCTTAGGCAAAGTTTAAAACTTATTATTGTTTGGATGGTGGGAAATTTAAAAACAGGTTTTATGTTTTGTTACGTTACGTTACGTTACGTTACGTTGCGTTACGTTACGTTACGTTACGTTACGTTACGTTACGTTACGTTACGTTACGTTACGTTACGTTACGTTACGTTACGTTATGGTGTTGTGTTATGGTGTTTGTGATTTGTAAATACCGAAACTTATCATCTGCATTTCGCTGTTTCCTTCACATCAGAAAAATGTTACATTTGCCTTTCCTCTATGTCTCTCTGCTACCTCTCATTAGGTCTGAGAGAAAAATGTGTTGACTCGCTGGTGTTTGAGACTATGATTCCTAAGCCGATGATGCTGCACTACATCAGCCTGCTGCTGAAGCACAGGCGTCTGGTTCTGTCCGGGCCAAGCGGGACAGGAAAGACTTACCTGGCCCAGCGTCTAGCCCACTACCTCCTACAGCGCAGTCGGCTCGACTCGTCTGAGGCCGACCGCGAGACCTGTGTTCTGGGTCGCACCGCCGCTGTCACCTTCAACATGCATCGTCAGTCACAGAAGGTAACGCCGTCAGTTATCTCAAAGTCTTTTTTTCTACACAATTATGAATAAGATCTATTCACAAAGACAAATCAAATTCCCTGTCCTTTGCCTTCACAGGAGTTGCAGTTGTACTTGTCAGATCTAGCCAATCAGATTGACAGAGAGAATGGAGGGGAACTGCCGCTGGTTGTTATTATAGATGACATTAGTGACTCAGCAGCCATCACTGAGCTTGTTAACGGAGCGCTGACCTGCAAGTACCACAAATGGTGAGTCACTTCAAACAGTTGTAGCACATCATTGAAGAGTTGCAGTGAGATTTGGATAATTAAGGTAGATAAATTTCTGTTTATATTTCAGTCCTTACGTCATTGGAACAACCAATCAGCCTGTGAAGATGACATCTAACCATGGACTGCACCTCAGCTTTAGGTAAACACAAGTGACAGTGACAGTGACTCCTCTTACTTTGATACACAAACAAATAAAAAAATAATGCATCTTTGTGAGTGAAAGTAACATTTCTTGCATATGACCACAGGATGGTGATGTTCTCAAACAACGTGGAACCAGCAAACGGGTTTCTGCTGAGGTACCTGCACCGTAAAGCCCTGGAGGCCTATCAAGAGAAGGAGCAGGACTCAGCACGCCATCAGGCTCTCCTTCGTGTACTGGACTGGGTCCCTCAGCTCTGGTACCACCTACACACTTTCCTGGAAAAACACAGCACTTCAGACTTCCTCATAGGTGAGAGAAAGTGGACACATGATCAGGGAACAAGAGGCTATAATTTGATGTAAAAGAGGAAATACTAACAGGAAATGTTGCCTTCCTCAGGTCCCTGCTTCTTCTTGTCGTGCCCAGTATCAGTGGCAGAGTTCAGGCAATGGTTCATTGACCTGTGGAACCAATCCATCATACCCTACCTGCAAGAGGGAGCCAAAGACGGCATAAAGGTGCACACACACTCTCACAGACATCCTGCACAGTGTGACAGCAAGAAGTTAGTTCCTTCAAGTCTTCACGTGTTGTTGTAAAAAATATTTCCATGTCAGGTCCATGGGCAGAAGGCGGTTTGGGAGGATCCAGTGGAGTGGGTGAGAGGGACTCTCCCTTGGCCCAATGCACAGCAGGACCAGTCCAGGCTCTTTCACCTACCTCCCCCCAGCATTGGTCCACCCAGTGAGGAGAAGAAACCCCCCAAAGATACACCTCCACCCAGCACACTGGAGTCAGACCCACTGGTGAGAGTGAAGGTTTCTGTTGAGATGAGAGAGTAGCTCTGATCAAACGAGATTTTATAAAAAAAATAGCCATGGCGGCTGATATATATCAAGTAATTTTTTTTATATAACTACAAATGTTTCAAGTCAATAGACAAGAAAAGTAATTCTTAGTTGCCATTACACTAACTGTCCACTGGTTGCATTTAACTAAATATTTCAATTTTAATTTGTCAAAGAAAACCTTTGTTAACCTGCAGTTTAACTCCCTCTGCCTCTCTGTCTCCTCCTGAAACACAGATGGCCATTCTGCTGAAGCTGCAGGAATCAGCCAACTACATTGAGTCTCCAGAGCGGGAGGGCTGTCTGGATCCCACTTTGCAGGCAACTCTCTGAGGATAAAAAGCAACTGTCAAACTCCATTACGGCTGACACAGCGAGTGCAGTCCCAATGAGACTTTAAAGACTCAATAATTAACTTTACTGTGTGCTCAGTGAGCAGATACAAAGCTAAATGTAAAGGATCTACAGAGATAGAGTGATTATGGATGAAGGGTTTGCTCTGCCCTGTTATCAAAACTTTGAAAAGACAATTAAACTGTATTCATAGGAAGCTGTGATGATCATGTCAGGGAAAGACATTGACTTGTCTCTTCTCTGCTCTCAAATTGTTCCACATGGGTTATTATTGAATCTGCAAGTGCATGGTAAGCGGAATAATATGATGCAAAATATTAAGTGTAATCCTAACGATCAAGACCCATTCTTTTCTTTCTGCTTTTGACTGCCACAACTTTCACCACAACTATTGGTGCTTACCGTTCTGGTTTTCTTTGAACATGCATGCTTCAGCTTACATAGGAAAAACAGAAGTAACTGATTTCCTTTGAAATAGGATCATCACTTGACAACAGCCAAAAATGCACTTTATTTTCTACTGGTAGTAATTGGATTTCAGGAGGCTTTGTCAGTGAATGTGTATCAAATGGAAGCACTATGAGTTTGGCCAAATCATGCAGTTTATTAGTAATTCCTCTAGATGGCAGCGTCTACTTTTTCCTGCCTCAGTGCTCTCCTTGTGAGCTCTCTGGCACATCGAAGGTGCTCAGTATAGAATACAACACTCACTCTGTAACACAACAATGAAACTGGCCTTCTTTTCTTTTTGGCCATTGTGTCATTCTTGGATCTAGTATCAGAAGCTGTGAAGTGCTAATAGTGACATGCATGGGTGAACATAAATGGAATAATAAATCATCAGTTTGGGGGTCATTCTGTAAGGAAAATGCCATCATCAGTGGACTCAGTAGCTGTTGGTTTCATCCAGTAACATACTGATATAACCACAGAAACAGACACTGACCCTTCTCAACTTGTATTGTAAACACACCGAAAGAAAAACTAAAACTGCTTGTTTGTCTGGTCTGCCAAAACGGCCAGCCATGTCTGGCTATGCCTGCATATACTGTCTATTTAGATATTGGTTTAAAAACACAAAACTCTCTTGTGATAGATGAGGATATAGCTTTGAAAAATCTTGATTTTGTAGGATTTTATACTGAGTCATCTTCAACAAATGTCTGTATACAACAACTTGCACCTACAGTATGTATACCTAACATGCCATTTTCAGACAGCAGACAACAGCATAAAACACTTCTGTTATCACGTTCATCATCCCACAAGGGGAAAAAGGAGAACATCAGTCAAAAACAACTGCCATCAAATGATAAGAGTCTGTACAAAAAGCATTTCCTTCCTCATTGTGTTCGCTCTTTATATCTTTTATAACATACCTTTTTTTAAACTGTAGATCAGTTTCCTTCCCACGCGTTGTTTTAAGAGTTACTGTAAGAGTAAGGGCTTGGGGTAAGAAAGGTTGAAACTCACATATAAGTGGCTTCCTCTTGTTCCTTTCCTTCATTTGTTTGCACAATATATATGTTGGAGAACTAGATTAAAGAGAATATTTATTGCTTACATCTTGACTGTTCTTGGGATCAAGGAAGAACGCTTAAAAAGACTTGTAAAAGGAGGAAACTGTAAGTAGTAGAGATATTCTTAAAACCTCTCAGCCATGTGCCCCTCGACCCTGAAGTACCTCAGACTGCCATATTCTGTCCAGATGTTCCTCTGCTTTCCAAAACTGGGTGCTGCTGGTGTAAAGTAGAGACATGATGCCTAAGTCTATCTGTGCCTGAAACACAATTTGGCCTAAAGCTGCTACTTAGCGGCTTTAATCTACCACACTGAGGCCTGGATTTAGAGGAAATATCATCACTTCCTCTCACTTATTTTGATGTCACTTTAATGTCGCCACCTTGATGCCCAGATTCAGGTAGAGAGTGGGTTATCAAATTCGACCTTTGGCTGGTGGTCATGATGATAATCTGTGAGTTACAACGATGTATGTGTCAGTTAACTGCAATAGATGAGAATGTGTATCATGACTGGGCTGCCTGTGCGACAAACATTTTAAATGTTTAAAGTGTGAAAGACTTGACATCTTCAAGGAGTTGCCTGAGAGTTGGGAACAGTGTAAGAACAGATATTAGCCTGGAGATGTAATGTCGACAGCGACGCATGTATCCCTGGTGTGTTTCCCAAAGTTTTGTTTCATTGGACCTACCACGCTTAACCTTATCGCGGGAGGGATTTTTAATAACTGGATATCTTCCTCTTTTCATGTTGTTTTTAAGAGCAGACGTTTGTTTTTTCTTATGCAAATATTTGTAAAGGTTTATTTCTCTTTTGTACATGACATCACTATTGTAAACACTGTACATAGTGCATCTGCGACAACAATCACTAAAACATGTAGAGTTTTAAGAGAAGGCATGGCCCCTGTATGCAGAAATGGGCGTCCTTGTTGTTTTTATTGTCTTCCTCCAGTAGGAAGTAGCACTTGGCTTAAAAGGGGGCTTCAAAATGGTTGTATGGCATTTCTCAATAACCACATCAAATCCCATATGTCTAACATTGAGCAATGGTTACAATAAAGTCATGCCATTCTTCACATCACTACCTGTGTCAGCTGTCTGTTTATGTTATATTGACCACTAGAGGGAGCTAATGCTACTGTAAATAATCATGCTGTTTGACCATATATCTGTGTGTAGCTCTTTTTGTTATGACAAAATTTTGTTTGGCATTACTTAATGTAGTTTGATGTGATTTTGTTGTCGAAAAAACTAAAGAACTATCAAATCAAGGCATGATTTTTCCCCGCGAAGGTTACTGGTTCTAAAGGAGATGAAGATATGAAGATGTGACCGAACTGAGGAGAGGGGTATGTCATTTGATGGGTGGAGTTGTCCACAAACCCACCGACCCTCCCGCTATATAAATTAACTAAGCCCACCCGGTTCCTTTATTCAGAAGACTGGCCGTCTATGAGCAAGATGCCAGGCAAAGCTGCACCGATCAAGAAGTCCCCAGCCAAGAAGGCTGCTAAGCCCGCACCTGAGCCCGCCCCGGAGCCTGAACCCGCTCCTGTAGAGGCCCCACCTGCCGAGGCTGCACCTGTGGAAGCGGCTCCCGCCGAAGCTGCCCCCGCCGAGGCTGCTGCTCCCGCCGAGGCTGCCCCCGCTGAGGCTCCTGCTGAGGCTGCTCCTGCTGCTGAGGGAGAGGCAGCCCCCGCCGCCCCAGCTGAGGAAGCCCCAGCTGCTCCAGGTACCTGTGGATTGACCGGGTAAAATCCCTCCTGAGAAACGGACGGAGTGCTAAAGCTAACTCAACTAATCTTAGCTAATTTAAGCTAATTTAGCTCTGCGGTTTGAAACTTGGAGTTAAACGCTGCTTTTTAAAGGTGACTATTTGGGAGCAAGGAATGAACTTAACGTGCATGTCTTCATCTCCTTTTTATGGATATTGGCTAAAGTCCCTCCTTACTGAACTTCAAAAAAGAATACTTTTTGTTGAAACTGTTCAACTTGACGGTTGTTTTGAGGGTTGCGGTCAGTGCCTCCGCTGAATAGTGATGCATTAACTTAAAGTTAAAATGACAGGTGTTTCTATTATCGTGTCCATCCTGTTTATATCAAATGAGGGTTAGGCGAGGTCTATCTAAGAATAGTAAAATGAGAAGATTTTTCCCTACAGTGCCCAGCCCTTATGTAGTCTTCTGTCCTCCATCTCATTGCAAGGTATGTAACTAGCTGTAATAACTCTTCACGGTTGTCATTAAGGGCTGAGGCTTTTGCAGATTTGCGCGTTGAAACTCAATGAAACTATAGAAGGCTGCAAATTTTGAAAGAAAAGGGTCACCGGTGTCTGTTTCGTGAAGGAAGTTTTCTCCTGAATCTCTGCTGTAGATCCCTTCACCTGCAAATATATTTTAACATCTAGAACACTTGCAGCTGATGGTAAATAACATTATTATTAATGTCCATTTTCTGGGCATTAATTGCAGTGCACTTTCATTTGATGAGTCATTGTTAAAGTCCCTACATGCAGCGAAAGAAGAAGTTATGAATCAAGTAGCAGCACAAAATGCACAGGACTTCCATGGTGGTCAAATCGTTGGATCCACCCGTGATATTTACATTACCAGCCAGATGCTGTTAAACCCAGAGATGAACCATTTTTTCCTACTTTCTCCAGATCTTGGTTGGTTAAGTACATCAGTGGTGGGTGTTAAGTAACTGATACTGTTTTTACCTACTAACCTCAACATGAAACCCCTTACTTCTGTTGAAGCAACAGCCACAGAGGAAGGAGCTGATTTGACAACTCCTGCAGAGGGTAAACTCACACCACAGGCGGTCCACACACACATGAGCTGTGGTGCATGATGTGTGTGTTTGTGTCCCACTGTGCTCAACTGTCTGGTGTGTATGTTACTTGCTCCTGATCTGTCTACTGGTATGTCTTGCTGTCCCATTCATGATATGAAGGTGAGAGGTTCCTCTTTGTGGACATGACACTGTGGTCTTCTGCTTTATAAAAACGTCCTAATATGTCTCCAAAGCAAGTTAAGAATGTCATTGTTTTTGGTCATAAAATCATCTGTTCTTGTCACTGTAAATATCCAAAGGTTTGTGCTGACTTGCCTGTCCTGCTTGCTTCGGTGGAGTGTATTCTGATCAAATTAGCGTGAAACTGATTGATTCCCAGCATGAGTAATGTTGCAAGGTATGTCACTAACTAGCTTTCCTGATGGCATTTCAACACTAGCTCCTGCTGCTGCTGCTGAAGATGGTGCAGCTGCTTCTGCTGCAGACGCTCCTGTTGACGGTAAACATAAACCATCACATGGACAATATCAGGGCAAGCAATAATGACTCCTTTGCTAAAAATCTTATCAAACAAGTGCTGCCCATCAAGTATATCCACAGCTGTGTTGGCTAATGCATTCTTAGGAAAGCTTTAAGCCTCAGGATTTACTTCAGTATTGTGATCAAATTAGTTTGAAATTTAGTGATTTCTAGCATAAATTATGTCACTATGTGAGTCATTAATTGGCTTTCCTAATGGCATTTCAATGCTAGTTGCTGCTCCCGTTGTTGAAGAAGGTGCAGTGGCTCCTGCTGCGGATGCTCCTGCTAACGGTAAACCTTAACCACCACACAGACCATAGCAATTACCAATTTCCTCTTTTCACTTTGAAGTGAAAATGTCTATCTCTCTATGTAAGAGTAATCAAAACATTAGCGGGTTTATCTTCACCTTATCGGCTGATCATTGTAGGTCTTCCACAGGTGATGACTGATTGTGGAGTTGGATGTGTTGACTTTTACTTAGTTCCATTCAGACTAATCTTCCTTCTACTTTGTAGATGCACCTGTGGAGACCACGCCTCCTCCTAAAAACCTGGGCTGCTGTAACATCAGCAACCCATATCACTGTTTTTTTTTTTCCTCCAAGATGTAGCCCTTATTCATTGTAGCAGAAAAGGGCTGCTTATACAATATCTTTATGTGAGACTGGATGTTGTCTGTCTTAGATTTTGTTACCACAACATGACATAGAAGTAAGTTTTTATGGTTTTAGTAACAATATCTTTCTAATATTGATTTTTAGATACTTGGTCAGAAATATTGATGTTTGATTATGTTTTCAATGCTCAGCCCTACCTAGAAATAAACATTTATTACACTCCTAAATACTGAGAACTGAGTTTTAGTCTACAGCCCAGCCCTTATGCAGACTTTACTATTCTCTAATGTCCTCCATCTCTGGGTGTAGTATAAAACTAACTGTAGTAACTCTTAACAGTTGTCTTCAAGGGCTTGAGGCTTTGCAGCATTGCAGACTTGGACCATATTGAAGATATAGAATAGTGCAGTGAGGTTTCTAATGCCACTTTTATTATATTTCTTGGTATTCAGCTTTTTCTTTCCAATCGCTGCTGTAGATCTCATTACTCTGCAAACATAAATCTAACATCTAGTACACTTGCTGCTGATGGTAAATCACATTGTGATGATTAATGTTCATTTTATGAACATTAATTTCTACTTATACAAAACAAGCCAATGTTGAAGTCATTGGACCCACCAATGATATTTACATTACCTGCCAGATGCTGTTAAAACCCGAGATGAACCATTTCCCCTACTTTCTCCAGATCTTGGTTGGTTAAGTATATCAGTGGTGGGTGTAGTGAAGTAACTGACACTGTTTTTACCTACTAACCTCAACATGAAACCCCTTACTTTAGCTGAAGTCACAGCCGCAGAGGAAGGAGCTGATTTGACAACTCCTCCAGAGGGTAAACTCACACCACAGGCGGTCTATACACACATTAGCTGTAGTTCATGATGTGTGTGTTTGTGTTCCTTTACATGTTGTGTGCTCAACTGTGTAGTTTCATGCTCCTAATCATTCCACATATGCATCTGTTTAAAATTTGATCTTTTAAAGGTGAGGTATCTCTTTGTGTACATGACACTGTGGTCTTCTGCTGTATAAAAACATCTCATGGTGTCTCCAGAGCGTGCTAATGAGTCAGTTTTTTGGTCATAAAATCACCAGTTTTAGTCACTGTAAACATCAACAGCTCTGTGTCAACTGGTCTGTCTTGCTTCAGTTGAGTGTGTGATCAGTTTAGCTCGAAACTGCTTGATTCATGCATGGTTTCATTCATAGTGTAAGTTACTCATTTGCTCTCTAATGGCTATTCAACACTAGCTGCTCCTTCCACTGTTGAAGACAGCCCCGCGGCTCCTGCTGCAGATGCTCCTGTCGATGGTAAACATAAACCACTACATAGACAGTTCCATTAGCCAAATAGTCTAAATATCTATCTATCTAATAATAGCAATCAAAATAGTCTAAGGTTATTTTCTACTCATTAGTCTAGTGTTGCAGCTCTACTTCTGGTGATGACTGCAACAACTGCCCATACTGTAGCCCATACTCATGGTAGCAAATTAGTTTTAAAATGAAGAGATGGTCTGATGTCTACTTTATTAAATTGCTTTTCATTCAGTTTTTACTCCTGAATTTCTACTGTAGATCTCTGTAAATGCAAACGTGTCTAACATTGGCTACACTTTTTGCTAGAGGTAAAAAACATTTTGAAATATCAGTATCCATTAATGTTAGTGTACTTATACTAAATTAGCTGTTGCTGAAGTCTGTGCATTTCATAGGAAAAGAATATGAAATGTAACAAATTGCATGGGACTTGCGTGATGGTACAATTGTTGGACCCACCAGTGATATTTACATTACCAGCCAGGTACTGTTAAAACCAGAGATGAACCATCTTTTTTTACTTTCTCCAGATCTTAGTTGGTAAAGTAAATCAGTGGTGGGTGTAGTTCAGTGGCTGACACTGTTTTTACCTACTAACATCAACATTTAACCCCTTTAGCTGCTGCCACAGCCACTGAGGAAGGAGCTGATTTGACAACTCCTGCAGAGGGTAAACACACAACCCAGGCAGTCCACACACACATTAGCGCATGATGTGTGTGTTTGTGTTCATCATATGGTGTGTGTGTGTGTGTGTTACTTGCCTCAGATCTGTCTACTGGTATGTCTGGCTGTACCATTCATTGAATGCAGGTGAGGTTTCTCTTTGTGGACATGACACTGTGGTCTTCTGCTGTATAAAAACGTCTTACGGTGTCTCCAAAGCGGGTTAAGAGTGTCATTTTTTGTTTATAAAATCATCTGTTTGTTACTGTAAACATCAAAAGCTTCGTGCTGACTGGTCTGTCTTGCTGCTTGCTTTCTGAAGTGTATCCTGATCAAATGAGTTTCAAACTGATTGATTCCCAGTATGAGTAATGTTGCAAGGTAAGTCACTAACTAGCTCTCCTGATGGCATTTTAACACTAGCTCCTGCTGCTGCTGCTGAAGATGGTGCAGCTGCTCCTGCTGCAGACGCTCCCGTTGATGGTAAACCAAAAACAGCAACACAGACAATAACATTAGCTAATCTTACTCTTTTCACTTGGAAATCAAATATCTATTTCACAGTAACAACCAGTCTTCTTCCTTTTAACTTATTAGTCAAATGGTCTCAAATGGAGATCATGTTTAAAATGAGGCTGGGTGTTATCTGCCATTGATTTTGTTATCATGTTATGACATATGGAAAATCCATAATTGATTTTAAAGCAGTACTTTATGAATATCTTTGCAATAGTGATATCTGATGTTTGGTCAGAAATATTAATATTTCATTTCATTTTTAACTCAACCCTACCTATGACTAAATATTTCTAGACTTTGTACAAAAAAATAAATATAGATATATATCTTATATTGCCATTAAGCCTAAAAATACTGAGAAATGATTTTTTTTGTCCATTTCCCAGCCCTATGCAAACTTTATTATTCTATAATGTATTTCCATCTCAGACTGTGGTATACAACTGCCTGTAGGAAATCCACACAGTGACATTACGGGTTAAGGCTTTGAAAATTAGGACCATGTTGAGACTCCGAGGTTACTGATGCCACTTTCTTTTTGTCAGGTCTCTCTTCTGAATCTATACTGTAAATTTTATTACTCTGCAAACATAAATCTAACATCTAGTACACTTGCTGCTGATAGAAAGTCACATTGTGATAATTAATGTTCATTTTCTGAACATTGATTTCAATGCACTTGTATTTAATTGTATTAAATAATAATGGGTCTCTGTATTGTTTTGAGAAATGAAAAGTAATGAACACAATGCACGGAACTCACATGATGGTTAAATTAATGGACCCACCGGTGATGTTTACATTACCAGCCAGGTTTTGTTTAAACCAGGAGATGAACCATCTTTTTCTTACTTTATCCAGATCTTGATTAGTAAAGTGCATCATTTGTGGGTGAAGTTCAGTGACTGACATTGTTTTACCTACTAACTTTAACATATAACTCCTTAGCTGTTGCAACAGCCACAGAGGAAGGAGCTGATTTGACAACTCCTGCAGAGGGTAAACTCACACCACCAGCAGTTCACACAAACACAAGCCCTAATG
>JAPZDV010000002.1:14634954-14678516 GCA_029814665.1 Acanthurus lineatus | reverse complement strand
TAAAATCATCTGTTCTTGTAACTGCCAATATCAAAAGCTTTGTGCTGACTGGTCTGTCCTACTGCTTGCTTTCTGACGTGTATCCTGATCAAATGAGTTTCAAACTGATTGATTCCCAGCATGAGTTATGCTATAAGTCACTAACTAGCTTTCCTGATGGCATTTCAACACTAGCTCCTGCTGCTGCTGCTGCTGAAGATGGTGCGGCTGCTCCTGCTGAAGATGCTCCTGTTGACGGTAAACATAAACCATCACATGGACTATATCAGGGCAAACTGTGATTGCTTTACTAAAAATCTTATCAAGCAAGTGCTATCCATCAAGATTTTCCACAGCTGTGAGGGCCAAAGGATTCTTAGCAAAGCTGTAAACCTCCAGATGTCTTTTTTAGTGAAATCCACAGCGACTGATGTCACTGTAAAAGATGATCTGGACAATTATCTGGTCCTCATTGCTTGTGTTTGTTTTTAAAAACAACATTAACCTCCTGCTTGTTTGATGCTAGCTGCTCCGGCAGAAGCTGCCATAGTTGAGGAGCCGCCAAAGGCCCCCACACCTCCCCCACCTGCAGGTAACACCAACATCGCTGCTGTTTGCTTGATTCTGCTTTGAACAGACAATCGAGGTCAATGACAAGTTATGACAGTTCTTTGTTTTGTTTTTTCTTAACCCAAAGATTTTCAGTTTACCATCACCAAAGAAAAGTTTCAGTTAATCAACCAATCAATGCAGGTCTACTTCTGATAATAACTGATCGTGAAAATAGATGTGCAGAATTGTTTTTCTTTGTTTTTTTTGTTTCTTTGTGCAATTAATATAAATAGAGCTGATAACTCCAGTAAATGATCGGTCAATCAGAAAAGAATCTGCAGCTGTTTTCAAAATCCCTTTTTTTGTTTCAGTCATTGTGAGGCATAAAGAGGAAAAAATCCTTTGTTTTAGCCTGTTAAATATGAAGATTTGTTGCTTCTATTGTCTAATTAACTGAATATTTAAGGTTTATGCACCTTTGGTTGGTCAAAATTAAACATGATAATGTCTCCTTGATCTTTATTAAATTGTGACGAAAATAATATTTTCTGAAAGTAATTTTTCTGATTAATCATTTTATTAGTTAGTGGTTAAAGAAAATAATCTTTAGGTGCAGCTCTCCATGTAATCATGTTGTGGAATGGAGATTATAGGGCAATCTATTAATCAACTGTGGGTGTATTTTCAGTACCAATGTAGGTAATCCTTCTGCTGTCCAATTCATCACTTAATTAATCTGTTTGAACCTCCTCCAGTCCCCACCAGCGCTCCTCTGAACGTTTCTGTGGAAGATGTGAATGAATCCAGCCTCACCATTAAATGGACGACCCCAGAGACCATTGGAGACTCCGGCCTGGACGGATATACCATTGAGTACTGCAAGGATGGAAGTAAGTAGCTGTGTTTGTGTGTGAGGCTGCACCTGTCCTCAGAGTGTCAGAGGGCAGATAGACTCATTGCTGGGTCCAGGCCGTATACGGCAGGAAGCATTTCACCCGCTGTCACTGTATCTCCTGACACCACTTTTAGCTTGCCTCGTTTGCTCAGATGACAGCAGGCCTTCTGAGGTTTCATCTTGATTGCCAAAGTGAACTCTTATGGGCAGGTTGTTTGTAAACTTGTGTCGACAGGTGATAAACCACTTAACATGTCCAATAAAGGGTTTTAAAATGGAAAAAAAGTGTCAGGGGGATTGGATGTTTGAAGAACAAATATTTACCTCATCAAGCTGCCATTACTTATGTATTTCAAAGGAAAAACTACACCAAAGGCTGCATATTAACTCAAACTCTGGGTTTCCCTGCAGCATCAAACTGGGTTGTTGCCAACGAGGAGCTGACCCCAGCTAACCGCTTTTGCATCAAGAATCTGACAACTGGTGACCTGCTGCATGTTCGCGTGGTGGCTGTAAACGCGGGGGGCCGCAGCGATCCGGGTACACTTGCTGAGGCTGTGCCAATCCGTGAGATTGTTGGTGAGTAGCAGCCAGTGTCACTTCTCAAACACACCACTTGCAAGTGTTAACTTAAAGGAAAATTCTAAATGCTTAAAAATTAAGTTGCAAGCTTGTCTCTGTATGAAGCTTTGCATCTCTGCAATATATTATTGATTTTTTGTTTGTTGTAAATTTTTTGTTTGTTTTCGATTTTCATGCAATTGGGTTAAAATTCACTTAACATGTTGATAGAAACCAGCTTATGATATAAATGTTGCAACAATTGAATTAGGTGCCTTTTCATCAACTGGTTGAGGCAAATTGACTTAACAGTGCAACAGAAAGATTATTTTAATTTTTATGTTCCAGGGTTCAGTGGCAGTAAATGGCCTCTGCACATTAAGCTATTTGGCCGAAACTATAATAGGGCCAGAAAATGTCAACGAAAAAGACCATTAAATTATTTATATCAATAATTTGTATGATGGTCTTTAACTGAGATTAAATGAGCTTGACAGCACCAAGTTAAAGGCAGCTTTAAATGTCAGTCTCCAACCTCTTTATCAGGAGCTCTCTGATAGCTGTAACTGATGACCTATCCTTAAAATACTCATGTTGCAACCAAGGAGGTAGAGTTGGTATTAACTGCCGGGGCCTCAAATGGACTGCACGGTGTGTATGCACATAAATCCCACAGGTGCTGACAAGAGCCTTTCATTAGCTGTAAATCATCCTTTTAAGTAAACATGCATCCTCAGTCATTACTGCAGTGTGACAAACAAGAAAATAAGATTAAAAAGCTTTCACAAATTTTGTACTCGCAGCCCCTGAAAGGACAAAAAGAAGTGTAAAGCAAACAAGAATAATAAATGATGATCAAGTTTATTTATTTCACATTTAGCAAGAATGATGTAGTGCTTCATTCGAATGAAACATGAAGCATTGTGAAACATTAAGTGCAAATGGAAAATTTTGAATCAAGTGGCAAGACCAGTATAAGGAAACTCATCAAGAAAATCCCAATACTCATTCAAATAGATATACACCACTGATGTACATGTACATATATGAAGGCAAGGAAAATGATTTTTTATTGAGCCTTATTCTTTTACTGACTTCAACCTTGTCACTGTCACTGGCTTAAAATTTTGATGCTGGCTCTCTAGCTCCCCTTTTGTCTGGCATGGGCATCTCTTAATGGTATTGCAACACAAACTGTTTTGAGGACTTAGCAAACTCACATTTGCGTGAGCTACTTGGCGTGACACGTGGCGGTGTTATTCTGTCAGCCATCCATTTTAATCTGAAATGCTTCAGTGACTGTTTAATGGATTGCCATGAGGTTTGGTCCTCATTGGGGTTGGAAGTACACAAGTGTGTTGCGTAATGAATGTTGACATGAAAGACATGATTAAACTGTTTTCATTCGAGGAGTTGAACCAAGGCCACTGGGATGAAACCAAAGAATCCTAACTGCTAAACCAAATGGGAACTTCACAGCATAAATATTGCACTTTATCTTATGACCTATAAATTAAAATTGAGCCAATGATATGAAGAAGATTTGACCTCATCATTTAGCCACACTTAAACACGAGTTAAAGTGAAAAAATGAATGTTTCATATAGCAGCTTGAAGAAGTGTAGCAAAGGCTCTGAGATTCATGTGTACCCTCATTTGCTGTCATCTCTTAGCTACTGTCTTTAATGAAGGCTAAAAATATCCCCAAAACCCAGCATGACGTGACCTAAAGTGACTCTTACAACCTCCTCTTTCTTTGTGTAAACTGAAATTGGTCTCGTTACTGGAGCCGCAAATTTCCATCAGCCCTCACACTGAGTCACATTGACGTGTGCCGTGGACCTTAGCTGACTTGCCCCAGTTATCCACTTTTGGAAGGACAGCTTACTGACTCTTAGGGTATTTCCTGGTCAGGGTTCAAACTGCCATGGACAGCACAGGAAACTTTAGCAGAAGACTGCAGTTATGCAACAAGAACTTCTGGTCAACTAGGGGAAGCGAAACTTGAATCTAATTAATGGATTCTAGGTGGCTTGTTAGGGTTAAAATCAGCTGAGCCTCAGTCACATGCTGTTTTGACCAGACTACCTTCGACACATACAAGCTTCTGCAGAAGACACACTGTCCTACATGTGTTGAAAGCCCCCCACAAAGACACTTTATCCAGAGACAAAGAGAGATTACAGATTGTTTGGAGGAGGACTCGCTGGCTGCTGGATGCAACACTGCTGGGCATTGCTGGGAAGTGTGCTGATTAACACGGATTACTGTTAGAGCCAGATCTGGAGGCTGACCTGATCCTCATGGGGAATGATGGTTACAGGAGCCGGATCCTAGGCTATACAGCGGTGGGTTGTTGACAAATGTTAGGATGAAGAGGATGAGACACTCCGGGCAAGAAACCAGTTTAGATGTGGGACAACAGAGAGAGAACATTTAACAGCTACAAAACGATGGACAGGATTTTGATGCAGACTGAGATGAGGACATGTCGAGTGGATAAAGAGGGTGAAGAGAGGTGATAGAGGGCAGCAGCTTGTTTGTTTCATATATCCCATCTGCTCCCTGAGCTTTCCAGACATTTGCTGCTTATGCAGAAACATGCAAGGGATGCTGTTTCTGATACTTTGCACCGGGCCTGAACTAAACCATTGAGCATAGTGGGGAAGTCACAAATCCCAACTATGGTGCAATTTAATCCATATTATGTTATTCACAGTTAGAGAGCACCAGCAGTTATCTCACTTGATTTGGGTGTCTACGATTTCCAGTCTGTTGCACTTTTTGGATGTGATGTTTGACATCTTCAGTCAGTTGAAAGGGATGTCATCTCCCCACTGCCTCTCTGCGCATGACACGAGGGAACACGTGTTGGGGTTCATCCAGAAGTCTCATCACTAAAGTTATTTTAAGAGCTGAGGGATGGAGTCTTCTCCTTTTGCCTCTCTCTACCCAGATACTGTGCTTTTCCTCTCACACACACAGAAACTAGACATCTTGTGTCCTTTTCTGTGTATGAAATGTCATAGTTATCAATAAGACTGGAACATGATTTTTTTTTAATTTTAAGTACTGTGTAATTCAAAATATTGAAGTTATTTATGAAAAATAAAATACAGAAAAATTGCTACTTACAATTTCTTTTAAAACAGCTTGTTTTGTCTGGTCGAAAGGGTTAACTTGAGGGTTAATTTTAGCTCGTTCTGTCATGTTCTCCTGCTTGGTTTGCCTAGCAGTGGCTGCTCTATTTGAGTCTTGTTGACCTGTCATTTTTAACATACATGACCTCACTTTGGAGACACAAACGGGAAGTGTACATCACACATGTTGCACCCTCTGCCCTGGTAGCTAGCAATGCTAGCAGATGTTGTCAAGTAAGTGATTTATGTCAGTGGGTGGCCAGGTGATGTCACTGGTACCAAATTAACCAACAGGTCAGTTAATCAAAATGGAAGACAGATGATGGATGAAGCAGATGATAAACATGTCTGACTTGACTTCTTGTATTTCAGCGCGTCCTAAAATCCGAGTGCCACGCGCTCTAAGAACCCGCCATGTCAGGCAGGTTGGAGAGCAGATCAACGTGGTCTTCCCCTTCCTTGTAAGTCAGCACATACACACACCATCTGTTTATTATACAAGCAGATATTAGGCTTTACTTTGTATCTCATTTCTTATCTCTGTTTCTGCAACTCTTCAGGGGAAGCCCAAACCTGTTGTGACCTGGCTTAAGGATGGTCAGCCCTTGGATACAAAGAGGGTCAATGTCAGGAACAGTGACCGCGACAGCATCCTGTTCATCCGTACTGCTCAGAGGGAGGACTCTGGTGTTTACGAGATGACTGTAAAAGTAGACAGCTTTGAAGACAAGGCCACCCTCACCCTTCAGATTGTGGGTGAGTTGGACTTGTATATGTTTACATTAAAACACACACGTGAATGCACATGCATGCATCATGTAAATGATGAGTCATTTTAGATCTCTCTGTTGAATCTGCCACAATGATGCCCTTTGACCTTTTTTGACGTTAGCTAATCCTTATAAAAGGTCCACTTATGATCACCTTTGGTGCTTAGAAGAACACACTGGTTAAGTTTGAATCTTTTGTAAACACAGTAATGTGCCTCCCCAGAGCTACCTGGCCCTCCTGCCAGTGTGAAGCTAGTGGATGCCTGGGGCTTCAATGCTGCTCTGGAATGGACCGCTCCCAAGGATAATGGCAACACAGAGATCACCGGATACGTTGTCCAGAAGGCTGATAGGAAGACCGGGGTATGGCAGATGTTCACATATAAGTCATATTTGAAGTTGCAGACATAAACCAGATTAACAGGAGTTAGCAGGCATACCACCAGGGACCTGTGGTATGATTTTGCTTTTAGTTCAGTGTCCAATTGGTTCCCTGTATCATACCTGATCCGGGATGCCAAGGAAGAAGATACCTGATCCTTTTTTTTAAGTTGCTATCACTCTGAACAAACTTTACTGACAACACAAACTTTAAGGTGGAAAACATGAGCAAAGTAGTTACACCTTTTGGGGAGACGTATGCCAGATTTTGAGCCTTCAAACATAGCTACCATAAATTTGGTTTCACTTTTCAGTGTGAAAATAGAAGCTTTACCTTGAACTAAAAACAGTATCTATGTATTTACACATTATTTATTTAGGTATACGCAGTGTTAAAGCATTAACTTCCATCCACCTTTCTTTCTCCTACTTAGAATTTGAATAAATGATCTGTAATCAGACAGGCTAATTTAGATTGTCTCTTTTCTCTGGGGTTAATAGGGATCAGGCAGAGATGGAAGAGGATACTGCTGCCAGGGAGCCTTTAAAGTAATTAACTAAACAACTGCCAAAACCTATAACACAGGACATTCATCGGCAAGGCCGATGTCTCACTCCATCTATCTTTTTTTTATGTAAATGGGAGTGCAGTGCTTAAAAAAAACAATTTGCCTAAGACAGGCTTCACTTCTAGGGTGGTGAGGACTTCTCAGCTGAATTTCCAGTGGATGAGAGGAAGAGAGGGAGGGAGGGAGAAAATGTGGGAGTTATATATTAGAAAATACAAGGAGTTGGTTACAAGCTGCAAAGAGAACATGAAAAGCAGTAGAATAAACTAAGAGAGAGAAGAGATAATAGAATGGGTAGAGGTAGATCACAGTGGCTATAAAAATTCAAAATCTACCTGCCAGTGTGAAGATGTAAAGTTAGCTCACTGATAATAACCAGTCAAATGAAGACACATGATGGTAGAGTTTTCTATCCATGATCTGTTTTGTCCCGATCTGCAGGAGTGGTTCACGGTGCTGGATCACTATCACAGGCTGTCTGCTACTATCTCAGACCTCATCATGGGCAACTCGTACTCCTTCAGAGTGTTCTCTCAGAACCAAGTGGGCACCAGTGAATCCTGTGCTGTCACCAAGGAAGTGGCCACCATCCAGAAAACAGGTCACCCCCCGATTTGTCCTTTTATTCTTGGGTCAATTTGTCATTATAACAACCAGTTTAGTGGCAGGGCTTCATTATAAGTGGGTAGTTATTATTTAATAAGCTGCAGTAAGTCTGTATGAGTCTTGAGTGTGTGTGTGTGTGTGTGTGTGTGTGTGTTTGTATGTGTGAAGAACTGAGGAGTGGAAATGGCCTTGGCACTACTTAAATCAGAAGTGGGTAGCTCTCTTGGCCAGTGGGCTGCTACCACTGAAATAAATTTTACGAGGCCCTGACAACATTAAGACAGCTGGCAGAGCAAATGCTGTCTGTGAGTGTGAGTGTGTTTGTGTGTGCGTGTGTTTGTGTGTGTGTTACCTGGTGCTGATGGGATTAATCAGCACTGTTAGAACATGTTTGTGAGGGCTTGAATGTAACAGACATGTATTTATTAGGGAAAGTCTCAACCTCCAGATATGAATGTGTCCTGTATGAGTATGCCTTCTCATCCTCCAACACTCGGTTTTTGGCCATATTAGTTCTATTTACAATATGATTGCTGTCAAGGGGGAGACAGTCTGTAACTATAGTTGTATGAAAGTGTACAAAAATAACAAATGCACTTCATGCAATTTTCTGTTTTATTATGGTTTTAAGGTGCAGTATTGCCGTTTTAAGATGCGGTACAGCCAGCTGCAGTGACAAAACGAGAATGTAAGGAAACATGATTAGAACTGGGTGCAACTTCATCTAGAGGCCCTGTGAAGATATAAGATAGGTGCACTCCGCTGGAGTCTAGACACTGGTGGTGGCGGAGGAATTACGCCAACAGAAAGACGAAACCTTTCAGATCATCCTTAGGTTGAAGGTGGTGAGGGGAACAGTGTTATTTAAAGACATCTGAGGAAAGACTGACTCAAAGAACTCAAAATGATAGATCACTAGCCAAATGAGGTGATGTTAGACTATAAATGAAAAGGATTTTGACAGCATTTAAAAGTGGAACTGACTGGGCATATTGGAGCAAGAAAAAATGAGAAATTCCAAAAGGACAGAACATGAGAGGGGCAAAGAACTTCCCTATTGAGCTCTCCCAAAAGTGTCACTGTATTAGTTTAGCATTTAGCATTACTGTTACTTGTAGTCAGAGCAGCCACTTTTCAGCAAAATCTACATAGTATCACTTGCAGTTCAAGTAAACCCCATGATTGGAACCACTACCTCTATATATTACAGCTGCGTTACAGTAAACACTGTAAACCAAAACCCCTTCTGTAAGTACAGAGGGATATTGTTTTGTTTTGTTCTTTTTATATAGAGCACCAAGTTGTGGTTGCCACAGAAATCTGAACCTAGTTCTCTGTGTCCACAGGTATTGTCTACAAGCCCCCTGAATACCAGGAGCATGACTTCAGCGAGGCACCCAAGTTCACCACCACCCTCAGTGACCGTGCCGCCACCGTGGGATATACCACCAAGCTGCTGTGTTCTGTTCGCGGATGCCCCAAGGTAAGACTGGCACTCAAGAGGCATAACTCACAAGTCTATCCTGTCCTGATAGCTAATAGCTGACAACCAATGCAAACCACTAATATTCTAACCTGTAATTTGTGGTATGAATCTCATGCTTACAAGGAATACATCTGGATATTTATTTTATTTTAAGTTGTTGAATTATATTTTAAATGGTTTTGTTCTCACCGGGGAGCCATGATAAACAATCTAAGTGAGTGGAACACCACTTCACATGAGGCATTAATGTCACTGCTGTAAAGATTCTCAGTGAAACTGGGGCAGGGCTTACACAGGCATGTCTATGTGAAGTTTCAGTATGTCTCTCACTGTTCTTGGCGGCTGCTGCTCTGGTTAAACATATCTTTACAGTTGTCTGGCTGACGCAGACGGCTTAGATGGCAGGCCATGTTGGAAATGCAGTTGATTACGAGTCCTAGCTGTCCTTGGCATCCCTGATCAAGGACAGCTGCAGTTGGACAGTCTGCACATGCCAGTGTGGTTGAGACAAATCAGAGACTGCACTCAGCATGCCTGATTGTCCCTGAACAGCCTGAATTTGACAAAATGAGCCAACACAAGGAAATTAGAGGGAGTGGTAACATTAGATATCAAGTACAGCAAGGAAGGTCTAGAAACCTTGATGCGAGTTTTTTTTTTTTTAACGCGGTGTTTGTTGGCAATCCACAGATCTGCAAGTACAATGTGTTTGTGGCTTGTGCAGCGAAACCCCTGTCATCATCATGTCTGTGGATGCTCATGATTGAGAATAAGGAAGCAGTTGCTGATTTAATCCCTGAATTTAGGATGTATAAATGTGGCCCTGCTGTGTCCAAATGAGTCTTGGTGCTTGTCCCTGTGGACCAGCAGGCTTGAGTTTTGCAATCAGAGCAGGCGAGTCGTAGCAGCTGTGTGAAAACATATACACTCATCATCTGTAGAGGACCGAGGAAAGAGAGGAACTAAATACCTCCTTCATGCAGAAGACCCGCATACCCGAAACACTTACTTAATCCGTGTTTGACACCATATTAATGAAACTGCTGTCACAGGTTAATCCCTCAATGTCAGCATTCACATGACTCTCAGTTGCACCTCTTCACACACTATAAACCACGAATGGACACAAAATTACAAACAACTGAAGTACAGTTACTAAAATTTTAAATTGTATTAGCCACTTGTACACACTTATCCTTTCATCCTCTTGCTATTAATTCCTTGCGCTCCTTCTCGTAAATAAAATTATTTCACTCTCAGGCTGTAGGTGTGTTTATAGCATGTGTTTATTGAGCCACTTTCTCTCCTCTGGCTCAGGGTCCAGGGCCCATTGTGAGCTGCTAAGGGGGTCCAGCAGAAAGGCATGTCATGTGATATGTTGTCACGCTTTCTGATAAAGAGATGTTGTTTATAGAGACCCACATAGGGAGCTGAGAGGAGAGAGGAAAGATAAGCATGGAAGACAGAGAAGAGACTATGATTAGACACAAAGCCTGTTGTCCTCTCATGGTTAAGTGGAGATGTTGCTGTATCACCTAAGGTACTATTTTTGTCACCTGTCCGGACTGCAGCACTGTTATCAGTGTGACTGTCATCCATACACACTTGGATGCCCAAAGACAGAAATATGATGTGACAAGAGAGGGACAGATGAAGATAAAATGTTAAGAGCAGGAGAGACGAGTGGATGTTTTTACATTGTTGATATCTTTCTTTGTTATGTTGTCATTAAGCAAGACTAAGGGCTTTAGTTTGTCATATGCTGAGGTAGCTACCCCTCCCATTGGTGGCTTGGCATGTGCATCAGCGGGGGAAGAGAGATGATAGAGAGTGTGGCAGTGCCAATTCAGCAGTACGCTGCAATCTTAGTGGTAAGAATCAGTGCGCCCTGCATTGACAGCTCAGTCCATAGTGTTCCTAAACTTGCAAGGCAACTGGTCTGCAGAGATTTTAAGTGTGAAATCTCGCAGGTCCATCCTGAAAAGCCTTAACTGGATTCATTTGTGTCCGAGCAGAATATAACTGTCAGTGTCCTTGGAGGAGAAAGAGGTGGCAGCTATGGAAGTAGTCCAGTTTTGGAAAAAAACGGTTGCAAGCTTATAGGCAGAGATATTTATTTTATTCCCCCCGACTGGCTTCAGCAAGAGTAATGAATGTATGAATGTGAAAGACAGTATATTGATCTAATCACCTTCCAGCCTTTTTTTTTTTTTTTTTTTTAAAAAAACTACCTGCCCCTTCCAAACACTGTCCATGGTCTGTTTCCCAGATGGACGTGTGTATTATATCCTATGGATATGTGAAACATTACATCCAACAAATCTGGTTATTTTTTGTTTTATGCATTTCTCCAATTTTATTTTAACTTTTTTCAACAAGCTGGTGTGATCATATGGACACAGAATTTATTGTCTGAGTCCTACCAACTCTGTAAATAACAACTTGTTTACAGTGACTCCTTTTAAAATCATTTGAAGGCAGCAGGTGTCTGTTCCATCTGTAGTCTCCAACAGGAGAGAAACTTTTGCTCATGTGTACACATTAAAATTTCATTTTGATTATTTATTTTACATTGATTACTGCAGTCTAAATCAACAAGTGCACTGAAAATGGATGTGTTAAAAACAGTTTACACAGTTGCATTAAAAATCTTAAATTAACTGAAAATTTCTAATTTCAGCCTCCTCAAAAATATAATTACAGAAGGAAAATGGGGATCTATCATGTGATTGTTCAGATATTTCAGTGTGGATCTGCAGTCAGGCCAGCATCCACAGAGAGGCTCCATCAGACTAAAAACTCATTATAAAATAAATTTTTGTGTAAATTATTGTACATTTACAGGATGATTCATGAATCAATGAACTGATTCAAATTGTGATATTAATATAATCACAGATTATAAGCAATACACCAAAATGCCTCAGTCATGTAAAACCAGCAGGTCTATGATCAGTTTACAGTTATTAACTTTCTAGAGAATAATCTACATACACACAAAATATTTGACCTTCCTCACCCTCTAAACTTAAATGTCAGTTTCCAGATGCCCTAAAATAGAAGAAACATCTATTTTGAAAACAAGCAGCAATGCAGAGCTAAATGTGTTTTATACATCAGCGAGGAAGGGTTGAAACAAGCTGTTTTGAAATGCATCAGCTGAGGTGTAACCCAATAACCGGAGTCACCTTGCATGGAGCCAGACTGAAGGGAAATGCACGCACGGAGGGCGTCACTGAAACCCAGGGCCACACATTCCTGAAATTCAGGGAAAAGACTTGAGTCACTCCATTTCTACCCAACTGTCACACTCAGCACAGTCCATCTTAGCTCACTGGAAGACAAGCCAACAACAGATTGAAAAGTCAGTCCAATAAAAACATTGGTTTGTCAAAAACACAGGCAAAACTGTCAAAAAACAGAGGATTCTTACTAATTGGCCATTTGTTAATAATGTATAATATTGGGATTTCTTGTAATATTTTAATTTGGGAAAAGAAGGAGGAACAATGTGATACAGAGACTTAAAGACTGGTAAAAGCAGATATCGCTGCTGTTTATTGCAGTCAGAGAATTGGCTTTTTGTTGCAGTGCCAGAGGCCATCAAACATCAGAGCATGAAGACAAAAAAGGCTGTTTTTATTCCTTCTTTCTACCACTGCAGGGTTTTATAAGGTGCTACCTATAACTAATCTTATATCTGATGCTATAAAAAGTGAACATAAATTCTCAAAATTCACTTTAGATGACCTCTAACGTTGATGTTTTCAAAATAAGCACAGTTGATGATATATTTTCAAAACATTAGAATTAGCTGAGACAATAACTGAGAAGATATATTTAAGGTGTACTGTCAGTTATTTAGTGAGTTCATCAATTTCCTCTCTCAGCCTAAGATCGAGTGGTTGAAGAATCAGATGATCATTGGTGACGACCCAAAGTTTCGTCAGATCTCTAACCAGGGCATTTGCTCACTGGAGATCCGTAAGCCCTGCAGCTTCGATGGCGGTGTGTACACCTGCAGAGCCAAGAACGCCCAGGGAGAAGCCACTGTCTCCTGCAAGCTGGAGGTCAAACGTACGTATCTGCAGAACACCAAAGTTGTTTTAAATGGATACAGTTCAAATCTATTGAGGTTACAAAATGTCTTCAGAGGACGTAGACATACTAAGATGTTTTTGTAAATAATCTCTCACGCTTTGTCTTAGTCGTAATTAACAGAAACAAGGTTGATATAATCTCTGTATGCAATAAATGTGAAGTTAAAACAACAAGCTGGTTAGGTTAGCTTAGCTTAGAATAAAGACTGGAAACAGGACAACAATACAAAGGTAAGCAAAATCTCCCTACCAGCATGTCTAAAGTTAACTGAATGCTTTGGTTAGATATTGTCCATGCAAAACCAACAAAGTAGAACGGGCGTGCAATGGTTTTATTGGGCAGTTCATGAGATAGAACTGTTTCTCGTACATTGGTATACCTCTGTTTGTTACTGGATTACACATCATATAAAACATTAAAATACTGAGCTTTAAGTGTCGTCGACAGATTTCCATTAACATTGGACAGTGCCAGGCTAATGCTAGGCTAAGCTAACCAGCTGTTAGCTAGTCCTTAAAATGTTTGATATTTGTTTGAACCTGTTTTTGGTCCAACTTGAAGACTAGAACTTACAAATTTTTGCAGCATTACTGTGATAGAATAAAACTTAAATCCAGTAAAACACACAAGCAAACTGTTTTTTCTTCTCCCAACAGAGATTCTTATTTCAGATGCTAACAAGGAGAAAGGCAAATAAAGCAACACCCTTGCCTTCACAGGTAAGAAACAGAAAAAAGTATTCTTGTGTAATTTACTGAGATTGTTAAGTCCTTGAGTGCTTCTGACTCAAACATGTCACATGTGAGCCATGTTTTTCTGGTAAATCAAACATCCACTAATCACATTACTACCATTGCTAACACTGCTCTTTACTGCTTTTACACACAAATCCTGTGTATGAGATTAAGACTCTTCAGATGTACCCTTATGCCTACTGACCATAAATGAATTACAATGTTTTTAAACTCAGAGCATCAAATTAAAACCAATAACAACTCAGTTGACCTTCCTTCTTACCCTTTTCTTTCCTGCTTATGTGTGTCACCTGTTTTTGCTCCCTCCTCCTCTATCCATCTCATACCTTGCATGCCCTGCTTTTGGATGTGGTAATGTGGCAAAGATTATGTCAGTGAAATGGAAATACCAAAATTGATGTTTTTACAGCTTTAAAGTCTCTATTTATACCCTCACGATTAGGCAGCCATATTCAGGTTTCCGTATAGGCACTGCCATTGAAGCTTTGAAATGCTTGAGTGGTGTAGCCTTTCAAGGAGTGTCAGGAGGCTTTGCTCATATTTAACTTCTGGTGAGAGAAGCATGAAGTGGAGAGAGAGTGGAAAGATGGAAAAAAGACAAAAAGGAGGGACAGAAAAAAAAATTTGAGGAAAAGACACTTGAGTAGTAAAGAACAATGAAACAGATGACTGAAGCTTATAAACAGATGCACAAAATATCTGTTATACAGGAGTTAAATAGTGAATGACAATAGTTTTATATTACTTATCCATCTTACTGTAAAACTGAAGCAGTGTTAATGCCTGCTGAATGGGCAGAACATGTGAGCGAGGAGGCAGTTACATTATTCAATATTTTTTAGATGGTATCCTCACATATTTCCTCCCCTCTTTAGTTTCTCCTCTAAGGTTTATTATGTGAAGGCAATTTGTTAAGTAGAACATTAACATTGGTGCCTTAAGTGTGATTAGATTGGGTTGAATTGTGCATGCAGTTTTGGTCATAATTTTTAAGCCACTTCTTGTCCCTTCACATTTATATGCAGTTATAATAATATATAAAGAATAAATGACTGACTCAAAAATCCAAGGCTAATTAGTGGATATTTAGGGATATTTAGGGTAGTATTTTGGAGAATCTATTTGTAGAATAAGGCAAAAATGTAATATCATAACTTTGTTTTCATTGATGCCATCAATCCCCAGTCTTTTCACTATCTAAAAAAAGGGGGGGGGCTCTGCAAAGTCCTCCACGTTGTACTGCCATGTCTCTACAGTAGCCCAGAGAAACCAAACGCTTCCTTTAAACAGTGTCCTTTGCATTTTTCAATTTTAATTGCATCTGTAGGTTTTACTACATGTTTTAGGTGAGGTGGGTGAGCAGGGGGATATTCAGTTGTATTCAACTTCACCACTAGATGCCACTAAATGCCGCACAATCTGCCTTTAAACTTTAGTAGTAGTGAGTTAAAACTTTATTAATTAAATGTAAACACAAACTGTTCCTAAATTCTGTTTTTTTCCTAGTTGACATCATCATTGTTTACAGCGGTTACAATCTAACCACTGCCAAACAGAAGGGAGATTTTGCTGCCATTTTTGTCCCTAACCTCGTACATAAAGCCTCAGTTTCTTGTCTTACTTGTTTTGACACACAGCTCATAAACTGGATGTTGTTGTGCTGCATGAACACTGCATAGGTGACCTTCAGTGCAGTCAGGGACAAGTGCGTTCACACCTTACCGCAAATGGTGTGGCACGTGGCCTCTCTGACCACCCCCTGATGTGGCTAGAGTGAACAGATCATAATGCATCCTGATGTGTTTGGATACTTTCACACCTGTATTTACAGCTGTCCGCTCGTGAGCAGATTACCATAGGCATGTTTTTCATGCCAAGAGTTAAATATGCCCTATAGATGACATGATCTTGCTTGTGAGTCTGTGCAGGGTGTCGGGATGTGGTCCCTTAAGGCACAGCCATACATGGAGGGCCCCTCAAGGGGGGAAGAAGGGGGATTAGGCAGGGAGCGCCTTCAGGTGGGAGGGGGTGTAGGGATGATGTCAGCGCGACACTCCTCAGCTTCTAAAAATGACTCCAGATGATCTGACACACAGCCAAAGTCTTCACATTACCATGAGTCAACAGGTCGAGTGGAGTGCTGTGAGAGGAAGGGAGAATGGGCTAAGAAGGCAGAAACCGAGCCAGATAATCCTCGATGGAAAATACACATTGGATCTCTTTTCTCTCACACACACACTCGAGCGCACGCAAGTCCAAAACCGCAAACAAATCCACACACACACCTCCCAAAACATTCCTCACTGAAGCAACCATTAACACCTCATGACCCCATTAACCCTCCTCCTGCCTTGGTTATCTTTCCAACAGTGCCTTTAAAGGATGAGCAGGAGTCGGGTCTTATGTTTTAAGGTGAGTTTGTGTGCATGTGTGTTTTTGTGTGCATGTGTGTGCAAGCCCTAATTTAATAAACTTCTCTAACCCTTTTTGTATCTCTTTCTTATCTTGTCCAGAGTGTTTGAGGAAGTGTAAAGAAAAAGTCGAGGCTGGCTGTGCAGTAGTGTGTACATGGCGAAAGTGGGACAGAACAACAAACCAGCATCTCCATATCCATTTCCTCCCCCATTTCTTCCCCCCACCCACAACACACCCTGGACTCACCCGCTCCTCCAAGTATGCAGAAAAGAAAAAACCCAGCCCGTGCCAGTTTGCCAAATGTTGTATGTTATTTTAGCTAGTGACGTGTATGAAAGGCTATACTTAGAATGGTTTTTCCTCCTGGTGTCCATGTGCTGTTTGTTGCACTATATGTGCTACCTAATAAAACAGTGAATCCTTCGACATGATGTTGTAGTGACTGAATAAAAATGTAATAAAAATTGTGTTTAAAAATTGTTTAATGTGGATTTCTGCACAGATTTTGAGATACTGTATGATGCTCTCATTAAATGCTGCAAATAGTTTCAGACAAGAAGAAAAATTGAGGTTGAAATTGATGTTCCATCCAAATGTCAAAGAGCATCTGCAGATGGTTTGGGATTTATCCATTTGTAGGACTTATGTTTCACTTCACTAGAGGTGAAAGAAATTTTGTTTCTGTTGCTCAAAATGTTAACTGAAACTCATGCCTTATAGAAAGTCACTCTAATAATTCAGACTTTGCTGTCTACTATTTTGAACAATCTACTGAAAACATAAGGAAAGCTGAGAAAAAAACTCAGTTTTTTATCTTTTAACCTCTTTCCATATCCTCTTTTTTGTTTTTTGTTTTTTTTTTGTTTGTTTTTTTGTATGATAGGGCAAAATTACCATTTAAATGAATACTCCATATATAAAACACCTGCTTTCTCTACAGTTGCTCTGTGCAATCACTGAAGAGCACTGCTAAAGCAGCTAGAGGCCTTTCTTATTGCTGATAATTTTCCCACCACAGCTACCAAATCAGAGACATGGAAGAAGTGATTTTTGTAAGAAACTGAGTGAGTGCTTGTTTTCTTCTGTAACTCTCGACCATGAACTTTCATTTAAATCAGTCGACCCTGATGTTAATCAAAACCTACTACAGCAAAGGAGCAAGCAACAAACGTTAAAAATACGAAACTATCTTTAAAAATTCAGTAATTGAAGCTTAACAGAAAATACTTTCAGTGTAATGTGCCTTTTTTAATTGAGATTCCTAAACACTTACACAGACAAATATCCACCTTAGTTGACAAAGCCATTGAGCTTGACTCTGAATCCTCCAGATTTCAAAAGCTTTGGTATTTGACCTGACCTGAAACACGGTGAAAGTTATAAATAACCTAATAATTAGAGGTCTTAATAATTATGTATTTCTCAAAAAAATCTACAAAATCCAAGTGATTACATGTTCTCAAAATAGCCGAATATGAAACCCTGATGGGCATGAGATGTCTTTGAAAGTGCATTTTTTGTAAAACAGTAAATGAGAACATTGTGCAGTATGCACAAGTCCACATGCCGCAATTGTTAAATGTTTGTTGGGAGAAACAGTCGCACCTGTGACGTTATGTTCGCTTTCCATGCCTGTGCCATCATACATTAATGGAAGTGATCCAAGTGCAGGGACAAGATGGGACCCCTTGCCGAGGCTACCATGTTTAAAAAAAAAAAAAATTGACTGAATACATGTCAGCCCACCACCACCCCAAAAATTAGGCTCAGATTGGCTACCTCAAATTCTCAGCGCAACAAACATTTTGTGACAGCTTTCATCTCAGTTTGTACTCATAACTCCACCTCCCACACACACCCCTCATGTATTGTTTACACTTCTGAAACCACTAAACAGGCTCCCGGTTTGTGCCACCATTCAGTTCACTGTGGTAGAGCAGCAAAGGTAAGGACATTACTGTCTTTTTTTCATTGACTCACCAAAATTAGCGGCATCAGATCATTGCAGTTCGATTTTCCTTGGTTTGTGGACTTGTATTAAGACTGAGGAGGATTTGGGGGTATTTTTGTATTAATAGTTGAACTCTCTGGAGTTTAAGTCAGTGTATCTGACACCATAATACACAATTTACAAAACAATAGATGGACTTTGATTGCTTTTGAGTAGAAACTTATTTTTTTTTATTCATTTTTCCAATGCTAACAGCTGTGCGGTTCCGGGGAGCACTTTAACGTGATCTATCCCTTTCACAGACTTTTCAAGTCTCCTGAAATGTTGGTGTCTTTTGAAAGACTTCGTAACAGTTGTCCTTTTTTAAATCCAAAACTGAAGCTTTTTTGCAATTACTATTTTCCAGTTTCCTTTTTCCATGTCAAAAAGAGTAATTACAGTTGTTTGTGGGGCCATTTTTGCCCATGATGCAATGTTTACTATTTCCACTGTCTTCCTGACAAAAATATAATAAAAAAAACTTAATGTAATGTGTGCCCATTTGGGTTTTATTCATAATCATATGCATGGATCATTCTTATGGATGTATCATCTTTATTTCATTTCTACACATTATTTGGGCTACCCATATAGATTTTGTCTGTATGATGACAGGAGAAGTGCAAAGAGTGTGATGAGGGCCCCTGTCTCATTGCAGACAGGAACTTTGCATTTCTGAAGTTTCTGTCTGTAAAGCCTGCAAAAACTGTTGACATTTTGGTAAATACACATGTAAATAGTTTGCTTTGTGTGTGATAGAGTTGTTCTAACCTATAAAAAAGACCCACAGTTTTTTTGGTGGTTTAAGAGTATTCATCCATTCTTGAATAAATTCTTTTGATTTCATTTCTGTTTTGTTTTTTCTTTTGTCTTAATTGTCATGTAGCTATTTACACATCCAAATTACACTCCTGCAGCATAAATATTCTGGTGGCCCAGCTTGTCATGGATAAAGTGGTATTACATGATTGCGCCCCTCAGGTTTAGGTTTTACGTGCATTATTATAAAAGTCTGGGCATTCCAAAAACTGGAAAAATAGCACAGTCTCCAGAGGGATAACATACATGTTTTGGTTTTGATTTGATTGTGTGTTTGTGCTGTTCTTGGTGTGTGATCAATCAATGTACAGGTTGTATGTTGCAATTATATGCCCTTTTTTGGTTTGATTTAAAACTAAAAGGCAAACAAAATCTAACAGAAAAAAAACTAAAATTAACTGAACTATCTTAAATGCCAAGAGAAAGACCTGTCTGGCATCCCTAAAAACAAATTAACAATAAATAAACAAATAAATAGAATTGTAAAACAATACAACAATAAAACAAAGCATGAAACTCAAACCATCATGAAAGTTTGGTGTAAAATCTTTGGTATTTTTTTTTTTTATATGTACACAAAAGGAACCAAAAGACCTGTTGCTTCTGAAACCTGTCGACTTCAAACCAGTGAAAAAAGCAACAACAAAAACACATAAATCTCTCACATGAAATAAATAACTAAAGTTGTTAAAAAAAAAGTGCGCTTTCATATAGGGACCCATCACCAGTATCCTGTTGGTTGCTAACAGCTTGCTAACCAACTCTCAACAATTTTCTTGCTTGTGGAATTTATTCACTGAAATGCCATTTTTCATTCCTCTTAGACAGCTTAGACTGAAATTCAATAAGTGTCATTAGTCTGGATGGTTTTTGGTAAAGGTGACAGGCCAGCTCACTGTTAAACTTTGCATTTTTCCCAGCTGCCTCATGTCTCATGAAGAGTTCAGCTCAGAAAATGTCAGAGAATCAACAGATGTGATGGAAAAAAGTGGTGATTGGTGTTTTGTGTTTTCTTATAATATAACACATACACAGTGACATATATATAAAACAGTTACACACATATTTTGACATTTCTTAAATAAATCAATGAAGAAGTTGCACTTTTCTCCGATTAATTATTTATTATTAGAATTGATGGTACATTATCTAATTTTATGTAAATTATGAAAAGTCGTAACTGACAATTAGGATCAAAACAACTGAAAAACGTGATCACAGAATTAAAAACGTTTCCAGTGTTTATACACCAGTTCATGCGTGAATCAAAATAAAAGAGATAAAGTAGATCAATAGCGGATTCAATTCGTCAACACATGCGCAACTAGCCATGTAGTACGTGGACGTGCAGGGAGGCGCGGGCCTGTGGCTCTGATGCGCGTTCACAACCCCGAAGAAAATACCTTCGATCTCTGATACCAGAGCAAAAATGAAGAATACGTCATAATTAGAGAAATGGCTGTTTAAAATATTCGCACGTAAGTTTATGTCCCTACCCATAAAATTCACCCAGTGAATTATTGACGTCTCTCTCCCCATGTAAATCAACGGGAATATTTTTTAAGCCCTACGACAGCACGTGACCGACTTCACACTTGCAAAAGTACGGTTTGGCCAGCATGTCTTTTGTTTCAAAGCCACGGCTCACTTCCTGGAGCTTGGTCAGTGCCAGGAGACCGTACGGAGCGATCAGATTGGTCAGGGAAACTTAACCGCACGTGCTGGTGCTGATGCACGGTGCTGATCACCCAGCGTGAGCGCGCCCTTATTTTCTGTGTTGTACTGGCATCTTGTGGTGAAATACAACCACAGACAGAAGGGATGAAATGTCACATCTCAGCCAGGAAGTCACACTTTACAAAGTGTTTGTTACTCTTGCACTTAGTTTCAGCTCATGTAAGCAATACATTTAACACTAAGCATTTTGTGTACATACTTTCTTATTTTAAATGTATATATGCTTGTGCAAATATAAGTAAGAATTAAGTTCTCTGTATCTGCATGTCTGCAAAGCGAACAACTTTAGTATGTGATTTTAGGTGGTTTGTTGGCAGGTTTCACACACGTCACAAGGTTTTAATAGATTTACTGAAACTGCACTGACTTTAAATAGTAATTTACTCAGAAAAAAAGGTGTGATTTCAGTTCAGCTGAAAAAGCATCATTCCTCTAAAAATGGAACAATCAGTCTTATAACTCAAATGAAAATGAAAGCCTTTAAGTGTAATAGTGATGTAAATGGATTTGAATCAATCTTGACACACTTTGAATTGTTCACATTAGAAAGGAAAACCCCCACTTAAACATACTCAGCCTGCTTTCAGACAGAACAAGTGCATCACAGATACAATCTTGTCAACACAATCACATTCTCACAAGATGTTTCACTTCCCTTAAACCCTCACTTCACTTTTCAGTGCAATAAGCAATTCAAATCATGTTGAGAACAACATAAAAAAACTTAAGTGTGGTTGACCAACATATTTCCTGTAACCAAAATACAAAAAGTGCAAAAAAGCAGATGTTTGCACGACAGGAAAGCCTCTGCCTGAGGTGAGTTTAGAAATGAGCATGACACATACGCCCATCAAACGAGCATATGATTTCCTGTACTAAGCTTCATTCTAGAGCAGGTAGGACTCCACTCAGCAGCACAGCCTGTGCATGTGCAGTTCAATGGAAAATGAGGCTCATCACAGTCTTCAGTGTCATATGTAAGTTTTAAAGCAACTGAACTCATTTTTTATATTTAACTAATCTACAAGGAATGTTTCCATGTGCATTGAAACTAAATAATAATTTCACTTTGACAGATTTTACTAATGTTTGTGCAGCCCAGGATCTACAAGATGGTAAGAAACATGTTTAAAAGACTTGCAGACTATTTGGATGAAAAGTAGCAGGTTTTATGTTGGTGTTTCTTTTGTAAAAATTCTTTTTAAGGACTTTTAGCTTGTCAGACAAGAATGTCACTTTTCCTTGTTGACCCAAAAAACACAAGTTGTTAATATTCAAGTTTCTCAGTGAACTTGTGTAATTTCTAACTAAATTAAATTATGTTTTGTCTCTAGAGCGCCTGTTTTTGTGATACCAAATCAAACGCTTACAAAACAAGTGTTTAGGAAGTAAAACATGAAGAAAGTCGTCATGAGGAACATGAAACATTCGTTGTTGTCATGGGTTTGGCAGCTGCCTACTCATGCAAGTTCATATTTCACTATTGTGCAGTTCCACTTTTGTGCTTTTACATATTTAGTGTTTCTTAACTGTTAAAATCTCTGTTCTTGTGTAACCCAGTAGCACAAAGTAGGGACAGGATATTACTCGATATTACACTTCATGGTACTGCATTGTGAGGGTCTGTGAAGAAACCTATAATGTTCTTCTTTTAAAAAGAGACTTTTTGACTCTGAAAATGTCTGATGCAGCACTTTGGGTTGAATTGAATTGAATTGAATTGTATTGTCAGGTGTTCCTATTTATTTGTCCACCCCTTGTGTCACTCTCTTATGTAGTATAACACCAGCTCCTTCAACCCCTTCAATTTTAAATTAATTTAATTTTAATTAAGATAATTAAAATTCTATTTAATATGTTTGGGTTTCAGTCCACCTGCTGAATGGTTTCATACTGGACAACAGCTGTATATTCAGAGCTGCTCCTTATGATAATTTGATTGATTTTGCCTTTTATCCAACTGTTCAAAAATATTCAGCATGCTGTCAAAAAAAAGAAACAAACTTTCATAGTTGAAGAAACAGAATATGTGTGTGATTGGCTTTTTTCATTCAAAAATGACTGAAATTATGTTTTTGCAGCCCTAAGTTTATTTTTTTACAGTTGTAAGTGTTTAAATCTCCACCCAAGATGTAGGTTGAACACAAATGCTGCCTGCTGTGATCTTAATTTTTTTCTCCCCACTTCTCTTCTCATCCATCAGTCCCCACTGCGTCTGCAAACACCTCTCCAACTAGACCTCCGCTCCCAGTGACTACATTTAGTAAGATTTCAACTTAAGTTGTTCTGCAAAAACACAAGTCAAAGTACAATTATGCATCTTCATTACATTTTTAAAGGGTTTAATTTTTAAAATCCTGTGGCGTTAATATGGTAAGATGTTTCCTCCTGAAATCAATTCAGATTATGAAAGGCATATGTGATAGATTAAATAATGCCTTAATAAGAAAATTTATGCCCAAACAGTATGTACTTTTGCAACGACTTTGGCATTAAAATCTACACAAAACAGACTTGAGAGAGCAGAGCTAAACATCCAAATGTTTGATATGTGTTTGACATTTGGGCCTCTAAACTGTGAACTCACCATAGGTTTAATCTAAAAGTTCTTTTACACCTACGTTTTTTTTCTCCCCCTCTCTCTCTCGACTGTCTGTTCTGGTTTGGATAGATGATATCACCACTGTGGTTTGTCTCTCCTTCCTTTAAAAGAGGCCTCTCCAAAATTGCAAAATGAAGCTGAACTGTTTTGCAAATAATGTTATATAATTCAAATATCAATAGGATTTAAAAGTGGATTTTTAGCCCTAAAACACTTTTTTTTAAGCAAATATTCTGTAATCATTTTAAAGGAAGCATGCATTTTTATGAATTCATAAGTCGCTAGCTTATTTTTTGTATACATGTGAGTTTTGGAGTCTTGTCTGGGTTGTTCTTATATGTACTTAAAAGCAAAAATTATCACAGGAAGAACTAAAAAAAAAAAAAAAGGGAAGTTTTGTACAGAATTGCTCCTAATGTCAGTGGACCCAAATGTGCCTGTATATTGCACCATCATGTTCTTTTAATCATAATAATCTAATTAGAACTATTTTTTAATCATCCTCTAGAGCCCAATGTTCCAACTCTGCAACTGCAGTCATCCTGGTTAGATGTGTACCCTTCTGAGAAAGTGGAGTTCAAATGCAGTATCGCTGAAAGCCCCGAGTACACCCTCAAATGGTTCAAAAATGGGCAGGAAGTGCAGGATTCAAGCATGTCATTGTCTTCAGATAGATCAGTGCTTACAATTTCTGCAGCCACACAAACTCACACCGGAAGTTACACCTGTAGAGGCCATCACACAGGGAAGAGTGTTACCTCTGCAGATAGCAACGATCTCAAACTCACAGTCCGTGGTAAGTTTCACAATGTTCCACCCTCCATATTTCTGCTGAATATTTAGACAGCATATGATATATAAAAAAACTGAAAATTTGTCATTTTACTTGCTTCTTCCTGTTTAGAAAACAAGCCAAAGCCAACAGTGAGCCAAAGTTTGAGCTCTGACAAGGTGTACCGTGGAGAATCTGTCACCTTCACATGCACGGTCGATGCGTCCTCTGAGTGGGAATACCTGTGGGAACATAATACAACTCCAATTTCAGGACTTTCGAGCAATACTTACATCCTAAACTCTCTAGATTATTCCAACAGCGGACAGTATCGCTGCAAAGCCAGAAGAAGCAAGAGCGAATTCTCCACAGAGAACAGTGAAGTCACAACTCTGCAGGTGTCTGGTGAGCGTGATAACATGTGCCAGTATTTTTCCACCAGTTAGGTCAAACTGCACACTGCACTTCACACAGAATGACCACTTTCAGATGTACTTAAATGAGCAATTTATGCAAATGTCTGTAGTATTTTTATCAGTGAAAGTGGTAGTTACCATGATGCACTCTACATTTCTGTGGTCCTTTCTATTTTTCTTATATGATGCAGATGGTCATTTTTTTTAAATCAGTTTAATCTTAAGTTTTTACCAAGATTTGTAAAAATTTCTGTGTTGCATGTGTCCAGACCTACCTAAACCGTCCCTGAAGCTGCTGAGTAAGTGGAAGGATGTGTTTGAAAATGAGACAGTGGCGTTTAGCTGTGAAGTCGACAGCCCCGACTGGACTTTTACCTGGTACAGAGATCAAGAGAAGATTGATTATGACGCAGTCTCCTCCCAGGATCAAAAAAAATCATTTCTCAACGTCACCCTCATCACTAAAGACGAGGAAGGACGCTATGTTTGCAAAGTTCAGCTGAAATCCAGGACTGTCAGCTCTGAATTTAGCAACCCAGAGGAAATTACAGTTTATGGTGAGCTTTATGCCTTTAATTGCATTAAAAAACCTTCAGAGTAATTTAAAAATAATTAAACATCTAATTTACCCTTTTTGCTGATTTATATGGAACAATTCATACTAAATATGAAGTTAATGCCTACAGCTAATTAGCTTAGCTTGGCACAAATACTAGCAGGTCTTGATCAGTACCTTGCCATGCAGACAAACATGAGACTGGTCCTGATTCATTCAGTTCCCACCAAGAAAGTAAATAAGTAAATTTTGCAAACTGACAAACAATGTGAGTATATTCACATTAATTACTATAAAAATGAATATGTTATCAGATGTTAACATATACAAATGCTGGTCATGCTTTGGATGCAGTGAAGAAGTAATATGTTGTGTACTATCTCTCTGTTTTAGATGACTTGCCAAGACCTACACTGAGCAAGGATCCTGGTTTTGACCCGATGTATGTTGGAGAAACAGTCAGCTTCACCTGCAGTGTAACTGTGGCCTCAGGCTGGGAGTATGTGTGGTACAAAGATGAAACGGATCTCCCTGAAACCAGCAAAACCATCAACATCAAGCTTGGTCCTACTTCTGGGGGAAAATACTCTTGTAGGGCCACAAGAAGTGAAACAACATTAACAGACTCCAGTGAGGAAATACCATTAAAGGTCCTCGGTAGGTAGAAGAGTAATATTAATTAAGCACTGTGTAAGCAAGAAAATATACAGTTATTTGTGATAATTATGTAATATACATGTAACATTATCTATCATAGTGCATTATGGTTAGGTGAAGTTAATTTGTGCTGTCCGGGTGTTGCCACTTCAGCCTTCAAAAACCCTCAGGCTGCTATTCAGTAACATGAAACAGCATTCTCAGTGCTTCCGTTATTTTATGCATTTCTGATTAAACAGGATGTTGTGGTACGGTATAACACACGTAGGAATGACTCGTAGTGTTAACTAAAAAGTTAAAAGTCATAATTTATTATTTTAAACTTGTTTTCAGTGTTCAAATTTACTTAATGTGTGTGTATGTATAGAGAGATAGATACATAGATAAAGATATATAGATATGTAGGTAGGTATAGATATATATAGAGATGCTTATGGCAAAGGCAATGAGAACAATTATTTTAGAAGGAAATTCAATTTTTGCTTTTCATTTTCACATTAAAAAAATCTCAAAATGTGATTTCTTGCTGGGATCTATATCATTCAAGTATGTTTTCTTATATTTGGGGAATATAATATGCAGGCATCTCTGTAACTCTACAGTCCCTAGTTTTTAATCTTGTGTTCTTACACATTAACCTCCATCAAAAAATTTCAGCTACTTGTATCTGGATTTTGCCTTTGACCATTTGCAATTTCAGCTCAGATCTTTTTAGACATTTCTGTTTCGCAACTGTTTAGAAACTGCTTCCTGCTTCCTTTGTGTTTAGTGTTTTAAATGGTTTCCTTTTTGGTTTATGTCAACATCGTCATCATCATTGCATCTCAGTTTGACAGACAATTTTTAACACACTGTAGATTTCTTGGGCTGTTGTAGTTGTCCTTTATTCGTGTTCCCGTATTATTTTAAGAACCTGTTGATATTTAGGCCTATTTGTTGTAGTTACTGAGTTTGACAATTAGGCAAAAAAACATCAGAATATTTTTTTGTTTAAGGGAAAATGTAATAAGAACCATTACCTCATTACTTTAGTAAGCTTAAGCTTAACACCCAAGATTTTTCTTTGTCTTCTTTTTGTAACTTTGTGTCCTGAACAGTTTTGTTGTTTGCTAAATTAGCAGATAAGATAATGAAAAAAAGTGCATGTTTTTTCCCCACTCTTATGCTCTATCAGGTTAATGTAAGGGAATAAAAAGGGACTTATGTCTGTCTCTCTCTCTTTCTCTCTTTAGAAATTCCTGTTCCATCTTTAAATCAAACTACTCCGTGGTCAGATTTTTTTCCTGGCGAGAGAATACGTTTAATATGTGTGTTGAACCCTGACTGGATTTATACATGGTACAAAGATGGAGAGAAGGTTCAGGCTGTTGACAGTGTGTCTTTCGACTCGAATGGAGCTTCTCTCTCCATCAGCTCTGCTTTGGCTGCACATAAAGGACAATATACCTGCAGCGGAAACCTGAAGGACAGGTCTGTAATCAGCAAACCTAGTTCTGAACTTCATCTCACAGTATATGGTGAGTCCCCTTTTTTAAGTGCACACAAGTAAAAAAATATTAGATATGATTTTATAAGAATTCTATGAGATTTTTTTTTACTAATTTTAGGAACCATTAAAAGGTTTGGGGATTAGAATGGGATGTTGTGTGGGATAAACACCTGTTTAAGGCAACTTATTAGCCTCTTTTTACTGGATGCAGTGCATTTTAACACACTGATGAAAGTTATATGTTTACCGGTCTTCTAAGATGAGATACCCAGGGTCACACTGACGCAGGATCCAGACTACAAGGTGATGTTCCCTGAGGAGTCAGTCTCTTTCAGTTGTGAAATTAATGTCTCCCATGGATGGAAGTACAAATTGTACAAAAATGGCAATCAACTTGTCAGATCTGGAAACAATTATTCAATCAGCCTTGATGGAGCAGCAAATAATGGAGCCTATGAATGCTGGGCAGAAAGAGGCACAGATAAAGTATTTAAAAGTCTGGCTACACAGCTTGAAGTTAAAGGTAGTTTCTGTTAACTTCCTCTAAACATTTCTTTGTAGTTTCATGATGGTTTTGTCTCCGCAGTTCGTCTCTGGTCACTTATGATTCTGTTATCTGGCTGGTCAGATGTTACGCTAAAGTTTAAATACAATTTTTTACAGTTATATTTCTTCTTTTTTTTTAGATGAAAAGCCTAAACCCTCGATGACTAAAAAGCCAGATGTTAAAAAGGTCTACATTGGGGAGTCTGTGTCCTTTGAATGTGAAGTCAAACTCTCTTCTGGTTGGGAGTACGTTTGGTACAAAGACGAAAATCAGATCACAGTAAGCAGTATTTTCAACATCCTCAGTGCCACTTCACCTGACAGTGGGACTTACAAGTGCATGGCCAGAAGAATCAAAACAAAGTATGAGACAGAAGTCAGTGAAGAACGGGTCTTAAGCATCTATGGTGAGCCAAAAAGGTTATTCTATATTAATGGGCTATGATGTGTCTTATTTAGAGGAACAATGCTGCTTTTATGTGTGATAATGGATTTCATGCTATGAAATGTTATGATACAGATCAAATACAAAGAGGATATCTCTAAGGATAATACAAAAGGGCTAAAGTGTCTGTTTCTCTTTAGAAATTCCTGTTCCATCTTTAAGTCAAAAAACTCAGTGGTTGGATGTGTTCCCTTCTGAGAATGTCGTCTTCAGCTGTAGCATGGACAGCAGTTTTGACTGGACGTACAAATGGTACAAAGATAGAAGGGATGTCCAGGCTGGTGATGGTATATCATTTGAGCCAGATCAAATCGTTCTTAAAATCAGCTCTGCTTCAGCCTCACACCGTGGACAATACAGCTGCTCTGCAAAACTAAAAGATCTAACCAGGTCTGTCAGCAGCAACATTAGTGGTGGACTACAACTTAAAGTTTATGGTAAGACTTTTTTCAGCCCTTTTGACACAGTTCTTTAGAGGAATAATTCCTAAATAATTATTTATTAGATTGTATAATTTTGATCCTGTGTGGTTGAAGAGATGGTGCGTGGGATTTCTATATTAAGCCAAAACATTTAAAGGATTGGTTCAACATTTTTTTGAAACAGGCTCATTTACTTTATACTAAGAATTTTATTAGAAAAGCATTAGCACTCTGATATCTGTTCCTCTCTGTATGTCTCCACAGCCAGGAGATGGTTAGCAAAGCATAAAGACTGGAGGCAAAGAGATATGGATAACGGCTGGTCTGGCCATGTGATCATAGTTCTTGGCACATAATTTTCTGGTGAACCACAAATTTAATAAAAACAAATGAGATTTACCATGCTAACTATTCAACTGTATTTAATTTTTAATAGATTTTGACAGATCCATGCTTATTGTGCCCCTCTGCCTCCAGTCTCTATGCTTAGCTCGACAAATCATCTCTTAGCTATAGCTTAATAATTTAACAGACAAATAGGAGAGCGGCAATGATTCTCAATTAAAGGAAAGCAAATAAATGTTTTTTCCAAAATGTAAAAACTTTTTACTCAGGTAAACTGAGAGAAGAAAGTTTTTTTTTTTCCTTTCGATGAGACATATTTCCCTCTGGTAAGAAAGCAGAGTTTCAGCATATCAAAATAGTCATTAAAAGCATCTAATCAAATGACAGCTTCTCTTTATTCTGGGCTGTGCAGTGTGATGTTAATTAAAAACTGTCACACTTATATTAACGGCATTATTGTCACTCCTCAGATACAAAACCCAGACCCACACTGATGCAGAGTCCTGATCACAATGTGATGCACACTGGAGATCCAGTTTCACTTAGCTGCCATATTAACGTCTCTACTGGATGGGAGTATCTGTGGATCAAATATGAGGACACACTCTCTGAATCTAAAAACACTTATAACATAACTTCTGTTTCGACAACAAACTCTGGATCATATAAATGCCAAACAAAAAGAGGAAACACTGCAGTCTTCTACTCAGACATGAGTCAAGCTGTACAGCTCAACATAGAAGGTGGGATTTTGTTCATTTCCCTCTAACATCTATCTGTTTGTGCAGACATGTTGAATACATTTATCACAGTTTTGTATCTACAGAGCGCCCAGTGGCTCATATAGACTTGCTAACTGGCTGGTCCGACGTCTTCTCCACTGACAGCCTGTTGCTCAAATGTAGTGTGCCAGGCGGCCTGGACTGGAACTACACATGGTATACAAGTTTACACTACAGAATAAAGTTCTCTAGATACATTCATATCTGTACTGAAAGGATTCTCATTTTTCTAGGAATGTTAACATGCAAACAATTTCACAGGTACAAAGGGGACCACCTGATCGAGCAGTCATATTCTGAGAGACATTCAGTCACACCACAGAATGACCCCGAGCAGAGCATGTACACCTGCAAGGGCATTCGCACGGGGCGACCTTCTTATTCCAAACGCAGTGAGCAATATACGACCAAGAACCTTCGTGAGTATAACTGAGCTTTAAAGCTTTGGAGTTTTTACCCTGCAAATATGTTGTCTCACTTTCCACCTCTTATTTTATGTTCAATTTGTAGTTTTGAAGAGGAGGGTGCTTCTTGCCATCTCAGGCTTAATCGTCTTTGGCATCGCTGCCGTCTTCATTGGCTGCATTGTCCTCAGAGTCTGCCGCAAACCAGGTTTGCTTCTCTCTCAATGATCTCACTGTGTGGTTTTCAGCCACAATGGGCAGCTGTTTTCAGGAAATAAGCTCAACAAACCAAATGTGCACTACCTGCTCAGCACAAAACGGTAGAAAGACAAAATAGGGCGTAACTCTCCAACATACCAGAGATTCAGCTGCATAAGAGTCAGATATCTCCCTTAAGAGTCGATAGAGACCAAAAATAGAGCTAAAAGTGAATACTGAACTTGAATTCATCAAGTGACCTGAAACAGAATTCCAAATGAATGCTAATGTTACTTAAAACCAATGGATATGTAAATTATTAACAGTTTGCTAACTATGACGGTTTGACACATCAACTTAAAAAGCTGATGTACCGTCATTGTGCTCACATTTTCCACTAATATCTCAAACAAAGGTCACACAGAGTTGATCTGTTAACTTTTCTTTTCACATAGTCAATGAAGAATACAAACCAGAAGAGGCAGAGCTGTTTGTCACCATGTCTCAGCTAAAGGATCTAGATGGTAAGATGACACCACCCCTCATATGGCTTGTGGTTTCAGTAACCATTTCCTCAAATGCTGCAGATACAGCCTAGCATTTCATTTTTGAGTTATTTTTGAAATTGCCATGTGTGAAACTACCTACTGAAACTTTCAGTGTTGAGCCTGACTTTCCTAGTTTCCTCTTAGCCGTTGGTGCTTCCTTGTGAAAAGTTACTCTCTATCTTTTGCAGAAGCACCCCCTCCACTGGTTGAGTATATCACAGATGCAGCACTGAATTCTCCATCTAAAGGTAAAGAACAAATAGATGAGTGGGGATGATAAATTATGTATTACTATGCAAGTGTGTCTCAAGTGTTCTTTGCTGTTTCCTTTTAAAAAAATATATGACTGCAGTAGGGGATGAAAATGGCACAATTTGCAGTGAAACAACACCATTACCAATAACCTCCCAGGAAGAGCAAGGTAATAAAGTTTTACTGCACATGCACTTTTCCAACCATATATTTTCTCTATGATGATAAACAGACTCTGACAGTGTATTTACTACTGATAAAATTTTGAATCTGAGTTTAAGGATCTCACCCTGGTTGTGTCTCTTTAGCTGTGACAACTGAGAGCACCGATGCAACAGAAAACAACGGTGGGCTGGTTTCCTTTAAACAATGAGTCACTGAGGTTTCATCAGTTTAGTTTCGCACAGGAAAAAAAAAAATCAAGACCAGCCCACACATTGCATGAGGAGAAAGGCAAAGCACAGTGGGCTCATCTTGTCTGGCTCAGCTCAACGTGGTCAAACTTGTGCCTAAACATAAGAACTAACAGACTTGGTCTGCACTGTACATTACTGTTGTGTACATACATTTGTATTTTTCAGTTCCTAGAACAAACACCAGATGTCAGTAGATAAACCAAAGGTTATTTAATGTGTTTATGTAGTATCATGTTACAGAAAAACTTTGAAGCATTTTGTGTCTCATTACGACATTGTCTAAATAAAAATATAGCGAAAAACAAAATGCTGCTATGAGTGTTCATTCAAAACAATATTAATCTGCACCATCAGATGTGTGCAAGAAACACATGTTCAACCAGTGGGAATTTCGAAAGGTGGCTGATTTGTGGTTTAGTCAGTGGGGAGAACTTATCCATTATGGGCACCTGTAACAAGACCGGACAAGATACAGTTATTATAAAGACAAACCTTCAAATCAAAAGGTTTTTACTGACTCAGGGCCTCATAAGCATGGAGGCCCAGTGCAACATACACAATACTTACCGGCGCAAATCTACTTAAGGATATCAGTCAGTTTCTCCATGTAGTAGTCATAGTTCTCCTGACAATCCTCCCAAGGTGTAAAACTCTCTTCCTCCTTCTCCACGTACATTTCCCAAACACGCAGGAAGTCAGCCGGCTTCATCATCCGCAGCTTGCATCCAGCACTCACAAGAGTCCGGAGCCCTTCTACTATCTCCGGCTGCTCCCACTCAAAGAGACGGGAGCAGAATATGCAGAGCCGGACCTTTTTGCGCTGCTGGAGGATGCTGGCCAACTTGGCTGCACAAGACACGCAGGGACTGGATGAGACATACCATGTAACATCATACTCCTTGGAATCGTTAGGGAGCACCTAATAAGAAAAGAGTGGGGATTAATGGAAACCTGAAGGAGAAAAAGCTATTATATCATTAATAACATCATCACAGAAAATGCTAACAAACCAATGGAAATCAGACTTTCCACTGGGCTGAAACGTGTGTAACATGACACATCAGTATGGAAAGTGTTGGTGTCTCTAACCTGTTGGAAGAAAGCCTCTTCAGCATGAGCTGTGGCATGTTCATCCTCCATATAGCCTTTTAGAGGCTCTGTGCTGCCTCCTGGCATATCCACTCTGTAGCACAGCAGGGTCTTGTTCCTCCCTGATGAGTACTCCACGTTCCTGAACTGGAACTTAAAGTAGAAGGGGCTCATCTGTTCCCTGGTGGACAATGAAAGTGCAATTTTCATTAAGCTTAGTATTAATTTGCTTTATTATTTGTTAAATGAATACCAAAGCAAGACTTGGTTTAGCAGCACTAAACTGTCATGCCTTTTGGTATTTTTAGTGCATGAAGGTTAGATTAGCATGAAAAAATGAAAAATCAATCAGCATGATTTGTCCATCAAAAGTATTTTATTTTATCTGTCACCTTTATTGTTAGTGTATGAGAGAGTAGCTAATATGCTAGTCTAGGTGACACCAAAAGAGCATGAGTCACTCATCTGTCAAACATCCAAAACACAGGAGAGCAGCAATGACAGAGAGTTTTCAATATAGATGATGATGGCATTGTAACTGGAATATTACTAAGGCTACCACTAAATAAACTTCAGTTTTATTAATAGATTTAGCTTTCACATTATCCCACAATCTGGGGGTTATCCCTTTTTGTCTCTCTATATCAGTCCATTGTTATATTCTACATGAATAGCCAGATGGATTACACAAATAGATCTCTTTTATCAAACAGTTAATACTCGAAGGACTGAGACTGGTGAACAGATGCTATGTGGAGTGATACAGCAGGGCCTGGTGTCTGTGTTGGCTCTGACTCATCCCTATTCTTACTGCTGGGTTAGTGAGGATGGCAGGTGCAAGTTATTTGTGAAATCAACTGAAATTAACTTTAGATCATGCGGTGGGAACATTAATAGTTATACAAAATACTTTAAAATACTTAAATAGAGAATGTGTTGAAGAGCAAAACAAGCGTATAACATACTGACCCTAGCTCTTGTGTATGTAGCAAATCTTACCCACCCTGTGACAATCTCAAACGGTGGAAGTTCTATGGGCTGAAACTCGCCATTTTCTTCGCCATTACTGGCCAAAGCTCCTGTTGCCCCTCCACTTTCCGAATGATTCTTCTCTGCATCCGCCTGAGGCTGCTCAGTAGCCTTCTCTGGCTTTTTCGTGGGTTTTTCGGGTTTTTTCACAGTTTTGTCCTTCCCCTTCTCTGTTTCTTTGTCCTTCTCATCATTTGTTTTGTTTTCCACCTTCTTCTCTTTCCTCTTAACACTGAACCGGCTGGTTTTGTCGGCCATGATTTTGTGTAAGTGGGAGAGAATGTTAGTTAAAGTGAGGGAGGGGGAGAGAGAGAGAGAGAGAGAGCAAGAGAGAGAGAGAGCGAGAGAGATAGCTCAGTCTAAGTAGAGTGATAACCCTGGTGCATTTACAGAAATAGATCCCTTTGTGTGCTATAGTTGGAGTCACAACATGTGCATGTTTGGCCGGGCCATGAGTAGGTGCCTCACATATCCCCCCTCTCCATTCCCTCCTTCATGCCCTAGATTTTAAAAGGTCAAAGGGCAACACAAGAGTGAGTGTCCATATGTTGCATGAAAAAGTAGTGTATGTCTTACACACTCTATGAAGTTGCAAAATTAAGAAAGCAATCTCCCATATTCTGTAAAAAAAAAAAAGAATGTACAAAACCTCGAACACAACAAGAGATAGCTCTTTAATCCATTGGGCTTTAACTGTCAACAGGCCAGCAACAGGCAAGTTATTAATATCGCCGCTTGGCTGTGTGTGTGTCTGTGTGTATGGGGTAACCAGGGCTCTCTTGATACTAAACACCACTTTGTCTGTTCTAGCTTGAACCTCCTGCAACCCGTTAGACCTCAGGAATACAGCAAGGCCAGCTAAAGGGCAACCCAAATTGTGGCTGTGTGAGAGCAGTGCAGTGGAAGCAAATCTATAGACAAACACAACGTGTGAGAAAGTGTTTGTCTCCACGCTGTGAGTAAGAGTGCAGGAGTGTGGGCCAGTGTGCATGTGCCCATGAACAATCAATCTATGAAATTACCCTGCATCAATATGGTCCTCTGCTGAGGCCATTGCATGGGGGAGGGAAAAAAATTGGTTTTGGAAGTGTGTGTGTGTGTATTTTTCAGCGCATATGTGTCTACGTGCGGACAGCAAATGGCTTTCTGCACTGCAGATGTAATAACTTGAGGCATGAGGGAGAGAATGGGAGGGAGGGGGCAGTTCAATTACAATTTCCTCCCCTTTCTCAGTCTCACTCTCTGCCAAGTAATTCATTTCAGAGGCAATTACCAATAGGACTGCGGCCCGGCCTGCTCGTCTAACTCATATGGATGAGCTGTCACAGCCGCAGGGGGGTGGGGCTGGGGGTGGGGGTGGTGGGGGACACTTTAAGCTGCTTCACATACGCTGATGAACAACAACACACCCCAGGGGGGATGAACAAAAACAGACTTTTCAAAGATTAACACACTGACACGTTCACACCATATCTAGCAACACATCTGAATCCACAGGGACATCCTGGAGTGATAATCATTAAGATCGCAGCAACGTTTGATAATTATGATCTATGAGGGAAATCTCATTGTACCTCACACAGATAAACACACTTCCTCTGAGATGGTTTTCAACAACAAAAATCAGACTGGAATGAAGCTGTTTTAGAGTTGGTGAAAAATAGATGTTATGCTCGAGACTGTCCTCATAATCAAAGCTATTGAAATTCTGTCACAACCAGTCATCTTCAAAGTGATTGATGCTGCTCTCTTACTGTTCCCTATTAATAACAAAACATTCATCAATGCATTGATTAGTTTCTGCCTTTGATGCAGCATTTACAGAACAAGATAACAGTAGTTAAGTATTGTTTTCTGCCATTTATTTCCAAGTGCTTAAGTAATATTTGTGAGTCTAGTTGGCTTTGGAGGAAAGAACTGTGTAGGATGTGGCTGCTGCCTTCCTGCTGACTCAAATTTTACTGTAATGGAATTATATGCAATTACGCTGCCTCCCCACCGGTCCAGCCGCAAAGTAACAGTGTCCTTGAATCAAGACAAACACACACTGCAACATCAGTTTTAAAATACTTCAGTTAGGTCAGACAAAGCGAAAGTCGCTTTTATGCCACATGCACACATCCTCTGCTAGTTTGCGGGGGCAGAAGCAGGGTCAAACCCATTTCAATTCCAAAAAGTTCCGAAGTAGAATTGGACATGAAATTGAAAAAGGAAAAAAGCGCTGATAAAGAAAATGAAATGAAATTGACCTCCACTCTGAAAGAGCATATGTGAAGTTAGAAAGGTCTGCTAGAGAAAAATATAAATGAATTAGGGTCAAAAATGAGATATTAAAGTAGATGTTGGCATTTCTCTTTTGGCAAAAAATAATGGTGTGCAAGGTACACACATACATGGGGGCACTCCCATCTGAAAACTACATACACTTGTGCGTTTGGAATTGAAAAACTCATTTATTATGATGTCCCAGTGATGAGTCAGACATACATAGAGAAATAAAAATAAGTTGATGATGCACTGACATACTGTTTAGCAGCTGTTGCTGTCCTCTAAAAACAACCTGTATGGAATAAGTCACAACCTCTCTGGTAATATATATCCGTGATAAAAAAAAATCATATGCTACAGAATAACTAACCATTCAGTTACTGTTGGTATGTTGTTGTTAGCTGGTACAGACACAAGCTGTGTTTGAGGGTGAAAGGACACAGAGTAGGGGCTTTGTGATGTTGTGGTTGTCTGGGGACCCCAATCAGGCAAAATAATGACAAAGTAAATGCTTTAGTATTGATCTGCTTCTAGTCCCCTCAGTCCACAGCATGTGGTATGACAGTCTGTATGCAGGCTACATGGTAAACAATCAATCAGTCCACACCTACAGCAGTCTGGAAAACCCTTCCTCAGAATGTGGACCGAGCCTGAAACTCTGGTTACTATCTCAGGTCGGATGATGTTTTGTATGAGAACTATGTTAAGTTGCTAGCTCAGTTTCTTTAGAGTGGAATAGAGATTATTATCCACTAAGTAAATTTACTGCAGGTATAAAGCCTTCAGTTTCTATTAAGGTAAAAGAAATGCTTGACTCTTAGCATTAAGTCCATAATAATCTGTAGTTGGCTTTGAGGTAGATGAGTGTCTCCAGGTTCTTTGGTAAGACACGGCCTCTCTCTGGCCGCAGACAGCGCCCAGCAGTAGTGAAAATGCTCTCGACCACAGTGCCACAAGCAGGTATGGTAAACGCTCTCTTGGCCACCTGGGTGAGCAGAGGAAAGTCAATCGCTTTGCGTCGCCAGTAATGCAAAGCCTCCTCGTCCGTGGGTTCCTCTCGTAAGTAGATGGTCAACTCCTGCTCGAGGCTCTTGGCCTGTGTCGTGGGTCTCTGCTTTATGAAAGAGAAAAGCTTACAGGGCCGAGAAAGTGAGGAGACTGGCGATGGAGCCGAGGCTGGAGGGGTCTGGGATTGAGGATGTAGGTCTGTGTTGGGGTCTAGGGGGTTGGAGGCTGTGGAATGTTTGGATAACTCCTCTATCAGAATTTGTCTGTGCCAGTCAGGATTGCTGCTCCATGTAAGTTTGAACTGGGGGTCCAGGGTGGTGGCAGTGATGTAGAGAGGGTCCTCCAGAATAGGGGCCAGACGATTCTCTAAAGCCTGGCTGAGGCCTAAAAGGAGAGAGGGACAGTGTGGCGTTGATGTTTCAGAAAGATGCTTACGAAGGCCCAAAACACATGGCAGAGCCAGGCTGATGGACACATGTCTGTCTGTCTGCACGTCTGCCTGTCTGTCCCCATGCACCATGTCCCAGGCCTCGGTAAAGGGGTCCAAAGTGTCTGTGAACTCCCTCAGCAGGGCTCTCTCTGATACACTCAGCGCCAGCTCCCCTGGACCACTCATCTCCTCCAGGATCTCAACCGAATCCAGTAGCCGCCGAAGCACCTGCATTTAAACAGAAAAATAAATAATGTGAAGAGTAGGTAAAGAATATGTAAAAGAGAAAATGTTGTCCTCCATAAAAAAACTCAAATTTAAGTCTCAGAATAGAAATCTTGTCAAAACAGGTACATAATCAGGCTATGGAACTAATGATATTATGGACACATCCAGCAAGCTGGTAATGCTTTATTTATACATTCCCATTTATAAGCAACATACACACCAAAATTAAAGGTTTAAAAAAATAAGCTGGAGTTGGAAAGAGATATCAGGACAATTTTAAGTTCTGTATTTGTTTAACAATATATTTGTTAGCACAACTTCCATCGTAAAACTTTTGTACCTGCTGCAGCAGGTCATTGACAGCATAATACAATATAAAAAGCTTTAATAATATAAAGTATATCTTCAGACAGTTGCTGACATGTTTTAATAAACATTGTAAAATGTTCTTATCTGTTCAGAACAGCATAATTTAATGCATAGTTTAAGTCTACATACTGCTTATAAATACTACATAAAGGGATTAAATGAAGTGCTACCTGTGAGTTACAAGTGAGTAATATTAAATACCTTCAGCTGAGCAGCCCAGTCTCTTCCTGCATGAAGGGAAGTTCCTGGTCCTCCCAAGGTCAACCCAGGAGCATCGAACACCTGAGCAAGTTTCTCAGGTGGGACAGCAGAGGTAATGTAGTTGTAGAAACAGGCAGCTTTGGCCAGTGTGGAAGAGAGCTGTGGACAGGAGCGTAACCCTTCACTGACACACTGTCCAAGAGAGCGAGAGAAACAGTCCACCCGACAAACACCCAGACTCTGCTCCCATATGTCCTCCCATTCTCCTTCCTCTCCACCATCACCATGGCCATTCCTGATCCCCTCCTCCACAGTGTTATCATTGTTTACCTCTTCTTCATCATCTTCGTTTTGCCCATTGGCAAGAGGGGGTGAAAACAGGAAACCAGGAAGACAACATGGCTTTACTGTTGTTGTTGTTGCCAGGAAAGGGTCTGCTACGACCCGAAATGCCCTCCCTGAAACACCATGAGAGTGACATACTTCCTCAAAGTCTGAAAGCACACGATTCCCAGAGCTTCCCCCAGTCAGGGGCAAACACGCCAGGAGAGCTGAACGCATCTGCCAATCAGATGTGAGAAAATGGCAGGTGACGCCAAGGTACCTACAGACAGAGGGGAACGGGAAGTGAACTAATCGGTGAGGGAAACAAACCAAGGAGGAATCATGTTGTTTTTGGTTGATTTTTACCTCCTTACCCTGAAGTTGTTCCAGTAAAGCCCCTCCACAGATCCAGGCTGAGACTGAGGGCATGTGTTGAGGCCAGGGCCTGCCGGGTTGCGAGCTGGGCCTGGTAGGCGTAGGCCGGGAGGAGCTGGCTCTGGATGTAATGTTGGCGCTCCGGAGTGTAGCGTGGCTCCAGGAGCTGAAGCAGCTCTCTAAAGCCTTGATTTTCCACTATGGACACTGGCTGCAGATCGCGCACAATCATCTTAGCTATGGCCTCAGAAATCAGAACCTATGTTAATTAAAAAAAGAATGTTAATGACCCTTATTAATGCTTTGTTGCAACACCCCAATGAATACTGAAAAACTTGTAGGATTTCATAAAGCTTTGTTAGAAGCTTTGTTATTTGTCTCAAGCGATGATGGAACAATCACACACACACCTGACGAGGGTCATGTCTGTCAAACTTAGTCACCCCTCCTCCAGAGCCAGAGCCTCCTCCTACTCCTCCCTCAAGGGTCCCCATTCCTCCAACACCTCCTCCTGCCGCTCCAGTGCTGGTAGGGAGACTGTAGCGGGCATTCCCTCCATTGGTGGTGAAACTATGTAGGGAACCAGAGGTGTAACCCTCTCTCTTCATATCCTTCCTTTTCACAAAGTCATCATACATAGCCTGGTGCTTTCTCTGAATAGGAGAATGACGGTGTGAGACACAACAGTGTTATTAGCTGACATGGATAATAGTTCATTTGCTGTTTAATACATCTCTGCAGTATCAGGCTATGACTTATCGAAGTAACTACAGCTTGGGAAAACTCTTCTGTAAAGAGAAGCAACAGACTGTCTTTACAGTCAGGTATATGTAGACCAGCTTGCACTGTGGTAGGCAATGCATTAAAAGATGCATTAGGGCCAGCTGTTTTTAGCTGATTGTGATAGAAAAATAATAACACTGAGAATAAGTGTAGATGATTCGTACCTCAATATTAACAAGGACACACAAATTATTATTTTGAAATCAATACCTTGAGATGCGTTACGAAGTTGGACGTAACACTCCGCTTCGCCTGGATTCTGGTGCCACAAGCCTTGCAGTTGGACTCGATTTTGCCATTTTCACCTTCAAACACAATATTAAAGTAATCAAGAATAGACACCTTCGAAACTGACGCCATTGGAGCCCACAGTCCCTCTGCTCCGAAAGGAAATCAACTTGAGATCAAGGACAATCAGAGTCTGAGGTATCAATATCACCTCGCCTCTAATCATGAGCGCAGGCCGTCGTGTTTACTTCCCAATCCCTGATCACACATCCAAAAATGTTATTGCCAGTTCTGCAGACAAAAGACAATTTTATTCCAAGCAGGAGTTACGTCGCTTGTACGTCCGTAATCGGCCACAGTTGGGCTACACGGGCTGCTGCGGATGTCTGGAAACATCAATAATATGACAGAGGATATATTCGTTGATTCTGCGCTCCCATCCGTCGTCCGGACGCAAGTGAAGAGGAGGCAGAGCGGTGTGCCTCACGGAGGCGAACACACATAATGGGAGCAGGAAGTACACACAATAAACGGGAGTTTCGTTCCCCGTTTCGACTGTTCCCGGTAATGTTCGGCTGTCCCCAGTCAAGCTGCTGGGATCTGAGGGTGGTGGCGCTCGGTCAAATGTTTTCAATTATGCCCATGTCGTTATAATAAGAGGAGGCCGCTTCTCTCCTGTGCTTGCATTCAGATATAGATTTGGGACTGTATTCTTTTATGTAGAGAAGACTAAAAATATCTAAACGTAGTTATTTTTAATTTGGTAAAGGAACACATGATGCAAATATTACTAATAAGAAAATTGGGTGCCACTCACTAAATGCCTCCTTTATTAAGAGTTATGCAGTTGTTGGTATTGGATTTGTTACTGGAAAATAAATGATTTACCAAAGCTTTAGAAAATGTGTTATAGACCTTTCAGAAGAATATTTGGGATGCCAGGTTTTCAATGGCTTATATTTATCAATAATCAGTATAGTCATTAACTGCAATTTATAAATTATTTAGAAAAAGTGTCTTATCGGCAGGTGGTACTGACTTTATTGATAAGATTCATACACAGTTTGTTTATGTTCATGAATTAACCTCTATAAGTCTCAGAGCAGTTTTAATTACACCTGAGTAAATCCTCAAGGAGAAGGCTCGCAGACACATTCATCTCAAACAGAGCATGTTTAATCAGTGACACAAACAAAACAAAATCAAACATAAACTACTGGTAAATAATGATCAAGTAGGAACTGCTACAACAATAATTTAAACCTGAAAATCCACCAAGAGGATCACTGTTGAGTTCAACTGGCCTCGAAGCGTTACATGGACGCAATCTGTCGCTGTCTTAGCACAGACTTTTCTCTAATCATCTTCAGAGTGACTTCTTGGAGTTACTCATTCTTATTCCTCGTCCAACTGGGCTGCTGTTGCTTTCTCCTGGACAATAGGTTTGTTTTTCATGCTGTGCTTCAGCTTCTGTCTGGTGTTCAATACTGCAGTCTGAAGAGTCGCAATCTCAGCTGACAGCTCTACTACTGTAATATGACAGGAAAAAAAAAGAAGATGAGTATTTATTTACCAGTACCAAGAGAAGTTTCATCTTGCACCACAGTTACATAGTTATCCTGAGAGATCAAATTCACATTCATTTTGATGGAGCAAGCAGAGAAAAATGATTTCACAGTTTGCTCAGGTTTAACTCCTTTTTTAAACAGCCACCTTAAAAATCTAAGGGAAAATACAATAAAACAAATCAAATAAATATGTGTAATATTTAATGCATTGTGTACAAGAATTGAGATATGGTTGTTTTGCTTCATTGTGGAAAAAACAAAAAAACATTTTTACTGCATCCTTAGAAGTCTCAGCGAGTCCAGGTAAAATCTTTATAATGACAATATCTTGGTTATATCTTAAGTATTCACATATTAAACCAAAAGCAGGGTGCAGACCTTAAGGAAATGTAAAACCATACCTTGCTTGAATGATGACTGTGCTTGTTTAAGGGATTGTGGCACCAGAATTCCAAACCATTTTAGTGGATCTTGCTGAGGATTCTGGTCGCTTTTCCTTACTGATGATACTTCAGGAGCTGGCTCACTACTTGCTTCTTCATTTGCTTTTTTCTCTGTAGTGTCCTTTTTTGGTTTAATTCTTCTCCTGACACCTATAAAAACGACAAAGTTGAACAGATTAAAATTGTATTAGTAAATGTTCTATGTAAGCAACATTCTTTTTCAGAAATCACATGGAAAATGGCAGACTCACCTTCTTCTTGAGGTCCAATATCCTCTATTGACTTGGTATCTTTTCCATCTTTATTACTACCTTTTTCTCTCAGTCTTTCTGAGGAGAAATTCACCTCACCATTTTCCAGTGTTCTGTAACACATTGATCCAAGTAATCAAAAAATAAATTGACAATGGTTCTATTTTAACTCAACAACAGTTTTCTCTTACAGCATCCATTTCTATGCCTCAATCTTTACCTTGCATGAACACACACCAGAGGCTCTATCTCACTCGCATACTGAAGTGCAGAGACTTGTTTGTTTCCCATGGAATATCGAGCTTTGGATATGGAAAACCATCCCTGTAGGAAACACAAAATTGAAATTGTAAAACACAGATGGTACGAGAGTGGGTGGAAAGAATACAGACTAAAATACAAGTCTCGAAAAATGTAAATGTAACGTGTACAATGTACATGTCTTCTAAGGAGATTTTATCCTCTTTACAAAGCATAATTGAAATTAGGGCACACACTTCTCGATTAGGCAGGTAGTTTGACTGAACATTCCCTCTAATATCGCAGATCATATTGCAATAGCAGTATTAGTCCAAATAATCGTAATCAGTCTTTTGTTTTAGTAGTGCAGCCCTATTCTGTATGATAAAAGACTTAACACAAATAAATTGCCCTTGCTACCATGGTAATTTAATTGTAGATGCTTATTACCTGCTCTATAAGGGAGTTGAGAGTGGCTCGTTTCTCTTCCAGTAACTCCAGCTGGTCCATGAAACGAAGCAGCTCTTCGTCCAGTAACAGAGACGATTCCTCCACTTCTGATATTACCATGTCGACCGTCGGTACAAACTCGTTTACTTTCTTAATCGGACTTTAACACTGTCGTCTACCAGGATTCTGCCGTTAAACGTTAAAAAGAGACGTTTTTGACCAAATGTAAAGTGAGAGGATCACTGCTTCCGCATAACATCATGTGACACTCAATGTCACGTGGTTAGCATCATACGTCTCTTGCAGCGCCGTAGAATTCGCAGCGCGCTGAAATAACTAAATCACCCACCAGTGCTCGTTTTCTGCGTGTAAGAGTGGTACACATGAGGTATTTCTTTCAGTACTGTAGTTGGGGCCAACAACAACAAGGCAGGTTTTAACACTACTTTTGTGAATATGGCATCTTACGCCAATTGCACTCATATTTATAGTACTTTTTCAGGCATATAAATAATGTATGAGACTAAATATTTAGTCATCCGCATTGATAAGAAGAAGACATTTCAGAAACTGTAATGAGTGCACGTAAAAAAAGTCGTTCCCATACCGGGAGTCGAACCCGGGCCGCCTGGGTGAAAACCAGGAATCCTAACCGCTAGACCATATGGGACT
>JAPZDV010000002.1:14563775-14624908 GCA_029814665.1 Acanthurus lineatus | reverse complement strand
TAGATAGATAGATAGATAGATAGATAGATAGATAGATAGATAGATAGATAGATAGATAGATAGATGGATGGATGGATGGATGGATGGATGGATGGATGGACGGATGTGGATTTGGGTGGAGATTTCCCACATGGATAAAGATGGACTGACCACCAGCAGGATCACACAGCGTAACTAACTGAGAATGTCAATCCCACCATAGAGACTATCAACAAAGTTTACTGGCTGTGCGAGAGGAGGTGATAAACTGATAGAATTTCCTTTTAATCTATGACATGGTAGCCATCTTAATAGGAGTAGACAGTAGGCTACATTGAAGACAAACTTATTCCCCCACCAAAAACTCTAAACACTGAGCTTGTCTAACATTCTGCCTGTGTTTGTGTTTGTTTTTTCCTTGTGAAAGCAGTGGCCAGCTTGCCTGTAATCCCTCCATCACACATTCCCTAACACTCTCAAACAGTAACACGCACATATGTACACACACACAACCTCCACGACCCTGGCCGGCCAGAGGCTAACTCGTAAACAGATCGGGCCACACGACGGGGTGTTTATCCCTCATAGTGAGAGGGATCGCCGCACATAATGTTATCCGAGCATGTATGTGTGAGTGCTTTGAGCACTGTCACTGCGGCTAGTTTTACTCCCTCTGGGCTGTTTGTTGTTTATAGTGAGAGACACTGACAACAGGCTGAGACTTTACTATGTAAACTGAGTGTGAAGGCAGAAGCTTTATTCTGAGAGGTTCCCACGCTCAGCATTAGAAGATTAGACGAACTAGATAAACTAAAGGATCATCATACTTCATTAGGACTCCTTTACCGGCCAGTGTTCAAAAAGTAAATGTTAAATTTAAGCTTCTTTGGATCAAACCAAACCCTTAAACAATATCATTACAATCGCAGACATCTAACACCATTTTATATTACAATGAGAGGTCATGTATGAGCTGCCAGCCCATTGAAGTTTCATTTATTGAGGTTTGCGGGTCAAGTGGGGATCTGGGCTGATTAGAGCCACTGAAACGATAAGGTCAAGAGAGACAGATCTGGAGGAGGCTGAAAGGTATCATTCTATGGTATTTTGTATTTGCCTCTGTCATATGAGTATTGCATTATGACCAATCAATTGAAAACAAAGTCTGTCTTGGTGCACTGCCTTGTAATTCAGACTGACTGCCAGCAGAGTTGCACAAGCAGTGAAGTATGACTTCTCTCTTCCATTAGCAGTGATGGAGCTGAGTCTGCCAGACCAGGGCTATTCATCTACATTATAATGTCATGATGAGATTACTTCAACTGCAAGGGAAAAAACAGGCTCCCAGTTCAACTCCCTGGGTAACAAGACATCATCGTATTGCATCCTTATGTGGCAGATGCAGTGTAACATGCACATGTCAGTGATGCTCCTCCGAAGCAGTTAAGCCCAACGTATCGTGTAAAATGTGCATTTGAAAACTAAATGATCAGTTCCTTTTTTCTATGTTCTTTCTATGTTCAGCTAGGGAACATGAATAATGTTTCAACAATTCTCACTGCTCATTGTATTTGTTCAATGCCCAAGCCACCATGAACAATTCATATGATGTCCTTTATGGGTTTGTGGGTGAACACAGGAGCACCCTCAGCAACTGACTGATATTAATTCTGACTCACTGCTGGAAACCAACAAGGATTATTATCATGCACATCTATATTGTAGTAAACATACAGTGAAGAGATGCATCTTTCTGTATATATATTTTTTGATTGCTTGTAATTTGTAACAAAGTAACCAGTGCCTGCGCTTTCAATCACACATTTTTAATTTTTTTTTTTTAGATTTTCTACTTTCCTTATTCTGTATGTATTTATATGTAGTATATTACCACCATGTCTTTTGTACATTTATTTTGCTATATATACTGGCAAACTTGGGTACAAAAAATCCTTTTGGAGATTGGATGAAAATCATCTTAGCTGCAGTTTATCATTAAAAACATTTTTTAAAAAAATGTGTGACCATTTGAAATGACTTTAAAAAAACATGGAGAGTATGTCGGTATTTTACCATTACTTAACATATAAAAAATAGCATGCTAACATGTGTGTGCCCACCAGCACTATGGGGAAACTGGCTTTAAGTAAGGATAAATTTGTTTTATCTGCCACATAAACAAAGCTAACTCCATTATGTTGTTTCTCTGGGGGCCAATTATATAGTCGGACCTGCACAGCTTGGGTAGGAACCCACTGAGGGGAGGAGATGGCTATCAGGAGCCACAGGGCAGATGGGGGGACCGTTTTTATCGATGCACATGCTGTAATGGGGTCTTCCTGTGAGGGGGCCGGAGGACTTACTTTTGACAGAGCTTTTATGTGTTTTTTCTCTGTGCTCTGTGTGTGTCTGTGTGTTGTGTGATCGAACAAAGTCACTGTGGGCCATTAGGCCTCCGCACGCATGCATTGGAGCACACATCTGGATGTGCTTCTCCTCAAACAATCATACAGTCTGGCAGTCCATGTGACCTTTTAATACCACTTAAGCACTTTTAGATAAAGCCAGTTAGACCTTTCAGCTAGTGTATACCACCAGTGAGTGATCAGCCATATGCACACACACATACACACACACACACACACACACACACACACACACACGCACATACACTAACTCACACCTGCCACCTGCTTATGTCATGTCACACTGCTTGCACACTATTACCTACGTGATTTCCTGCAGATGATGAATTTATACATTAGACATATGCAGAAGATGATCCAAAAATACTAAACAATCTCTTTACAGCTGATTTACTGTACTCAGGGTCCATTTAGTATTTATTTACTCAACAGCAGAAGCAGTCTTGATGCAGCCTTTGACTGGTTTTGATATTACAGTGTGGTAGACATATCCATAAAGATTTTACAGCTGTGTTAGGGAGAGACCTTGTCTGGTAGGCCTGGAGACTTAACTTAGCAACGTATTAGCCGCTCAGAGTTAATGTTGTGCAGGTGAGGCACACCCAGTTGCATCTCCTCTTAAAAAATGAGTTATCTCATCATAGGTTGCGAGGGAACAGGAGAGGCAGAGCAAGGACAAAAGAATGAATGATAAGTTACGTTGGCAAGTAAAAAGAAACAAACGGCAGGATTCAGAAGTCACCTGGCCGGTTGTGATTTACACAGGAGTCAAGTTTGGATCAAGGTCTGAGGTCTGCAGAGGGGGCAAGCGGCTCTAATTCAGACCAGTCTCCAGTCAAAGTAACAGTTAGCAGCTCTGCGGTCTGTTAGCTGTCATGCGTGTCTGTCAGTTACACAGTTTCATGCAGTGTTCTCAACAAGCTGTCCATTGTGAGACAAGCAGAATCATTTAGAAAAGGACTGCATTTAGGTGGTAATAAGCTTCCTGCTAGCTCTAGGAAATAGCAGGAAATACCAGCACTGGAAAGACAGGAAGAATAGTAACTTATATTATATAATGTGGACTACTAATGTCAACAACAATATGATGAGGGGGTAACTGAACAAAAGGATCCCTTTTTTTCGAGACTGGTGTTATCAGTGAATGTTACTGGTGGGGAAGCACTGAGGTGCAGTGGTGGCTAATAGAGAACTTGTATCTTAGTGCTGTTCGGGGCCAGCCCCAGGAGCCCAATGCATCAACAATGCTGCAGATCCTTCTCTAAAGTGGCAAAATGGGTCACTCAACTTCAAAGCATCTTAACACTTTTTTTAGCGGACAGTTTTTTTTGTTATGATGCTTTTTCAAAATAGAACTCTGAAGAAAATCATTCCCATGTACCCAACTGGAAGCGTCACAATCTCTATATTCCCTGCAGTATCCGTTTGGTTTCAGCGTTGTCTGAGCACTGTACCCTAGAGAAAGCTATAGGGCAGTGAGAGAGGACAGGACAGAGAAGGGCAGCCCACCCAGTGCAGTCCAACATGCGGAGGGCAGATGTACAGGCGTGTGCACAGGGCTCCTTTCAGAGTACAAAAGCTTGATCTAAATAAGACCCAGCTGATGTTGCTGTTCTCTCATCAGACCCAGCCCTCTCACTCACTAGTCCTCCATCTCTTACTCATCTTTGTAGGCCTCTTTTACTAATCCTCTTGCACTTTTTGACCTATGACTTGGTGCCCATACTTTTTCATATCTCTCCCCCTTCTTTTGTTCTGCTCGGAGCGGGTGTATGTGTGGCAGATCTCAAGGGAGCAGGTAAAATATAAATCTAAAGTAGTTCTGACATCTCACAGTCTCTGGTTCCCATTTGGTCTGATGCCCTGCAATCAGTCATTCCCCGACTCTCCTCCTTCCATTTCTCAACTGTTCATTCTCGAGACATTAACAAAAACCTTGTGAAGTTCTTTGTATTTAAACTAAATTAATATTATGCACTTCACAAACACCCCAGTCCAATTACATATCCTCTGATCATCTCTCTCCTGTATTTTATTCTGTCTTGTGAGCAGCAGTGTTGAACTGTCATACAGTTTTAATGATAACATGACTAGACTCTGTGAGTATTGTTGCTGACAGTTCGCAGCAGCTCTGGTTGGGGGACGTGTTCTCTCTCTGTTCTTTCATCTCTAGTCATATCAGTTTGATCAGTAATACCGCTTAATGTGGACATGTGTTTCCCCTGCTAACAGTCTGCTATGGGGCACAAAAGCAAACAGGCACACTGAATGAGCAAGACAGCGTCTGTTTCAAATCCCACAGAGAGCAGGCCGATAAGGCCGTCTGCAGGATTTACAAGACCTTTAACTTGATGCTCATGCAATGCAACACCATGTAAATTTTGTCTGCTCTTGATGCTCAACCTGACTAGAAGATGCCAAAACATGAGAGGTAATTTCAAAATTCATGTTATGAGAAGCACTCGTACTCATATTGTATATGCTGAAATTGTGTCCACATGCTCAACTCTTAAGTCAACATCTGAGCAATTTTGGAGAAATGATAAGCAGGAAAAAAAATACTGTGGCAGTGTGGAAATTCCAGCTACAATGTGTAGATTTTTTTGTTTCTTGTTTTATTTTGATGGTGAACTTAATATTTACATTTTGGACTGTTAGATTAAAAAGCAAGTGATTAATATTTTCCTAGGCTCTAAAAATTTGTAACGTATATCTTCATTATATCATGACATTTAACTGCCAAAATAGTTCATCTTTATCAAGAAAATCACAGGCAATCAGTAATGGAAATTACATTACTGCAGTCCTAGCCAACGATCTGTTTCCATACCTGTTAGATAAGCTTACCAGGTGCTTGCTCCAGCTATGTGTTTGGCATAAATTAGTAGTACACAAACACACGTGAGTACTAGTCTTTCTATCTATTTCTCTATTTTAAAAGCATAGTAGCTTGTTTCTTAATTTTTTCTTGCAAATCTTTCTTCATTAGTATTTTTCAATCATTCAAAACTATAAAAGTGAGAATCAGAATATTATAAATTTAGAACTTATGTATTTTGCACATCAGGAAACTACATGTAATTTTGCAGTTTGAGTAGCTTTAGTCTTAAAATTAGTTAAAAATTAAGGGCTTATCCTTTAGGAACATTACATCTGGGTGGAGTGTGCTGTAGAAAGAGGTGAATTATTGTCAGTTCCAATACATGTGTTGAGGTAAAGCTGGATGAATGATTAAAGTTTGGGAAAATGGTGGGGTTAAGTGAAGAGGGCAGGATGCTAAAAGAGTCGGAGGGAGAACAATAAGTGCAAAAGGATGAAGAGACAGAATAGTTGGATTAGAAGCATATGGTGAGACATCCAGGCATTGCAACATTTGTAAAACAGGTCAGACGTGCGTCTGGAGACTTCTAGAGGAGGGTGGGCTTAGGCATCTGCTGGGACTAGGGGTGCTGTTCATATGGCTAATTTTAAAATGTTAGCAATCCAGAGAAAATATCCAAACACCCCTCAAAAAGTACAGTTTTGAAGCTCTTGTACTTTCCTTGTACATTCACATTTTAGCCTGCTTAATACTTATACTCAATTAATTTTAGAGAAAAATATGGACTTTTACTTCACTGCATTTATTAAGCAACTTCAGTAACTAATTAAGGTTACAGATAAAAAGATGTAAGCAATATAGAGCTTAACAGCCAGGCTGATATATCTGCTGGTATCTGCTTATTTGTAAAAGATATAAAAATATTAGTGCATATTTCATCCTATAAGTAAACGTAAACTGCAGTACTGCAATGCCAAATTAGGCTTGAAGTTATTTAAAAAGCCTGTCACCTTTGCATGGTTTGTCAGAGAGGACTGATAAGTACATTTTTAGTCATAATGAAAAAGATAAAATAAAATCAATGGGATCTGTAACAAGTTTGGTCACCACAAGTAGATATTTTCAGTATGAACAGTAAACACAAGTTATGTTAACTGTTTATGCTAAAAATTTCTTTACATTTTTATCATATTTTCTTTTTTAAATTCATAGATATCAATATCAGTGTTGGCCACAACAATTGAATTTTAGTCGGGCTTTTTTACATTGTTTGATGTTAAAACAATCTAAACCTTTTTGGCTTTTGACTTTTCACAAATAAAGTGTGTCTTCTTTAAATGTTTCCCTGCCAAACTTCTCAGATGGTTTCATCTAAATTATATTTTGAGGCTAAAAAATGTAAATTACTCAACATTTTTCAAAGAAGCAAAACATTAGAATTTATTCCAAAGAACTAACACACACAATTTTTTCGGGCAGAACTTCATTTTTTCATCTATTCCTCTCCATTATTCATTTTGCAACCCCTCAGATTTATTATCTCTCCCTTATGAGGGGCTGGACCCAAAATAGGGAACCACTGGACTTAATTACCTAACAGCATATAAAATGGTTATAATAGATCAACCTCCACAGCTACATCAGAGAACTGATGCTTAATCATTATTAACATACACTCAGTTCAATTTTTTACATAATTAGTTCTTTAACTGTTGATTTATAACTTGAAATACATTAAGCTGATAATACCTCTTTATGCTTATCATTTTGTTGTTGAGTATTTTTACACTATTGTATTGCAAGTTTTTCATATGTAAAGTATCTGAATCCTCCTTTCACCACTCTCTAAAATACACTGCAACAAGGCTGAGAACCGGTCCGAAGTCTCTCTGATCTTCACCATCTGCTGAAACCTGGCAGCAACCAACCAGCTGCTTCCAGGTCCTTAAAGCAGTCAAGAGGCTGATCTAAGCCTCCCCGTATCTTGGTGTAAGTCAGATCTCCAAAGACCCTGAGAGGGCCCGTCCATCACGGTCAGAGATAGTGGAGTTTATAAGAGCAACATTTCATTCTGACAGTCCAGGACAAGTGCCAGCCTGCTGCCAGGTATGCGCCAGATTTTACTGGACCGCTCCAGCTGACCACAAGACAACTATTGTTCAAATATGGCGTGATATTTGGTGTTTTTTACCAAGAGAATGTTCTCATCTTGACGCCGACCGTTTCTTACGGCTTTTGACATTAGGTTGGCAAACACAAAGGCTTCAAGCTCGTGTCACTATTTCATGCAGGGCAGTGTGTGCAACAAAAGCTTTTGATAATGTTAGCTCAAACACTCATAACAACAAAAGCGAAACACTTGCCTATAACTTGAACTGTCTGAGGGAGGAATACCAGAATATTTGCAGGTTACTGGTGATATTATTCTGACATTAAATGCTAATATCATACAGAAGTTATTAAAGTGCTGTTCATCCCACCCAAGCTGAAATCAAGATAGCTGTTTTGTCCTGGATTTAACATGGCAGGAAATTGAAAGCCAGAGACAGACTCACAGGGCTGCACAGTCTTTCAGACATGCCTGCTGGGCTTGGAGGAACACAGGATGAGCTGGTTTTGACCTCAGTGACATTTAGACATGACAAGAACATCAGAAAACTGTACAAATTACATTTAACCCCGCTCTCAAATGTGGAGAAATATGTCAAATCTGTGTAGATGAATTCATTTACCTAAACATTATAAAAAGTGCTTTTTCTAATGTTGTCAACCACTTCAGCAATTACACACACAGAGCGCATGCCTTAAGTGTGTCTCAACCATTTCACTATCAATGGCAACAGTGATAATGACTGTTGATCAATGACTCATAAGTTCAGTGTAGCAGTGCTCAGCCATGTGTCACTGAGTGAACGCTGATTTGTTTGGATGTTTGGGATGTGGACGCAGCCTGATCACTCATTTGTTCATGAGTGTTTGTTTATGTAGCATAAACTATCTCTTACATCCTGTTGATGAACTCTTCGTAGCATCCTTGTTTTGTACAGTAGCATGCAATCACATAATTTTAAGGTGTGTCACAGGCTCACGGATCAGCATACAATACTAACTGTCAAATTCACCAAGGGATATACATAATTAAATTTATGATGATGCTGCAACTAACAATTCATTTTTCAGGAAATCTGTTAATCACTTCCACAGAGCCCTTGTTTACAAATTCACATTGCTTGTTTCATCTAACCATCACTCAAACATATTATATTTTAGAGTTGTTTTTTTAATTATCTATAGATTTTGGTTATTAGTGACACAAGAAAAACACCCTTACAATGTTGAGGACACAAATAACTATATTTACTTTCTTGATTCAAAGAAAGAAAGCTTTAAAGCATACCTGAAAATATCTGCAAACTGAAAAAACAGAATTGGGAAAACAACCAGACAAAGAATTTAGCGTCAGAATCTAGGAAGAATCCTGTGTCTAACCCTCAACTGTAATCAACCTCTTTGTTAATACTTGTATCAGGCTACTCCCATGTATCAGAAGTTTGGTAAAATATACACTGGTGTTAAGTGTCTATAACTCAATATTTGAGTGATTTAGGACATTAATTTACTATAAACTTGTTCCCTTGTCAGAAAAACCTGCAGTTTACTGGTCATATTGCTCTTAACAGAGACACTTAGTACTTTGTTTTACTATATTACCAAATACACTGCAGTATCTCTGTTGTTCACTGGGAGCTAATAGCTATCTAGCTGTCATCCCGCTGATTGTTTAGGGGCCTTTTTTTAAGAGAAACATATTAATAAGTTTCTGCCGGGTGTTTGTGACTGAGAGGATAGATGAACAGGTACTGCATATTTTTGTAGCTGGTCAGTTAAAGACAGTAACTAGATGAGATGTCTTAACAACTGTTGGATGGATAGCCATGAGATGCACAATTAAAGTCAGCCTCAGGAGACAATGTAATCTCTTTGGTGTTCCTCTGATTCTTCTTCTTCTATTTGTAAAAGTTATCAGTTTCACTGTTAATACTTAAGCATGCTAATGATAGCTTTCAACTCAAACAGCCAGACTGCCTGCCTAACATTGCTGTAGACTCAAATCCACATTTGCAGTCTTGTTCTTAAAGCAGCAGAGGTATCCTGCTCTGCCCCGCCTGCACAGTGCTATTTTCCTATCGTCTGTGCACAATCACTTTATCAATTCATGGGTGTTTAATGGGTGTTTCTTTGGCTAAAAATGCAATAACCAATCAAAGAGTCCACCCTTATTACCTTAAAGAATTGTTTGCGCCATGCATCAGTGATGCAGGTGGCATTGCTATCTTACACCTGGTGCAAACATTGACAGATGGCTGAACTACCAGGTTTGAACAAAGACAGGCAATTCACCAGTGAGCAGACAGATTTCTTGGCTCGGGAGGCCAAAGCCTGACAGCATCCTATATGGAGATGGCAGGGTTCCATCAAAGCCAGCTGATGTTGAAAAACGTGGTCTGAGATAGCAGCAATCATTACCTCTTCTTCTGGCATCACCAGAACAGCTGTGGAATGCAGAAAATGTAAAAATGATATCAGAAGATGGGGTAAACAAAAGACAAGTTTAATCCTTGTTTTTCTGGTTCCAGTAAACACACTGACACAAACACTGAAGTTGCTCCAGCTGTCAGGGACAATCTGTTAATGACGTTCTGACAGCTGTGATCTCTTTCTGTCTATTAAGATTAATTAGGCATTATGTTTACAGTAATTCCTGATTTGTTATTAATGTGAGGGGGGAAAACCCTCATATTAATAAAGGTGTGTACATGTCTTAGCCAAGCGCGACATACACACACTCCCATATGCATGCTGTTAACTTCAAAATTTATACTTTGTGATCGAAAATATTCTCAAAGGACACTTTACTAACCTTACTTAAAAGGTCCAAGGGACAATTTAATACTTTACACAGCTTACTGGGAAAAACAGAGAAGAACTGTGTGTGTGATTGTGGAGAAGAGTGTGATCTGCGCCTTATCTTGAAGTGCAGACTGTTTTATATTTGCACTTCGACCAGGTTTTGGCTGGTTTAAGCACAAAGAGCAACTGACTTCAATGTGCCAGGTACAAGTTGGTAAATGCACCCAGCCATGCCTTCTTTCTGCCTTCACTTTCAGACCTCAGACCCTGGGCACACAGACTCGCATACAGGAAGATTTGCTTTCTTACAGAAATGGCAATAATGACATCTGTGCCAGGTGTAAGAAAATGCCATCTGCATCACTGACACACACCGGCCGGGTGTAAAATAGGGCCTCTAGTCTTGTTGTTTGACAAAAATTGCTGCAACTGTTAATTACTTATCAAAATAGTGCCTGGTTGATATTCTATCTATTGATGCTCTCAGCCTTAATGTTAAGAGTAAAATAATCTGAGTAAATTTTCCCAATTCTTGTATATTCTATTCTATTCTATTCTATTCTATTCTATTCTATTCTATTCTATTCTATTCTATTCTACAAGGCTCTACTAGTCACATACAGGTTCCCAAAATAAGAATAATGTAATTGCAAAAAATATTCCAAATACTGTGCATTAACGCAGACGGAATTATGAGATGGACTTTTTCCTAACTCTTTCTGTTATTGACACCCCCCACTCTCACTCAGACATATTAGCAGGGGCCCGGCAGACAGGTATCCACAGGGTTTTAAGGGTTTAATGTTTCGTATAGAGACTGTACATGGGTTGTTGTTACTGTTTGTGCCAGAAGTACTAGTCCCTGTCTGAGCCCCTTGATGTCTGCTGAGTTCACTAAGGTTGGTACCGGAGAGGCTGGGACTGGTGGGGGTGACCACCATGCTGGAGTCCTACCTCCCGGTGTGTCTGTGTGTGTGTGTGTGTGTGTGTCTGTAGTACAGAATGCCTGGGACTAAACCACATTTGATTTTTATACGCTTGTGGCTAACAGGAGCCAGATGTAGCTGCCTCCAGGGAGCCTACCATCGAAACAGCCTTTTATTTCTCTTTTTCACTCTCTTTAATGAGATGTGTGCATGTATGCTTACATACATGCTTTTGTTTATATATGTTTGTTAAAAAAAAGCAGCCAAAAAGCCACGACTACATTTGCAACATTGTTCCATCGGGTTATAACACTGGTATTGACTTTGCTTTCTTGTTAAGCAGTGCCAAAGACAAGATGTGTCCTGTTCAGATGACAGGGCATGCAGGTGAGGAGATCCATAATTTCATCACAAGAAGATAAATGAGAAACAATAGATCAGGGTGTCAGAGTTCTGAGGACTCTTAGTTCTCTGAACACTCAACCCAAGCCCTGAGGAGAGGGGTTTAACACATACACACACGCACAAACACAGACTTAAAAGGTGAAAATGCATCTGAAAAATAATCCTGGCATCTTGACTGCAGTGAATTCAGTAGTGAATTCAGTAGTGAGTTCTCCTGAACATATACATATTTAAGTATTGAAAGAGAAAGCAAAGAGCAAAAGAGCAGCAATCGGGAAAGAAGGGAGAGTGTTAATTGAAAACGAATGTGTCTATGCTGGCTGCTGGTCAGAGATGGGCCAGGGTCCCAGTTGGCTTCCACTTCAAAGGCCCTACCCGCCTATCTTGAGCGCACCTGCAGCCGGTTAAACCCTGCTCTCATCACTCAGGGCGTGGAAGGATCTCTCCTACAACTTAGAGCCTTCACCCCAAAGCCTTTTGCTAAAGGGCCATAATGGCTCACACTCAAGAATTCATCCTAAAACACTAGCCGATACAATTCTCAATACAGAACTGGAAGCCAATCACATTGTGTGAGTGCTCAGAGAACATCCACAGCAGGGTGCCTTCAGCTATAACTATAAGCCCCATATAACCCCTACCCCCATCACAGGTCAAACATGACTCATATAACACAGATCAGAAATAAATACAAATTAGTCACAAAGAGCTATTTGGGAAAAATCAGGGATTTCCGAGGCTTGAAAATTATGCACAAAACATTGCTGTTCCTCAAAGAGTCACGTGAGGTTGGCTCCAAAAGTGAGTCAACCTCCAAAAACCACCACAATAAAAATACCCAATTTTACAGCCTTGTACAAAGTACAGTTTTGTGTTTCCTTGTTCATGACAACTATAAGTATACATAGGCATTGATAGAATTTTATTGTTACCAATGCCATAATGCATCTGCTCATAGTTCAGATTCTCTAATGATCCCCTTGTTGATCTCTAAAAAGTTTTCTGCATGAAAAAAGGCCTACACAGGTTTTCAGCATTTACCCTTACTAGAAATGATTATTTTAAAGAAATTAAAAACAGCACTGTTCCCATCTTTCCCCAGGAAATTAAGCCACACTTTGGATGCTTCTTCATCTCCACCAAGAGTCTTTCTTGTTGCAGCTTTCAAGCAGAGTAGATGCATGTTTTGACGTCAGTGTTTTAAATGACACAACTGTCAAAAAACATGCTGGCATTGATAAAGGAATTTTTAAGTTTGGAGGCTTTAGATTCCAATGACTCAGACAATTTGGAACCCCTTCTTGACTGTAGCCGGTTCTTGATTGCTATCCTTTCTTTGCTTTCCTGTCAATAAGCAAAACAAAAAAACAAACAAACAGACAAAAAACAAATCAACAAACAAAAAAACCAACCCTCACTTCAATGATAATCTCAATCAGTCTGCTTAAATCAGTCATAATAAACTGCTTCTGGTGAACTAGTTTACTCAGTATATTAGATTATAATTTGAAGGTGCTGCAGTATGAATTTTTTTCTGATTGAAAAAGTTCAGTGTGGCATACAGAGATGAAAAAGTGGTTCAATGTGACATCAAAACATTAAGCATGTGTCCCCAATATCCAAGTGTGATTTGGGTATTCTCATTGCATCTTGAATGCATTCATATCTACATTCTTATCTGTCAAATTCTGACAACACTTCCTGTGATTCATTTTAATGTCAGGTCTGACTGACCAGGAAGTCACTGAATAAACTTCACATTTCTCAAAGAAAAGCTCGATTCATCCAGTATACAACAACTCCACTCAGCCGGCCTTAAAGCACTATAGAAGAGAGAAATGTGAAAGTAAGGTTAGGTTTATGAGACTAAACGAACACCCAAGAGGCTTAGGATTTAATCTGCACCATAGCTTCCTGTATTTGCTATGTACAATAATTAAAGCACACACATGCACATGCTGACAAAACCAGTGTCAACACTTCAGGCCTGTGCCTCAAGCCCTCTTTGTTTAGATAGTCAACATGATGCCTCTTTGTTTTTACCATCTGGACACAAGTTATTTTTACTGATGAGTTTGCTGTACTTTTGTATTTTTTAAAAAAATTTGCTACCTTTGGTTATACCTGGATTAATTGACTCTTTACCTTTGAGGTGCAGTACAACAAATACAGAACTGACATATTATCACCTTGTATAGTTTCTATTATGAAGATTAACAAACAGTTGCAAGGGACAATACAGTATTAACATTTATTTTAAATCATGTATACTGGTCTCTTCTAAGTCCTGGGAAACCGGCTCTTTAGTTGCTACTCTTTCTAAATATACTGGGTTCAACAGCTTGTCACAAACCTTGTCTATCTGTCTTTGGTGCTGTCAAGGTTTTATCATAGCTGCCTGCTTCTTCTTCTTCTTCTTTTTTACAGCTGCCTACTGTTTTGTGCAGGCTAATGTGAACCATAAAAATACACCAAAACATTAAAGCTTCAAGGCATAAAGCCAAAGCAATGAGGTCAAAGATGCTTAAAGGCCATCTAAAGAAACATGGAACAGCACACTTGGACTGAAAATCTTTGTGTGTTTATCAAGAGCCTGTCTATGAGCATCAACTTATACATAAAGCGTAATAATTTGATCCCTTGTCAATGTAAAAAAATTACAAGTGCTTAATAGTTGAACACTGATATAAAGTACAATTAAAAGTGGTAGTATATGATATATAGAATTCAGAAAACACAAGAGAAACATAAAATAAGACTTTTTTTCTTGCAGGAAATTACACCAGTTAAGCAGTAAATTCTGTGTTTGATGGTACCGTAATATAAAAATATTTTGCCTAGAGGTCTTAATGTTACAACGACTGAAAAAAATAACCCTTTTTTTGCTTTTATTAGTGCACACACACACACACATATTTACACACACACAAACATTTGCACTTACCATCCTGGCCTCATATCTTAATCTTACAATAAATAGTTCATCTTGTAAGTATCACCTCTTTAACCCAAAATAAGTGGATAAAAGGTGGGTGTGTGACAAAGACTAATTATACTGCACTTTTCCCCTCTACTCTTGAATAAATACATTAAAAACACAAGTTCCCACCTTTTGAAAAGTGGATAACTGTTCTACGAATGTTTGAAGTCTTGAATAGCAGGGTGATTCACTCTGTGCAAAAATGTTAAGACAGAAAAGGAGGATCCACTGTTTGATTCACTGATTCACTCTCCACAATGCTACCTCAGCCAGCCGCCATGTGACTGGCTGCCCATGACCTGCAGAGTACGTCACACAGACAGTTCCCTACTAAAACAGGAAACTACTCAGCATAAACTCAGTTCCACCAAGACAGAGCAAGGAGACACTGTGCTGTAAAAATGACCAGCATCCATAAAGGTAAATTTCAATTTGGATTCTTTGAAAATATTTCGTCCATTAAAATCTCAATGTTGTAAATGAAAAGGGGAATTAAAGCAGTTACACGTTAGTTTATCCCAGTCTATCCCATCTTTTATAGATGAAGTATGCTTGGGTATTTTTGTGTGTGTGACCGTTGGTTTGTATCATTGTCTAAGTCTATACACTGACAGTGAAGCATGCCTGTTTTTTTCTTAAGAAGTGTCTGAGATGTGCTAAACGTCAAAGGGGCCATGCCGCCCCAAATATCCTTCTGATGTCATCTGAATCACCTGCTCCACAGAATTTGTGTCTATGTGCTTTTGTGTGTGCGTGCGTGCGTGCAAATGTGTGTGCGTGCGTGCGCACTCGTGTGTGCATGCTCCACATTTGTCCAGCATGACAACATCTTCTGGCAACGTAGTCAACATGCTATTGTAGAGTTATCACTATTGCATCCATGGACATTTAGTGTGTTTAAAGGAGCTATAAAATCTATTAATGACAGACTATCTTGGACATAAAAAGAGAAAGGGTACACAGAGCTTAGCCCTGTAGAAGCCAACCATGATGTCACATAAAGGTGCTTACTGTAGCAGCAATTATGTTTGTGTATGTGTGTGAGGACATTTTTGCACCTGCACGCACAAACCCTCTCTCAATGTATGTGATTTGCATTGCACCCTCTGCATCAGAGGGGAAAGTGGTTGACAATAGGCCCCGACACTCTCTGAGAGCTAGCCAAACATTTCTGAAGCTTCTGGAGTTCCAGTGCTGCTGTGTTTGTTCAAGGCAGTTCATCTCTGTCGGCAGATCTAAATTTACAGGACAATAAATTATCACAGATATGGTTCTCTGGCTTGTACTTATGCATGTTCGCACACACATGCACACACATATTGTGGCTTGTCGCTCTGGGGGACAGTGTATTTTTAGGGTTTGTAAGTGTATTCTGACCTTTCATTAGCTAGTTAGATAATGCTACTGAATTTTCAGCTGATTGTTATCTAACTAGTCACTCAGGCCCGTAGCTTTAATTGTCACATCTACTCGACATGTAAAAATTAGAACAGCATCAACTCCTTGCTCCAACTACATTTTCAAAATAAAAGGGCAATGCAAATTTCCTAATCGAAGCAGCAAAACAGGAGGGTGCTGAGAAATGGCTATAAATACGGTAGAGACCCAAAAACACGACAGAAAAATGACAGCATTGGTCTTGTGTTCAAACAACCTGTGTTTACGTTGTCCAGTGACCACAAGTGACCTCTTGTGGCTATAAAAGTCATGGCTGTATCTAAGAGGCAAAGATGAAAGTGACATTGTCTGTGACATTGTTACAGAGCTGCATAATCTCTTAAGGAGGAGGTGGATCGCTGGGCTTAACAAAGCACTAGGGGCCACTGTTCTCAACCAATCTTCCACCAAGAGTCAACCCTAGTTTCTTTCATGATCATGATCCTCACCTGACCTGAACCAAGTAGTTTTAACTCAAAGAACTAGAAGGGGATTCAAACTGAAAACAGCCCTGATTTAAAACAGCCCATGGCACTGCTTTTGTGGCAGTGTGTTGTTTAAGGTACCAGTCAGACATGAAATACAATCCATGTTGTCCAGTTGATTAACAGATAAATGTGTTTAAACACTTATCACACATCAAACATTGTACAACAGTTTTTAATTCTCACAGACAGGATTTTACAACTCTGGAAAGTTATCCTGACAGCAACTACTTTATCTTATGTAACTGTGAGGAAAACAGCAGACAAATGAAATTACAGTCACATTACAAAGTAATCAACCATGAATGTGCAGTGTATATATATGATTTTCCAAAGGTGTGCCTTGCCAGATGACGTTTTGTTCATAAAAAGATTGAGTCTGGTTGAACCTTTTCACTTGACGACCCTGCATTTTTTCTGCTTTGGCACCCTTGTGCTGCCAGATTGGTTCCATTCAAATGAAAAACAGAACTAAAGTCAGTCTGAATGTTACCTGATCCTAAATCCTTAGACCTTAACTATCGTATAAATATTGTTTGTACCTGTACTGGAAGGCCCTAACAAACAGTGTCATCCTGCTGATGAGGAAAGATCAGAAATGGCTTATTTGGAATGTTTTATGGGGCAATGATGAAGAAGTTTGCTGTTTAGGCTTGAACAACTGTTACTATGATGAAATGTTAGTCAAGTCAACACAATTTATAAAGCTGAAAATCAAAACTTTTAAATTAGCCTCTTGTGGCTTTACAAATCGTAGTGCATATGACACCCTCTGTCCTTATGAGATGAAGCGGAACTTTGCCAACTTGCTTCTAGTAATTTCCTTTTTGTCTTTGCTCTTCTTCTACCCGACACTTGTTCATTCCCTCGGATCTGCCAAGTGTTGAGTTTGCCCCCGTCTGTCCAATCAGTACAGAAACTTAGCCAGGTCTGACTACAGGCTGTCCTCCCTGCTGTGGCCTGCCAGGGTTTGGGAATACACACTGAGCTCATTTCAGGACTGTCTGACTAGTGACAGCCCATAGCATACTCCCCACAAGGGACACATTACTGGGCCGTTAGTCCAACTCTTCCACCTCCAGTGCATGCCTCTGGCTTGCCCTTGGTTCATTCAGCTCATTCTCTTTTCTAACTGCAATTTTCTTTTGAGAAATAATCCTGAGTGATTATGATGTATCAACACAGAAATCAATTGGATTAGTCAAAAACCGCTGCCTCTGTAAATCTCACCTTTATCCCCCCTTCAACCCAGTACAGGATTTAACCCCCATCAGTACTTTTCCTCTTAGGAGATGGTTGCCAGATTGAACCTCGTACATCAGGGCAAACTTTTCCTCCAACTGACAAGAAGGCGCTTGACTCTGTTATTGTTTATGAGGAGAAAGCTCGGGTCAAGTTCACAGGCTGGGAGAGAGACAGGGAGAGAGAGAGAAAGTCTGTTCCAACTCCAACCCCATGAGAGGGAGCATAACTCAGCCGTGTTTGTGCTTCCCTAATTCCTTTTGATTTAGCAGAAAATTGTGAGCTATAGCTGCAGCGCACAAATATTCACCAGAGCTTAGTGTCTTTGCCTCACCTCACAGCCTCTCACAGACCTGTGGCGACTCCAGTCTGTGTGTCTCACATGTCTCTGAAAACATTTAAAAGTGTGTGTGTGTGTCACATTCTGACAGCAGCCTAAGCAGAAATACAAATGTCTGTAAAAGGAGCTTAGCTTTAACAGCAGCTTTGGCATAAACACTAGAGCTGTTTTCTCAAGCTTTTGATGAAATAGCAGTTTGCGACAGCTATAGCTAATTCTAATAGTTTCAATTCCAACAGGGATTTTCCTGATTTGTTTACTTGTTTGTTAGTATTACTGGGTCAGCTGAATCAACTGTGGTATTCTTAATCCAATATCACAAACTCCCCAGAGAAGTTCAAGTTTACGCTGATAAACAGTGTGAATTGGTGTCAGGAAACGAGTAAAGCAGTCATTTTTTAGTGTGTTAAACATCTTTGGATGCTTAAAAGTAAGTTTGAATCTAACAGGAGCCATTCAAGGACAAAGAGAAATATCAGAGATTTGATGATGGATGACAGCTCGCTGACAAGCCTGAAGACAACCTAAAGACGCACACACAAGCGTGGGAAGAAAGGTAAAGATGGACGCTCTCCAGGGACAATGTACAATGTGTATGTGCATGCTTTGTTTGAGCGCTGTCTCAACACTCGCTCTCTTACACATGTGGTTCATATTTAAGCCATAGTGCTGTTCCACTGGACGGTTTTGGCTCTGCTCTCCCAGTTCCACATTCCCTGCTTTTTTCTCTGACTTTCATTTCTGCTGTGCTTTGGATGGTGCGTGGCTGCAGGCATGACAAATATTTCAATATGTATTTGTTAGTAACAATAACAACTTGACAATATAACAGATTTATTAACTTTATATACATCTTTATCAGGGCCAGCACATTAAAAAATAATATTAATATTGATTTGAGCATGCCAGATTTAGCCAAAGGCTGTAGTCTTATGTGCCGTCCAAGGCAGCTTGGTATTAACATTAAAGTCTTTTAAGTTAGTAGTTTTACTAATACGTAAAAGGTTTATTTGAAAAACAGCATGAAGGGCAGTCAGAGATAAAATCGTATATAATAATGTTAATCTGATTTAATAAAGTAATAACTGGCCATAACAAATTAAATTTGATAAAATAGTATGAGAATTAACAACTGCCCATACAGCATATTAATGAAAGCTAAACATACATTTTCACGTTATATTGTTACGTCCTTGTAATTTGCATTTTGCAGCATTTTAAACCGAAAGTTAAAAGAAAAAAATCTTTGCGTGAAAAAAGTTCCTTTATAATATAAAAAACCACATTTTCCCTGGGATTTAATTAGGCCTATCCGGTTTTAACTGGGTTGTAAAATGAAGGCGCCATCACTGATTATAATAATTTTTGTGGTTACAGATGAACTCCTCACATTAGCATAGCATCATCATCACTGTTCACCCCAGCATCAAGACGCTAAAAGACACACACGCACCTCTCTCCATCCATCCCTCTTTAATATCTTCTTCCTAGTCAAACTCTGTAACCCCTGCATCTGCCCAATGGGCGAGAGGAGCTGTCAGCAGCGAGCCCTCCCTCCCCCTCCTCCCCCACCCCTCTCTCTCTCAGCTATGACTCTGTCCACAGCGCACTGATAAAGGAGAGGTCCAGTGCGAGCATCCGACCCAGCAAAGGCTCATACAGCCGAAAGAACCGCAGCGAGTGTCTTATCTACCGGCCGTGTTAGGATCCCATTTTTGCCTCTGAGCTGTCAAAAAAACGAAGGATAGCTGTTTGGGGAGCTGACTGGAGGGGTGAAATAACCGACACTTGTTGCTCGTTTCGTCAGGTAAACCTCCTGTCTGCAGCCACAAGTGCTCAGTGGAGAGTCTGGTGCGCACATGGCACCGAAAACGCGCTCCTCACACTTCTGACAGTTGCGCTATAATATGGAGCCACACACTGGATAATGAGGCCTACTCACTGAATGGGCGCTTAACCTACTTCACATCAAATCTTGTTTGTCAAAGTTGGACGCTTTTTTTCTGAAATCTTTATTTTTGGGGGGTAACGAGGGACTTTTGGTGGTTTAAAAAGCGCAGAGCCATGCTGGGTTTAAACAGGATTCTGAGCCTCCGGACAGCTCGGATTCGGAGCTGTGGTTCGACGGCAGCAAGACTCTCATCCCGGTCTCCTTCCTGCCAAAACCCCGGTGCCAGTTCGAGGATATACTGTGCGTGTCTCTTGTTGCTGCTGTTGGTGACGCCTCGGGCGGACTCTTCATGGTGGTGAGTACTGTCTGCATCCATCACGCTTACAGGCCTACCTGCTTGCCAGCAAGATTTATGGAAGCGGAACTGGTTGGTAATATTTTGTTTAGGAAGAGACAATTAAGATTTTATTATTATTATTATTATTATTATTATTATTATTATTATTATTATTATTATTATAAAAAACAAACTGCAAATGGAAGTTAAGGAAATGCCACACAATTTGAACATTCATCATTGATCTTAATCATTTTAAACGGAGCTGGGACTATTGCCTAGATTTGGACTTCTCGTTAGAAACTGCCAACGAATTTAAGTTATGATGACTATTTCAATGACCACGTTCCAAAAGCAAAAGCAAACCCCGCTCCAATTAATTCAGAGCAGCGATTTTCCAACAGCAGACAGACAAGGCCATTATGAGGGCTGAGGGTTTGTATCAGTTATCCTAATTTATTATCGCGGACTCCGTACAGTCGACGGTGCTTTTCTCATCGATGTCGCTGCCCAACAGAGTTTCCTGCAACATTTTGGACTTAATCACGTTTGCATTTTTGCTGCAAATAATCTAAACGCAGTGGGGTTTATCAGTGAGACTTTCATATGTTATTAAAGGCCTATGTCACGAATGGGTGAACGCTGGCTTGTAATTTTTACGAGGAAATGAAATGAAAAACGCTCAGCCTAATTGAGTTTTCTGTCATCATTCAATTTCGCTCAAACGATTTGCTCCAAAAAAAAGGAGAGTAAGAAAAAATATTGAGCATTAATAGTGAAAATATACTAAATTATGAGTTGGTGAACGACATTCGAGCTTCTTTAGGATTTTGTTTCTAAAATTTTCTTCGTGTCAGTTTGTTGGCCTGCCATATTGAGCAATAATCATAGAGCGATAAATGTAATTTATGTCGGCGCTGTTGGCTGAGCGCGTGTTCAGCTCAGCTGGAGCCTGTATTCAACAAGGCAGCGCAGTCATTAATTCACCAGGTACCACACACACACACACATACACACACAAATGACTTCACTAAAATACCCCAAAACCAGCCATCTAGAGCATAGGTGAGGGGTGAAAAAATATCTCGTTGCCTGCTCAGCAGCCCAACATACGTGAAAATGTCCATATGCGTGTGTTTATAGGAGAAGTGTCTGTGTGTGGGCGGGTATGTGGGTGATGGAATGCCTAATAGTTTGTGTAGATTAAAAGCAGTTACAGGGAGTATTGAGAAGTGTGTGTAGAGGCTTTAGCTGGGCATTATTGGCTTTGGGGGGAATTTAGTGTAGGAGATAGCCTCCATTTAACCGTTCATCAAATTTCTTTGAGTGAACAGTAAGTGGTGATATGAACAGATCTGGGCCTTGAACACCCCAGGGGAGGTCGCAAAAAATTGTAAAAGGATGTTAAGCCTGTATAATATAACACAAACACGACAGAATGCATACATTTCAGTGTGACATATAAAGATAACTCACTGTCTGCAAGTATTTTATCAAAAGGATAGTCTGAACAGAACCAATCACCGTGCATGTTGAGTATAAATCTGTTTTATACCTCTTATGTTCCATTTGATTCAATAACATACAAGTGAACTGATTTTGATGAGCATGCAATTGCTCATTTGCTGCATCTTTAGCAAATAAAAGCCCTTTACTGATTTTTTTACTGATCAGGCTTGAGAATACAATCAGATCATTAGACTTTTGATTTAGTTTTTCTGTCTGATCTAATAGGGTTTTAAAGAAAACAGAGCAACAACAGACCTGTTACATAGGAGTTGTGGCTGCGTCATGAGAACTAAATAGAAACCTTCCATACTTGTCTCCCACTTGTCTGTATTCTGTGACTTAAGTCAGAGGGCTTTATAGCATGTTGTTTCAAACCTGTGGATAATGACTTATTACCCTATAAAATCCACAAGTCATCCTCACTCTCAGAGAGAGAGAGAGAGAGAGAAAGAGAGAATTAAGTGTGAATTGCCGCTCTGGCTCTTTCCTTTGATGAGCACTCTCTTCATATTCCTCCTCTCTAATCCCACTCTGGGGAGCAGAGAGCCTCCAGTCTCCATCCTCTCACCCGGTCTCGTAAAACACGACCACACAGCTACACGATCCCCGACCTTCCCACGCTGACCCGCCAAAGCCCTGCCGCCACCGAACTGCAAGAGGTCTAATGTGCATACATATATAGGGCACACCACAATGGGGTTTAGAGTTTATTTTGGGCAAGTTCACGGCAGCATTTATCCCAATAGGATACTGCAATAGTCTGTTTTATTAAGGCAAGGAGAGAAACTGAAAGGAGCATGCAGGAGATCTGTATGATGAGAATGAGAGCGAACAGGCAGTAGACAGAGAGGGGTAAAGTGAGTAAATGGGGTCTGAGTTTGACAGGGTTATTGGAGGCCCCAGACTGTGTGCTCTGATTTGTGACGACATGATTTCAACTATCCCATTGGGAAACATTTAAACACACATACACACGCAGGTCTTGTGGGGAGAGGTTAAGTGCTTATTTATTTGAAGAGCAGAGTAAATGGTTTCCACTCCCCTCCTTCTCCCAAACCTTAAACTGTTAAGTGTAGTGAACTCTGACTTACAGAGGACTATTACTACAGCTCTCCTTCACACCACACACCACCTTTGAGTGTGTATATTCAGATGTGTATTCATCTACCATATAAGGGCACCTGTGTGTACTAATAAATTGCAGCATACCATTCATCACAGCTGTGCTTTATATGCCACATATGAATCCCTCCAAATGACACAAATTAGTGTGGATTCTGTTAGGAACTGCCTAGAAATTTCTTGTGTTTTTTGCATCTTCAGGTACATTGGTGCACTGGGAGCCCGTGTGATCTGTGACAACATCCCCGGCTTGGTAAACAAGCAGCGGCAACTATGCCAGCGCCACCCTGACATAATGCAGGCCATCGGTGAGGGCACAAAGGAGTGGATCAGAGAGTGCCAGCACCAATTCAGACACCATCGCTGGAACTGCAGCACACTTGACCGTGACCACACCGTGTTTGGACGTGTCTTGCTACGGAGTAAGTCCAAGTGTGTGTCTACATGTCCACCTGTATGATTATGGACTGTGTGGCCATAAAGTGTAAACATTGAGACTAAACCTGAGCCCTGTCTGCCACCGTCTCCCTCTTCACTCTAATCTTTCCTCTTCACTTTTATTGCCTTATCTCTCTCTTCTCCTGTCTCTTCTTCTCCCCTCACTCTGTTCTTTTTTTCACTGATCGTTCCTTCTCATACTCACATATGCTGGTACTCCACAGTCACTAATGGACTGTTGCAAAGCCTCATCAATAATTACATGGGAATCGAAGCGTGGGCTTTTCATCCTTTTGTTTTTCCACTCATGCCAGACCTCTTTGCTCTGTAACAGAAAATGCCCATACACATATGCATATAGACACATTTGCATGTTAACCTAGATATTTTCTTTATATAATTGCAGCCAGTGCATTTACAGTTCCTCCTTGTGTAGGGTTTGTAGAGTAGAATTTCTGAATCATGAGTATTTATTAAATAACAGATGTACATATTACATGACACAATATTTTACATTGATACTGTGGTATAGTTAATTACTGCTGGCTTCTGGATGCAGAGCACAGATGCAGTAAAGCACCGGTGAGCTACTGTTGCATGCAATGTGACCAATGAAAAGAGTGACTTGCTATTTATGCTTTCTCTGGACTTTAAGCAAGGCACAATAGCAACAACCTCATCTAAAGCAGTTCATAGTTGTGCATCTGGGAAAAGTAAGATGGACATCTGAACAAACTTGTATCTTGACGTCACTGACTCTTCTTGGCTTGTTACTGCCTCTCTTCCAGCCATCTTAAGCATGTGCGGGGGCCAACGATGAATGGAAAAAAGTAGCAGATATGGAGACTGCATGAGTGTGGTGTGTGTGCGTGGCGGAAAGGAATAAACAGTAATGTAGATGTAAATATTTAGAGAGATATTCTCACTGTCAGACAAACAGCGCAGGTTTGAATGATGACCAGCAATGCCCGCATCCTCCCCCACATACACCCCCTCAACAGCACCCACTGCCCCCTTCTCTTCACTCCAGAGATGGAATGGGACATTCCAGTGAACACACAGCAAGCAGGTTGAAACACACAAAATCCTCTCGTCGGGGCTGGTTCAGATAGGCTACACAGTGAAGTATATCTTGTTTTCAGATTCCAAAGCGCCCCACCCTTAATCATTTTTAATCAAGACTATATGAGTAAGTTATGTGATGTTATTTTGAAGTGCTGCTACTTGAGAAGTCCCATTTTTAATGAAACTTTATCCCTCCACCCTGCAACTTTTGAGAAAGAAATATTGCTTCACCCATGTATTTATGTGTTACTTTGCAGGACAGTGATTTAACTTTAAAACTGAATCGATAAATTTAAATAAATGTAATGCAATATTTTTTATTCTAGCCTACAGATTATTGAATAGCTGCTACAGTATTTAAATATGCTCAAACTAAACAATGTTTAAGTGTTGTTAGAAAGACTTCAATAGATCCAAGAAACAAATGTCCTTTGCACCTTTTGGTAACATTCAACTGCGAGCCAAGTTACAAGATTAAGAGTCTAACATCCTGTTTACACTTGCTGCATGGCGAAAGCAGTGTGTCTGCAGCAAAGCAGTTTTAATCCTTTATCAGTGTCTAGGAAGGACTGAAGCTAGGATGTGTTCAGTCACAGTGCTGCTATGAGGTCACCTATGTTTTAGCACAGCTCAGAGACCAATACATAGATGTGTTAAGTCAGTTACCCCTGTAAGGCACAGAAACAGGAGCAGTTATGCAGGCTATGTAAATAGGGAGCATGGGTATGCTTAGCATATTTCATGGCTATTTATATTAGATTTATTCAAGATAAGCTGTTTTCTTAAAATGTCTATGGGTCTTGTGTGCCAGTAAAAAATTGGCATGCTTGGCAACACAAGATGTAAAGGTTGCGTGGTCACCAAAAAACATCAAAGAATCTATGCTCTGGGAACCATCAATATCCACAGCGAATTGAATAGAAATTGAGCCAACAGTTTTTTAAATGATTTGTCATGTTTCAGGGCATTAGAAGTATCAGGGATGAACTAAATTATTAAAAAGCCTTTCTTCTCAATTGGATACACTACATTAATAACAACACAGCAAAATTTTTAATAACACTATAAAAACCACTTAATGTTAGGTTGACCGAATGGACAAGTTATTCTGCCTCTTGCTGCCATTTTGTTTTCTGGGGCATTCATTCCCACGGGCGCAGCAAAAAAACCAACTGTGTCCAAATACTATGGCTAATTCTCTATGTGTCTTTGGCTACACAATAGATGAGTCATAATCAAAGGAACTAGGGAGACCAAAAAAGCTCAGCAATGGTAGAAAATGCTGTCATGACATCATCCTGGTGCTGATTAATGGGGTATCACTGTGTCTGTATTTAAACAATTTATGTGAGCAGAGAAGAGCCCCGCAGCTAGGATTATTTCCATGATAATATTTAAACAGAGCTGTCCTGTACTCTACATCAGGCCTGATATGCCCCCGTCAGCTGCACCTTCACATCCTGATGGCTTGCACCCAGGCCTGGTCATGGCCTTATCTTTATCTGTGTATGCATGTTAACATTTGGGCTACACAGTTTAAAGTCTCAGGCCTAAGAAAATCTACTGTATCGCATGACCTGAGTCAATGTTAACCACTGCGTTTTTTGTTTTTGCCTTTGTGTTTTCTCTCTCTGTCTCTCTTTTCTCAGGCAGTCGTGAAGCAGCATTTGTCTACGCCATCTCATCAGCTGGGGTGGTGTATGCGCTCACTCGCGCCTGCAGCCAGGGGGAGCTAAAGACGTGTAACTGCGACCCACACAAACGTGGACGGGCTAGCGATGAAAGAGGAGAGTTTGACTGGGGTGGCTGTAGTGACAATATCAATTATGGAATCAAGTTTGCTAAAGCCTTTATTGATGCCAAAGAGAGGACTGTCCGAGATGCACGGGCGCTCATGAACCTACACAACAACCGCTGTGGCAGAACAGTAAGTGTGTGATTAAAGCGGTGTCAGTTCAAAAAACAAAGAGAAACACATTTCTCACTTATCGTGGTAAATCTGGTGATACACATTTATGTTGTGTAACCAGATGATATATTATGATGATATACTTACATATGATAAGTATGTAAGTATATATGCAATATGCAATCTATATCTGGCAATGCTTATCTAAATAATAATCATTGGAACTTTGCATTTACATCTTATACTACTGCACAGTTTTATTCTCACTATTTCACCTGCACTGTGATTGAACATCTACATGCAAATCCAGTAGACGGAGCAGGAAAGATTCCATAACTTTGAATAATTCAGAAACTTCATGGTAAACCGGTCAGAGTTTTTCAAATACTCTGATTACCTCAAAAAAAAAATATACCTTGAAACTTTGGGAAATTAATCCAAAGCATAGCGAAAAAGCAAAGTGAAAGGAAAGCTATCAAAAATTTGATTAAATGAACAGTTTAACAAAGACACACATTTCCCACTTCTCTCCATACATTTAGGCAGTGAAACGATTCATGAAGCTGGAGTGTAAATGTCATGGTGTGAGTGGCTCTTGCACACTGCGGACATGTTGGATGGCCATGTCAGACTTTAGAAAGACTGGTGACTACCTGAGGAGGAAATACAATGGGGCCATTGAGGTGACGATGAATCAGGATGGAACAGGCTTCGCTGTAGCTAACAAAGTCTTCAGGAAGGCCACCAAGAACGACCTGGTCTACTTTGAGAACTCCCCGGATTACTGCCTTCAAGACAAATCAGCAGGTAAGACAGCAAAAGGAGAAAAAAGATGAGGGAGGAGTGAAAGACGCAGAGCGGCAGTTTCTCATGGATGTTGATGGATTGCCCCGACTGTGTTATGTTTTAGGGGTGTTATGTTGTGTATATGTTCATGCATGACTAGTGTGTTTGTGTGTGAGTGAATGTCAGTGTGTGTATGTGTGTGCAGTGGTAGTCAGATAACACAGCAGGCCTCTTGTGTGATGTCTTTGGAAGCTAATATCCTTGTACCCTAGGGACATGGTCGTTCTGTGACCACCTGACCTCTATCAGTCTCTGTCAACACACACACACACACCCACACACACACAAAAATATATATACACTCATACACACAACCTCATGGTCAGATAGTGTTCAAAAACCTTTACACAATCCGCCTGATCAATTACTTAATGGTTAATTTATGAAATACTTTCAAAACAAACTTTTATGATATTTGACATCAACACCTCCATCAGTCAGAAGCTCTGTCTAGGTCTTTTTCATCCTTCACCCCTTTGTCAGCCTCTCTCTTCGTTCACTGGTCCATCCTCCCCCTCTTTCTCACCTTCCCAGTGGAATCCACAGCCTTGGGACACAAGCAGCTAATTTAAAAAAAAAAAAAAAATCACTTCTTTCTGTTTGTCACAGTCTCTCCCTCTCTGTCTGTCTGAACTAAGCGTAGCTGGAGGGCAGAGTGGGCCTCAGAGTGTGAGAGCCTGTCTGTCTGTCACGCTCCACTGTCCATTTAACCCTCACGCACACACACAAACACACACACACCCATAGAGTGGCTTCAAAGGGAGCAGTGGCTTGGGAAAGGCAGTGTAACTATAGGCCACTCTACCAACACTGCATAGTTGTGTGTGTGGGTCTGTTGTTCTATGCGCAGCTTGTTGTGATAGGTAGCAGTTCAAACAGGGAGCTTCTCACACGAAACACCAGCACTAATCTCTTTGGGGTTGACATTCACACAAGACATAGACAATATGCCACTGCATTAGGTAATGGGCAGACTGCTAAACACTTTGATACACTCAACAAAGGTGACTAGCATGCTGCTGCAGAACAAATATGGAGACAAATAAAGAGCAATAGTGAAGCTGAGCATTCTGGGCCCTGTTCCTAACCTCAATTGATAGAAGAGACATTTTTAATAAAGTGAATTATAAAAAGTCCAACCCTGGAACATAAACCTGTTGACAGTTTATCTAAATTTTGTTCTATTTGTCTATACAGAGATTGAGAGTTTGGCAAAAATAACAGTTTAATGTTTTATTTAGTATTTCTGGTTTATGTTATTGAACACCAGTCATGGGTCAATGCTGTGTTCATATCACAGTGTCAATAAACTGCTGGCAACATGACTGCAAAGTCACCACTGCTGGCAGCTTTAGCCAAACAAAAAACTCAATATTAACAATAATAGAATCAATTTGTCTAATTTAAAAGGGTTTATACACAGTTTGTTTGAATCTGGAATCTTATAAATCAGTAATGCAAAAATAGCTAATTTAAACTTTTTACATAGCGTCATCTCCTTGGTATAATGACTTAACACTCCAAAGCCTCAGTAACGAGAGATATTTTTAGTCTTCCCACTCTGTCAACATTGCATTAATGCAGTATAAATAGTACCAGTCAAATAGTGGGCTCATAAAATGGAGATGAAGGGAAAAACTGCTTAGCTTTTCCATAGCCTACAGCAAAGATTACAGCTAAAAGATTTCAGAGATAAAATTAGAAGGGAACCTGAAAGGATATCAGGAGAAATAAAGTTAAAATAACGTGTAAAAAACATAGGAGTTTTTTGGGGCTTTTTTGAATGCTTACAATTTATTGTTTTCATGTCATGACGGGTTTTACTTCTTATCATAGGTGACAAAGTAGGTACTTAGTTTTGATAAAAAAATATGGCAGTAGAGATTGCACTGAGCAACAGGTACTGGCAAAACAGCAGCTAGTCCCCGTTTGCCGTTAGTATGAAGATTGTTCACCATTTTCTCTGCCAATTTTTTGGTGCATAAAATTTCACAAAATGGTCATATTTGTCCAAAAGAATACCCTTAAGCCAAAGGGAACATTTTCAAATGATTTGATGTGTTAAGCCAATGTTAAAGTGTCAAAAACATTCCGTTTCAAGAAAACCTCACCTGTAAAGCTAAACAAGGTAATGTGTAGCACCTTTGCTTAAAAATACTTGAAAAAAAGCTTCAACTATTATCACAAGACACGCTAATTCAGTATTTTTATTTTATCAACTTTTAACTGTAAATTAGTTTATATCAGTTAATTCAGCAATAAGCTCTTGTAATGTCCTTGGATCCTTCTGTAAATGACCACAGAGCATTTTTTTTTAGTAGTAGAATTGATAGTGAAGTAAACCTCTAACTAACTCTTTCATATACAGGCTCCCTGGGCACGGCTGGGCGTGTCTGCAATAAGACGTCACGTGGCACAGATGGTTGTGAGGTCATGTGCTGTGGGCGGGGCTACGACACCACAAGAGTCAAGCAAATCACCAAATGCGAGTGCAAGTTTAAATGGTGCTGCGCTGTGGAGTGTAAGGACTGCGAAGAAGCTGTGGACATACACACATGCAAAGCCCCAAAACGAGCCGAATGGTTGGACCAGACCTGAGGACAACTGCCATCCTCCCCCTGTAATGCAACCCCACCCCTTTCCCCTTTACAGGACATCCTGTTAAACATGGCTTTCTGGGAAAGTTTGTCCGAAAGTGCTCTGCATCTCCGCCCTCCCCTGCCCCCACCTCGGTTCACCATTGCATGGCTTTTCTACCTGTGTCCGTGAAAGCACTAGATTTCAATACCCATCAATATGAATAATACCCATTAGCCCCTGTTTGTTAACGGCCCTGTGACTGAACTGCTGGGATCAGATGATGAACGGTGAAACCAGTGAACATTTTGGGGTTCCGGTGGATTGGGCTTATATCAAAGATTCAGTCCAGACTGCCTTTTTTCTAGAGTGTGCTTATGGGTTAAAAATGGTTTGCTGCTTTCATGATGCTTTAAAGACGTATTTTTACATTAACTGAGCCTTCAAACATATCCAGTATTATTACAACAACATCATATACTCACATAATTGTCTTTCTGTTTTTGGGGAAATACACTTTTATCTACCAAAAAAATACTTGGTTGAACTTTTGGGAAGTAGTTTAACAAGTGCACTTTGAGAAGTGGACATCTAAGGCGTAAGTTTGGCTTTGTGTGGCCAAACAGAAGTCCAGGCAGAGGACTACAAGGGAGGACAGGGAGATGGACACCAGATGAATAAATGGACGGATGTGTCATTGGAACTTTGAATGCAACTGTTAAAAAAAGAAAGCTGTTTAAAGTGATTTATTTAAATTGTAAAGGGTTGTTTCATTTCTCATCTGCGGATGAGACTGCACTACATTGGCTGACAAGAGGAGAGAGAAGAGCACTCCCATTATGATTATACAGTGTACTCGAGTTTTCAGTGTGTGAGACGACAAACTGCCGCTGACAAGAAGAAAAAGAGGAAAAAGAAGAAGGCCTGGATGGTCATTCAGTCACACATAACCACAACGTCAGACAGATTTCACTTCTCTGCTCTCCAGCTTGCTTGTATAACATTGTGTATATTGCCTTATCTAAACAGATGTTCATATGAAATATATGGTGCATTAGTATGACACTGGAATCTTTGTTTTTTGTTCAGAAAGACAAACATAGAGGTCGAAGGCAAGAAAGAGACTAGATAGTGTCGACAGAGCAGAATTAATCAGTGTGACCGAGCCAGGATAGTGAGTAAGTTCTGTTATGCTGCTGTCATAACTTGCCGTGTTATTCCCATCACACACACCTAAACGTACATACACACACAAAATGGCTGCTCTTCACCAGCATGAGTTGAGAGACACCAGAGCAGTAATAATACAATCTATGTTAGTAACAAAGGCTGATTCAGTGTGAGTTGAGGTGGGTGTGTTATATCAGTCAAGAAGAGGGAAGTGTTTGATTAAAGGCCCAACCTAAACCCCAACCCCTGCTGGCCTCATCCCACCCCTTGCTATGTGGAATTCCAGGTGGGTCCCAGGCTAATGATTAGATGGCTGTAATTACCCGGGACTGTTGATAGCTGGTGATTGGACATGGTCGTGCCACAGAGGACCTAGTGTGGGCTCCTGCTGGGACCACATTTAATCAAAGGCTTCTTGGCCGGCTTATCAAAGGGAATACTTTCCAGCAATCTTCTCTGCTTCAGCCCCCTCTGCTCGCAGAATTTCGGTCCAGTTCAGTCTCTGTTACATTACAGCCCAGAGACTCATGATAACATGAACACAAGAGCTAACTTAAAGCACAAGCAGTCTGTAAACACAACTGCTTTGTGCCTTTTTGAAGAAGTCAAATAATACAGCATCCATTCATTGCCTTCTCAATCAAACTTGTGCTTTCTAATAACAATACAACAGTTTTCTCTAAGGGTCTATTCCTATGCGCTGTGTTGGTCACAGTGTCCTGGTGATAAGATCATCTCTCTTTGCCCAGGCTCGGGCCAGGATGCAGTCATGTTCAGACCTGATTGGACACACCAATACAATGACACAGGAAATCTTAGCATCTACCCCGGAGATACCCTGATCCAGGAAACAGAAACTATCCCAGATATAGCAACTGAGTTGAAAATACAGAATTTCTCTTCTTAGTCTCTTTGATCAACACATTCTCTTTTTTATGTGACACTTCATCATAATCAAAGTTTTTAATGGACTAAAAAAAAAGCCACCAATAATTCACCTTTTAGTATACCAACCTCATCTGCCTGAAAAAGAGCCCTTAACATCCTAGAAGTGGTCTTTTAATAGCCACAGGAGGCCCATATCATTAGATATGATAAGCATGATTGTCCCTCAGGGTAATATTATCTAGTAATTCCAGTCATTGAGCCTATTCTAGTGCCAGCTTCCCCTGGCAGATACATCTGTGTCCTGGATGCCAGGCTGAGAGTATTCTTTATCAAAAGCAAATGATTAGTCTTCACAGCTGGTGGCAGAGCTGTGGGTGAGAGAGAATGTACCAATTGAGGACAGAGGAATGGCGTCAAGCAAAACAGGAAGTTTAAAGGATGATTCCAGTTTATCAGAACTAAGATACTTTTTGGCAGGTGTGGCAATTGGTTATATTGGTTAAGATAACATTGCACTTACACAGAGAAAAACTCAGATTTGGAAATAGGTGTGGTAAAATTACTGAACAGAAGTAAAACAGGACAAGAAACATTTGCAACTAGACTATTAATTATTTTAAACAGACCCTTGGGTAAGCTCAAGTTATTTGGAAGAGAAAATATAAACTTTTGTGAGTGTCCATCACAGGCTACATACCGACTTTGTGGTTCATCTTCTACAGTACTTGTAATAGTTGTAAATGTACAGTTTCCCAGTACAATGGGGGGTTATTATGTAATTACAGACCGGTAATTACAGAAAGGTGTGTAAATAAAGTGGTTTAGATAATTTGTTCGTTTGTTCACAGCCTGTCCGAACATCTTGGCTACTCCCAATTCAATTCATTTTTATTTCTTAGATCACAGCAATTAACTGTGGGGGTACAATGTAATTATAACCTAAAGAAACAATTGCCAAAGCTACAAAATAAAACTTGAGTTGCAATGAAACAGAATTATTCTTTAATTTCGCAACAAAGTCAAGTTGACTGACTAGAACCGCTGTTCAGAGAGCAGCTTTGCGGTAAAATCACTTGCGCAAACAGCTCAGATTTAACTGTAGTTCAGCCAAATTTTCTATATTTCTTGTTGAAAAAAAGGTCCCCAGTGTTACAACACTGACATGGTACAAAGTGGTGAACTGACACATGCATTTTTTCAGTATCTTTGGATTAGCTATACAGACAGCACAGATGGCTCCTATTATTTATTCAACATCATCACGGTTATTCTCAACCCTTTTCTAAACTTGTTCTATATTCTCTCTTTCATCCCCTGCTTTTTGGCACTGACAGTTATGCAGATTTATCAACCTCATGCTCAGGCTGTAATGCGGTCGGCTGGAGCTCTTGTTGCCAAATGACAACAACCCTGAGAATAGAGGATGAACATCACTTCGACAGGACCGGGCCCAACATCACATCTAGCTCCAACTTTGACTGAGAGATAGAAACCAAAGGAGAGAAGTAAGAGATTTGAGAGAGAGTCAAATGGATGGATGGAGGTAAAAGAGAAATATCTAGGGTTACTTAGTGACCTAGCAGGCATGTTTATCAGCAGATCTTAATCTGAGCAGAAAAAAAATGCGTTCCCCACAATTCATCAACATTACTTGCCCCACCTGCCAGCTCCCTCTAACCCTCCCTCTACCTCCCCTCACCTCCCTCCAGCCCCTTGCCTCTGACACAGCCCTCTGTCTGTGGGTAATCTTGCTGCAGACCCCACCAACAATTGCCCAGTAATATTCACCTCAGGGTGGTCCTGGTGTCAGCCATGCAAACTGTCTCAGGCACATGTACATACCTGCAGGCTAGCAAAGAACCCCTCTCAATGTCGCCTGGGCTCAGCTATCACCCGTCTGGTAGAACCCTCAGCATGTTAGCAAGCCTTTCTGCTCTGTCACTCACTGTTTGTGACCAGAAGGTGCATGGAAACATACAGGTGTGTGTATGTGTATAGCAAGATGAGTTTACCCCTCAGGGCTGGTAGAACCTGGGTCATGTTTTTCCTAGAGGTTGGAGTTGGAGTCTGGCGAGGTCAGAGGTCATAAAGTTTAGATATAACAACAGAGAACCTTCAGGACTAAGAACGATCACAACTGATCCCTCGCCTGTTGACACCTCCTAAACATTAACGGCTTGCTCATGTAACTAAGCTCTCCCCTGGCTGGCCAGCAAAGAGTTGAACTTGTTCAGAAGAACACCTGCTCTGCTGGATTAAAATCTGGCCTACAGTGTAGCTGCCTACAGTGTCAACTCCTCCATTCATCTTTCATCGTTTCACTCTGTCTCTATCTGATGGGATGGGTGTCTGCCATTAGGTATTAGGTGAGGCAGCTTTGTTGGGAACAGGTTCAGGTTGGGAGGCTGTGGGAGCAGTAGAAGGTGCAGATTTATTAGGGAGCTCAGACTAATATTTACGTGACCTGCCAGGACCCCCAGGGTGTAGATACAGAAACGGAGAGAAAGTATGGGTAAGTATTGCACGTCTGCATTGAGGAAAAAAGGGGATTACAACACCAAACACTTATCTCCTGAGACCTACAGCAAAAAATGTCCACCCCTTGACCACCCCCAACTTTCCCTCCAGTCCCACAACCCTCACTAATTCCCCCTTGGCTCAGCTGTCTCCTATATTGGTTCACATTTAAGAAGCCATCATAATACACTTATATCAAAACAACAGCAATTTGCCTCTCCATGAAACCCATAATATTGGCCTTATACTTTTGCCAAATTTATTCTTTGATCTGGCAAAGAATAAAACTTAAAATTTTAATTTAAATTTTTGAGCATGAAAAAGACTTCTGGTTCTTCTATAATCGTCCCCAACATGTACAAATTCATGCAGGTTGACACGACTACATTTTTCTTGAGCAGAAAGCAGGTGACACAGCACTAACTTGTCATCCCTAATTTATCTTTGATATAACTCAGTCACTGCTGGGCCAAATATCCAGGTAAGCATTCCTGGCTCACAGAGAGCCACCATTAAGGGTATAGGACAAAAATGTGGGTTGGACATGTGAACAGTTGGTCGCAGTGATATTTCACTGTACAAGGTACAGGGTACCATGTGACAAAGTTTTTATATTTGAGTGGCAGTGTAAGTGTGTTTAACTCCCACCCTGTGTGGGAATTTACAGACACACCTCATAAGGCACAAACAACAGTGACCTGGAAAAATAGTCGAAATTCCATCAACATACCAGGGAATCTGGTGGTTCTGGCTTACAATATACACTGACACACACAGACAACGAGAGACAGAGGTGTGGGAAACAGGAGAGATACAGGGTCAGGGTCAAATTGTGTAGGCCTCACAGACATAGATACCAGTGAGGGATACCAGCTGACACACACTGATGCTGACACTAACTGTGATACCATGGCTACCTGAGTGACATTGATAGATAGTGCTGAGCCATTCCATGCATACACAATCAAACAAAAACTCAGCTCATTCCTGTGGCTTTTAATCAGCAAATACTATCTCAAAAGGCCTAAACACTAAACAAAAAACAAACATAAATAACAAAAATAACAAAGAATGAGTGGCAAATGGATAAAAGGTGAAAGCATCTACTAGAGTGTCTACCTGTACTCAAACATGTTCACAACTGTGTGTTTATTGTTGCTTAGAGTGGAGAAGATGTGTTTAGAGCATCACTGGAGCCAATGTCCCACTCCCAGTCTACCAGACTCCTCTCCTTTTAAAACACAAACCACAAAAGATACACATAAATGAACTACTACAACAAATCCAAAACTAACACACAAACAAACACTCTCACTTGGAATGTAGGAGACTGTCTTGTTTGTGCTTTGAGGTAAAGCCTTCTCCAGTTTTCATTTTCCTGCTCATCTCCCCAGAATATATAGTGTACAAAAGTTCTCATTGGCAAATTGGCCCGATAATAAAACTAGAAACAGGGTTATCCTTCACATGTGTCTTTTTCACAACCAGCGTGCTGAAGCCAGCAGACCAGAGCAGCAGCAGCAGCAGCAACAAGTCCCTACATTACCCACAACTGGGCTTCACTTTTTACCAGCAGTGAGACAGCTGATCGAGAGGACACAGTACAGTAGCCTCAGTCGCTCAGTAAACAGTGGTAAACAGAGCAAGCGCTCGGCATGAAATGGAGGAATACTGCGCACAAAACATTTACATAGAGCTGCCACAAGAACAATATCATTTCTGTTTTACAATAAAGTACTGGTGTAACAAAAACAACAGAGACTCATATGTCCTTCTCTCCATTCAGAGATGTTTATGCTTCGACCTCCCACTCTCTGTAAGGAGATAATTCAATCAAGTATAAAAGAGCTTTCACAAAAGCTTAACCAAGCTTTGATGCTAATGCTAAGACCTAAATCTGGAGCCTGATCTCATATAACTAAATTTTTTATTTTATTCCCACATCAAGAGATCAGAGGTTTTACTGTTACTATTAATATTTTTATACCTTGTAAACACTGATTTGACCTAATTTCATTTTGAAATCTGAGGTAAAGTCCAGTTAGGTACTAAAGCAGTGCAACAAGCCATGAAAACACTACAACAGGAAACAACTTATAAAACAATAATAACATTGAAAATTTCAGTCACAAGTGTAACATACTGCCATTAGTTAGACAATAATGCAGTACCAACATCTGCCTGATTACAGAACAAAGCACAGGAGAGAAGGGAAGCAGTGATGTTACATTGGTGTCCCAATACCTCAAGGAATCGTGGTATTTTAATTATACCCACTGTCAGCCAGAAAGGCTGGGATACAGGACACCATGTTTTGGCAAGACTATGCTGTGTTCACATCCTCCTCCAGTAACTAAAGGCATCCACTAAGAATGTTTTGATTCACCTCAGACTGAAAAACTGCTCCCCTAGTCCAGAGACTGCAGGGCAGGCTGCAGCACCACTGAAACTGTACTAAGTGTACATTATAGCTCATACAGTCTGCATGAGAACATATATTACTAAAAGATACACACACACGCTCACTGTGCATGCAAACACTCATTTTTCATCAGATACACGTACACATAGAAGTTCTAAAGCATAAATCATCCTTATATGTTGCCTGATCTCATCATCATCATGAGCAGAGATGTGCAAATTTTGAGTTAGTGTTTGACAAGCTCTGTTATGCAAATGTATACTATATACAGAGACTAAAACTAGCCAATCAAAAGCTATTTGAAGTTCTTCATGATAAATACACTGAAATAAGTATAGTAAGTATAGTTTATTAGGAAAATGTTGAAAAATACATGGAAATAGTATTTATCATAGCTGTACTCAGAAATGTCAAACATATACATGACTTAGAGGCATGTATATGTGTGTACACATGTACAATATGAGAAGCAAAATTTTGTTCTCACTATTCACAGCACTATAGGGATGCTCACATCTCCATTATTGGCTTGAAGCTCCATTTATATGAAGTGTTGAAACCGGGATAGTTTAGCAGAGAGTAAACAACAGTCTAATGTGTTTATCAAACACTAAAGCACACACCAACAGCTGTTTACCACACAGAGAGCCAAGCCATTCAACAACAACAGCACAAGGAACATGTAATCTGACGTAGTTACATGATGATATTGAGGGTAATGTTGATGGGGGTTTTTTGTCTCTGATTGGATGGGAAATCTGACAATATGGCCACCATGCACAGGAAAATCCAGCTGCTGCAACTCACTCTCTCACCCCACAGCTTATAGTTAAGAAGTGAGAGGAAAAGAGATCGAGAGAGAACAAAAGCTGTTAACGCATGAAAACCCCAGACTCCTGTAAACAAATCAATAAACATGATTCCACCTTACAACAATACACTACACTAGACTGCACTACATGAAGTTATCAACCCAGGAAATCCTGCTCTGGAAGAATTAACCACCATGAATATACATGCAAGGATATCATTACTAGGACCATCCTTCACAGTCACAGTCTCCACCCCTTAAATGTAACTGAGCATCAGTACATTAGGTACATTACAAATGATAAATGTTTGTAATTTAGGTTTTCCCCCTTATAAAGAGAGTTCAGGAAAAGGAGAGAGATGAATTACGAAAAGAAAATCAATATAAAAATGAGATCAGTTACACAAATTTTACTTCATATGTTTCACAGACATAATCATACCAATGCACAGCCATGATTAAAGCATCAGTCAGCCTTAGCTACATCATCCCATGGCTGTAGCCATGATCACAATTTAAATCTGTCAGAATCAGCCAAAGGGTTCTACAGTGTAGAGTGCTCAGTTAACTGGCTCTCATAGTTACTGATCTGGCTTCAATGATACAGAAATGCATCTGAGCTAGCAACAGCTGAGGGTACACTTATTCACACTGTGGTTACTACCAGAGGTCAGTCAGGTCAAGTCGATATTATTTATACAGCCCAATAGCCAATTTGCCTAAAAAGGCTTTACAATCTATGTTATATGACACCTTTTAACGATGGGCTTTCTGACATTATCGATATGAATAAGTAAATAATTAGAAGATTAGCCTGATTAGCCTGCTAACGTATCAGCCTTTCTATTGCAACAAATTTAACACTCCTGCATAGCTTACAATGTATGTAAAGCACACATCAAGTTGTATTTTCAAACAATGCTACTAATATCACATTTAATAACCCTGGTGATCTTAAGTGCCGACTAGCTTTGAATCATTTTCTGTCAAACACATAAGCAACTCCGTTAACCCAAGTTACCACATCAGGGCCGAAAGCTGATTGTCTGAGACTTAATTTACACCCCTCTGTAGTCCCTCCCTAAAACTGATTGATGACTGACTTTTAAAAACACATTCTGACTGTTTTCCTTCATCAGTAATACAATTCTGTAGCTCCTGATCTGATGGAAACACACACACAGACACCAGCAATTTCCTACAAAATTGTGGGTTGTGAAAAAAAATGACACTTGAGAGTATGTTTCCACTTATCAGAGAGAACTCTCTCAGACAATTCAAATAGGATGTGGTGGAAGATTTGAATTTCTTAATACTGTTTCAGTCCTAACTTTATCCTTGATGTTTAAGTTAAACATCAAAATTGAGGAAATTTGCATAAATAAATAAATAAATAAATAAATAGTGGAAGGTAAATGACACTTGACTCGAGCAATATGTGCCTTTTTGATAAATAGATGTAATGTAGATTCCTGACATTTATTTTTGCCTCTTTTCCTCATGTCCTATGTGTACACTGCAAAAGAGCTAGGCCAGGTTAGAGGAAAGAAGGAGCATTACACAAGAAGACAGGACAGCCCATAAAGTTGACTTTATAAAGTGTGATGTGGTATGGTGCATTTGTTACCAACCATTCTGTTAAACAGAACATGCAGCAATATGACACTTTTTAAAAGCAAGACCATGGAAGAGTGGATACACCAGTCTCTGTGTTGTCATTCCTTCTATAACATCGCAAACCTAAAAGTGGCTCTTTTAAGCATGAGCACATAGTCTGATACCACACCCTGTCTTTCATAGAGTTGTATTTCTCTCAAAAATGTGTCTTGCTAAATAATTTGTGTGCAGTGCCCCTGGTTCAAATTAGGCCAGGGTCCTTTGTTTTAGTTTCCTAACTCTTATATCTTCCCATCACTCCACTATTGCTATCTTTAAACATGTTAACATGCCAACATACAGTATTTTAAGGTGCTATAGCAGCAAGTGTTTGGGATTTGTGCCTCTTGTGTTTATCATGTTTCTTTACCGCCAACTCACAACAATCTGTATCTCTAGCAGTGGCATCAACATATATGTCAGCATCATCACCATTGCCATCAACTGTCCAATTCTCACACACAAGTTCATTACCTCGAGCATCATGCGGCACTCTTCCAGCTGTAAGGGGATGTGTGGTTGAAGGGGTCTAAAGTGTGGGGCTAAGCCCACAAGAGAGAGGCCTCTCTGGTGTGAGGAGGGCAGGATGAGTGTGGCGCTCAGCACTGTCTGCATCCAGGAAAGAGTCAGATGTGAGGAGGGATGGTAGGAGATAAGTCCACTTCAGCAAACTCAATGGGACACTTCAGTACAGGCGCAGCACTCACCCTGAGCACTGTCTGTCTGCCTGTCATGACAGAAAGGGACATAGAGAAAAGGACTTTGATAAATTGAGCATGGATACAGATTCAATAACATGGCACTGGTGCAATATCAACATCCAACAAAGGTAACGTCATGTGGGTGGGTGCAGACTGCAAGCACAGTGACAGAGACAGATTGGGTGTCTGAGAGGGACAGATAGCCTTACAGCCAACCTCCACTCACTCATTGAGTGAGATAAAGAGGAACATTCACACACATACACACACACACATATACACATACACATACACAAATACACTCCTCCCCTGGCATTCAACCAATTGTATTGAGAAATAACTCAACCCTTAACATGGACAAATAGGTGTGGATAAGGCCTGCGATGGGTCTGCTGAAAATTGCCGATTCATCACAAATTTCAAACAAACAGATTAGAAGAAGACTGTTGTGGTATTCAAATGGACTTATAGGATTTGTCCATGTATACACTCCACCGTGCTGTGTGAGACTTGGGAGGGTATGTGAGCACGAGAGTGTGTGAGGGTGCCAAAATAGTGACAGGCCATTCTTCTACAAACAGGTTTTCAACAAGCTCTTATCTCTCTTCTGCTCTCTCCTCGTCCATTCTCTTGTTTCTTCCTCTCCTGAAAGAAAATGCCCTTTGATTACATTTCTTTCACAAATAGACTTGCTACATGCAGTCTATTTGTCAGAAAGGCAGTATTATATCAGGTAAGGACCAGGGGTGTGCGGTATGGCCCTAAAATAGTATCACAGTATTTCAGGATTAAATGTTATCCCAGAAATTATATGACAAAATACAAAGTACAGCTTGCCAAAGACTCAGATATGCTATCCTGAGCCAATGTAGTTTGTCTCCTTGGTTTAGAACTCCTAATACCTTTCCTAGTGAGATTTTTTGCTTCCCTCCTTATTTAGATGGGTTCCCTTGTTTTAGGTTTGTGTATTACAACTTTCTGTAGTTGCTGTCTTCTTGTGCTATTTACATTTTACTCTGATTTCTTGAAGTCCTCCATCTGTTTTTTTTAATCCAAACCATTTTCATACAACTGCAGTCCCTCCCCTTTTTGGAACTGACTGCTCCACTGCGAAGCCGATTGCAGTGTTACTCTTGCTTTCAGTCAGGCTTGTTGTTGCAGTGCAGAATGCTACAACACCATTAATTAGTCAGAATATGGCTACTAACAAGATCTGCTTTTTTTGAAAAATATATTAAGAAATTATACAAATGATAAATTATTTGCACATCACCAGAAAAATGGACATAGTTAAGGTGAGAGGTATATTTTTTGAGGGTATGTGTGTGTGTGTGTGTGTGTGTGTGTGAGTGTGTGTGTGTGTGTGTGTGCGCGCACGTGTGTGTGTGTGTGCCAGCATGTGTTTTTGGGAAGGGTGGTCCTGTGTTTCCCCGTGACCTCAGTGGCCCAGGCTGCCTCTCTGTTAGAGCAGGGGCTATTAGACCATCAGAAAGTGGGAGCATCCCCTCTTGCCATTGTGATAAGATCAAGGCATTCCGATGGCCAGAGCGGTCATTAGCCTGCTCTCTAGCCCATAATGTCCCTCCATTAAAACACCCCGCTGCCATGGAAATGCAGCTGTGGCCATTTAAGTCCTTTCTTTGCCCTGCTGTCTCTCTGGGTCAATGACACATGCACACACAAACACACAATGCATCGACATGTCGTCTGATTAACAGTTACACATGCACACTGCTATCAGCCGGTCTCTTTCTCTCTGACACACACCCACACACACAGATTCATGCAAAAAACATGCAAAAGCTCTACTGTGAGAAAGTGATTCTGGCTCATGCGGGGTCATAGCCAACAGGACAGTGAGATGATCCCTGAGTCACTGCCGTGGCAGTAGGACTGGTGACAGTTAATACAGTAAGACACACTGGATAGCTGAGTCATCACGCAGTTCAGCAAAATTTAGCTGCAAACACAAACATGGAAAGGGAGAAAGATAGGAGGCTGACAGAAACATACATACAAACAGACAGCAGGAACACACTGATCAGGATAAACAAACACCTCTGGCTGTTCCGTAAATTTTGTGTCAAACAAACCCAACCCCCTGTTTCTGTAATCTTAATGTGGCCACTTCCAAACTTTCTTCAGAGTCATCAGCGGACACCTCCTACGCTAAGATATACACACAAAAACTAGACCCTACAAAACCCAAAAATCCCAACCAGTATGAGGCTTACCAAACCCTCTAGTGTTGCTTCTGAGGTCTGAGGTATTATTGCACATACTGTACAGCACAACATTATGTAATTTGGTCCCCCTAATTTTTTATTTATCTTTTTTTATTTTTATGCATTAATTTAAAAAATCCTGGACACTTACTTTGACAGTAGTCAGTGCAATGAAAATTAAAAAAATATTGAATGTTTAAAAAATTAAAACATACATAAATCAAGATATCAGCCAAACCCTAATGAAGTAATAGTATCATAATGACTGTTATGGTCATAATCGTTCCTTCAACACATTTCCCTTACTGTTCATTGTCACATAACAACACTATGACGCTTATTTGTAACTTACACAAAGTTGTTACAGAATAAAGAAACCGAGTTCAATCAAATCAAACTAGATTTAAACCGCAAAAACCACAAAAAAGGATCTCACAAACAAATCAGAGAAGAGATAGTGCGGTGTACGATAAAGTAACTGCTTGCTACAAAAGTCTAATCACTGACATTACTCAGAAATATCGTATGATCACTGGACAGCCATGTCAGTCAACAGTCTGCTCAAACGGACGCAGCTAAAATTAGTCTGCGTTGCCCTCTAGTGGTCAGAGTGTAACATTAAAAGTAAAAACTTAGACGAACAGGGGCCAAGCCTTGAGCCTAAATTGACCTATCAAAAACATAAATGAACATAAACTCTACGAGCCATATCACATTTTTTACCTTTTTTAAAACTGCTTAGCAATGCAAGTGAACAACTGAAGTACAAACACAACCCTGTGCGTAGTTCTATGTTTGAAAAATTCAAAAACCCTTAGCGTTACAATTACGGCACGTGGAGTAAAAACAAATAAACAAACCTCAGACGTTTTTTGTGAAATAGTCTGCGCCAACTTTCAGAGCCCATTAAACTGGTGTTCCTTTTATTAAAGTACTAATATGGCACGAATACTGTAGCTTTGCCGAGGACGTTGGCTAACATCCGTTAGTCCATTCTCTGCTGCGTCACTTGCTGTTGCTATGATACATTCAGCCTGCAAAACTTTATCTTCAAATCAAACTTAACTTTAAATTAAATTTGTCAAAATAGTTTCTCCTCCACCAAAAAGTAAGTTAAATGACTGTAAATATGTCTCAATAGAACACAACTGATGAGTGCAGTGGTTAAGATCAAGGTTAGCTAACTTGTTTTTTTTTGTTGTTTGTTTGTTTTTGTTGTTTTTGTATGTGTGAATTAAAGTTAAGATGCTGTCGTTTTCTGGATGTGAATGTTAGCGTTAACCTAATGTTTTTTTTTTGTCAAAATAACATTAGTTAAGTCAATTACCAACGTTACACTGGGCAGTCGTGAAAACACCCAGTTATTTTATGTTATTATGCAGTAGCTAACGTTAACTAAGAGCTAACTACACGTTCAGGCTAAATTGTACTTTTGCTGCCGCTGCATTTAAGCCAGGGATTGGCTTTCTTCCTGTTTTTTTTTTGTTTTTGTTTTTGTTTTTTTGTTTGTTTTGTTAGTTAGTTAGTTTGTTTTGTTTGTTTTGTTTTACTGCAACCTAGCGGATAAAAGTAGCAAAGTAAGAGTAACTTTAAATCAGTTGGCTAACTAGCTAAGGTTACTAGATATTGATTGTTGGTGCCACTGTATTTGTGACAGTCATGTCAATATTATAAATTCAGAAAGATATTGTATTTAGGCCTCTCTTTGCAAAACAGAATATATTACATTAATGTACTTATAAAATAACTTTTAGTAATTTCAATCTTCTAGCTATATTATTATGAAGAGAAATAGAAAACGTAAAGGAATGGATGTCTGATGAGAATTGCTAGAATAATACATTCACCCCAATACCATAATGTTAAGCAATTTGTAATACAGTTAACTGTACTGACAGAATGGTCAGAGAGACATATACGATAACTCTACAGAATATCTTGTCTTCTTGACTTCTTGTTGGGTTTGGTAGGTAATTATGTCCTTAGCGCTACTTTGAGGGTCCTCTACATTAGTAATTCTAGGAAGAATTGACATCACATTAAACACTATAACAAGTCAGAACCCAGGGGACCACTGTTATGCTGTTATTCTAATCACTCATAGAATATTTCTACTGCAGACAGTGGTTTTGTGATCCTCCCTCCTTGTCCATTTTTCAGCACCATTTGGATCAAATGAGTTTACTCCACCAGCAGAGACAGCAAACACAGATGTTGCCTGCAGTGCGGCCTGTCCAGATCACAACTCAAGGAAAATCTGGTTGCCTCAGTCGGCCACAAAAAACATCTGATGTTGAAGCAAAGATGGCTCAGCAGGCCCACCAAAAGATCCAAACCCGTCTGTTAATGGCAAAGTCATTTCAGCAGTACCAGTAAGAAAACCTTAAAGTTTAAAGCTCAGACAGAATCAAGATTGCATTTACTGATGTTCAAAGGATCCATAGTATTCCGGTTTATTCCATGACTAAAGATCAATAAATGAATTTAGATATGTTCAAATAAATACATCAACATTACAGGCAGATCATCTAAGTGACCTTGAAAGTGTTTGGTACACTTTATCACGTATCAAATCTAAAAATCATTTGGACTAGTTACATATTTTTCTTTATAACTTTTTCCTTGTCTGAATGCACTTTACTACTTGTTATAAAGCAGGGGTGAGTTGAAGCAGTGTCTACCAACAAGTTTGTAAGCCCTGTAAGTAACTGTTTTCAACCTGGAAAATATGCACAAAGCAGTCCATAAACTCAAGCAGCCCTCAATGATTCTCAACATTTTTTGTGCATCAGCTTTTCTACTGTGCTTGCTGGCATTTACACTTATTCTATGCTGTCAGCAGACTCTATGTCTTCAGCTTATATTAGTTTAGCACCCAGGGCAGAAGGGATAGGGGCAGTATACCCTAAATTCCAGCAAATTGTTATCAGAGCATTCTCACAGAAGTAATGCATGTTTGGCTGTCTATTTTATATACTGAATGATATAATTTCAAACAAGCCTTGTTGTATTGCTTGTCATCCCAAGACACGAAGCTCAGCTAAACTTCAATAAATATGATGTCACCGTAACCTCAGACCCTGTGTCAACAGAAGAGAGGATCTGCCTTACTGTGTATGAAAACAAGGTGAGAATATGGGGAACAGGACAAGTGAACAATTCTTTCAATGATGAAAACCTCTGAGATTATTAATAATACTAAAAAATACAATAATTTGGTTTAAGTCTGAGTAAAAGCACAGAAAGTAATGCCGCAGAAAGTTAAAGCATTATGATAGCTTACAATTCATCAAATTACTTTATTTGAGTTACACAATTTATAATACTTTTTATATTTCACCTTGGTCATTCTTCAAAGGCCTAGTGTAATGAAACAATTTTCATGGTCTTAATTCTTAAGAAAATTGAATGTAAATATAAATTTCCCAAAGCATGGTTTTTTAGTTACTTCAAGAATAGGCGTGTTGTTGATTGAGTTTTGTGTATGTGGAAGTACATTTGCTCATGACTGCAATACTGATATTACTGACAGTTCATATAAAATATGTTTTGTTTTTTTTGCTTTTTGTCTAACAGAAAGTTGTGCCGCTCACTGTAAAGAACTCTGGTGTCACAACAGTTTATTTAACTTTTTGGACAGCTGACTTTGTACAGAATGCTTTTACTGTAAGGGACCGTCATGGAAACGTTATCGGGGCTGTCAGGAAACACGCTCTTGAACCAGGTATAAGGTAGACACTCACAATCATGTGCAACACCTGCAAGAGAGCTCATACAGATTTTATTGGTTGTTCAATATTGGTATAAGTGGAAAGTTTTGCATTTTCCAGCAGTAGTCCAATCCTGTACACCACTCTTCATTGTGGATTCACCAGGAGAAAAAACACGCAAACATTTGACCGGGGAATTTAGCAAAGAGAAAAACAAAGGAGCATCCAATGTGCATTATATATATATTTATATACATATGTATATATTAAAAAAATAATAAACAAGCAAAAACTCTTTAACTATTTACTATTTAATGTTCTTATTTAAAGAACAGAAAAATTTGAGATGTTGTCAAGACTGACTCAGCACTCATCATTGGCTTGTTATAGTGCAGTTCTTTTTACTACTTTGCGAAATCTAAATATATGTAATTTTTATTTAGTTGAGACAAGTTACTATTCATAATTCATTCCAGCAAGCAGTCATGTGTTAAGTTAGGCTCTGCACAGTAAACTGTCAGTGTGTATGTGGCTAGACAATGAAAATACTGAAGCCAACAGCAATCACCTCTGGATAATTTACTTTTTTAACTTTTCACTAAGTACCATACTGCATATACATTTCATTTCCTCTTCTTTTTCTCTTTGATGTTGGTTCTAGGGGCGATTTATAAAATTAAAGTCCATTTCCACTCTAAACATGCAGGCTTCTTTGAACAGTTACTGTTCTTTAAGTTTGAAACCTGCCAGCAGTCCTCAGATAATTTTTATATTGTTCGCCTCCTGGAAGTCATACATCTAACATCTTTAAGGGAAGAGCACCTCCCAACCAAGACAAACACATTGTGCAACCACCAACTAGAGATGCTGCCTACTACTGGAGGGTATGACAATTTAATATCATCTACAAATCGTGTTTTTTTTTTGTGTAAAAATATCATGTAGAATCATCTAATACAGTGTTTTTTGTGACTTATTACACAGTTGAGAATATGTAGGTTAATACCTTATTTGATGGTCCCTTTTAAAAGGAAATAAAATAAATTTAAAGACATTAATAACAACAGTCCTTTTGTCTTTTGGTTACTTTCTGACAGTCTCCATTCATGTGCACTGTGCAGAGTGTTGGTTTAAGTATTATGAGACATCTGTGTTGTTACTGATGTTGCTGTTAGTGTATTCTATCTTTCTTTTTTCATGCCAGCAAGGAATCTGAGAAATCAAAGAGCCTTGTCCCTGTGGTGCTGTTGAAGCGCTATGGGATACCCGACAGTATAAAAGAGTGTCGAGTATCTAACATGTATGTATTATCATGTGCACACACATATACAAAGTACAAAGTGAAGAACATTTGTACCAGATTAAAATTTTTGGTAAATCATTTCATGTTTTCAGTTGATAAATATTTAGCTTAATTACTGACCAAACATGTCAGGGCAATGTACTGCAATGGAAAATAAGTCTATTTATAAATAATGATTCATCTTTGAAATAATTTTGTTCCACCATGAGTAACAGCAGCGCACTGCTGTGATTGGACAGATCAGTTCTCTTAATGACTCATTGAAGCGGTATTCATCTAGTGATTCACTACATGAGCATATTTCCTCTGCACAACCATTTCTATTGTGACAGACACCTTTTTTTGCACTGATAAAGGCCACTGTGTTAGGCATACTAGTTTGAAGGACATATGCAGAACAACAAACTGATACAGAGAAAGTATATGAAACACCACAAAAAGGCATATGTTTTCATTGCAGGAAACATGGTGCCCAAATGTTATAACTTATCTTATCTGCTGTACCTGTAAATAGTGATAAAATTTTTCACGTCGCCGGGATCTCCTTAGGGTGCTACAGAGACCTTTGACCTGGAAGAACTACTCCAGAAGGTTCCACCTACTGCTGCATCTTGAAGAGCTTCATCTGAGGACGGAGATTGAGAAATACATTAAGAATGATGTGCCCATATTCAGACACAAAAGCAACAAAAACATTTTTATTCTGCAGGTGATGTATCTCTCACACACAGCATGCATAAAGAAGTTGGCTGTAACTTTCACCTCAGCTGATCAGAATGCAGCAGTTAGTTACACACAAACATATTGTGTCTTCAGATTGCAGATTTCCCTGAGGGTTCATCAGTGCATCTGGCCGGGAGCAAGGCACTGGTGACTTTTGTAGACCTGTCAGAGGGTTATGAAAAAAAAAGTATTTTCGCCAGCTGGGTTCTTCTTGTGGATGCAGAGCTGGTCTATCTGCAGTTCTGCAAAAAGTAAGAACAGACAAAAAAGGAAGGGGGCAAATAGGATTAAGTGATAAATTCTGTAAGAAAAATATTAGTATTTCATTTTATGGAGTCTTTGTCCTTTCTATTGAATCCATAAGCACCATATTTGAGTAACTGAAAAATAAAATCAGCTAAATTAATAAAAGACAGCTCTATATAAGTGTTAAAAATATAACACATCATAATAAACTTCCCTGATGTTGCACCAGTTACTGCACAACAATTAAGCATTGAGAAATCCGGCATAAAAGCGCAAGATTGACCAATTTTGCCATACTTGGTTGTCTGACAACATCCAGCTGTACTACCAGAATTGCTTTAGTCTCAGTTACAATTGGCTTGCCTAAAATAGGGCTTTTGACTTTGTGGGTCTGGGATGCAAAGAGAGACAGAAAAAGTAGTAGACCTATTTTTGTAGTACTGTAGAGGCATGGCATCAACTTTCTTTCCTGAATTTCTGGGCTGTAACTACAACATGCTCTCTAATTCAATCTGATAAATAGCTCAGCCTATATCACCATGCATGATTACATATGAATTTGTATGCAGTTTCACAAGTGATTTCAAGGAGAACATGAGGGTCAGTGTTGACTTCATTATCGACCGCTTACCACTGCGTATCCAGCACAGAGCAGTAGAAGGGGTATACAAGCACAAACTGAAGGAGATCCTGTTTCCTACTGGACAACTTTCTTCACAGCAACCAGTTCTACAAAGGTCAGACTACTTCGAGGACAAGAACTCAGGAGTTTCATAACATTATCAAAATGTGACACAGTCAGGTCCTACTTATGTCTTTGGGCCTTTTAACAAATCTGTGTCTAAAATTAAATTTTTCTGTGCATGGCAATGGCTTCAACAGAGTTCTGATATTATTTCTGAACTCCTCTGTCTCTCTATCATCAGTCTTTTAGAGACAGAGGCCAACCCAGAGCAGCAAACAGCCATTCAACACATTGTTGCTTGTTCTGCAAAGCCCGCCCCTTACTTGGTATTTGGTCCACCTGGCACAGGTATTATAAATGCATGTGTGTGTGAATGTCCCTTGGTGTTAAAGTATAAAAATTTATATTCAAAACTATTTTTATGTGTGTTGGTCAGGCAAAACAGTTACTTTGGTGGAAGCCATCAAGCAAATAGTTAAAACTCATTCATCATGCAACATCCTGGCTTGCGCTCCTTCCAACAGTGCAGCAGATCATCTCTGTGAGAAGATGATAGAAAAAGCCATCGACAGGAAAAAGGTGTATCGCTTTTATGCTTTAAGCTGCACAGTGAGAAATATTCCCAAGATGAAAAAGGTGTGGATTGTTTTTTGTCTTTAATTTTTTTACCTAGTTTCTCAAAAATAAACACACAAAGACATTAACAAAATGAAAACACAAATACTAAGCAAGTTACACACACAGAAATTTCTGACAAGGATTGTTTGAAGTCCACAAAATACCAGTTATATAAGACATTTACAAAGAGTTTGGCTGCTTCACTATCATTAAATTACACATTTCATTTTCTAATATCCTGCTGTTTTAACCTTAAAAGTAAACCCTGAATCTTATATCCTGACCCACATATGTATGTGTACTGTTCCTGTGTTTGTCTGTAAATGCACATATGTGCTTTGTGTTTTCTGTAGTTTGACTGCAATTTGAACCACACAACAAACACACTTATGACTCCTCCTAAAGAGGAGCTGATGAAGTATAAGATAATGGTCACCACATTGATAACTGCTGGAAGGTATAGTCTATAACAGTGAATTACTAGTTGAGCCTAATTTCTATGTTGAGAGCTGTTACATTAAATGCTGTAAATCAATATTAAAGGTTTCCCAAATTGCATCCTCAGATTCATCTGAAGTAGAAATATTGTATGAATGCAGCTTTCCTTTTTTTCTCTTTTGTTCTTTGTTTTATAGGCTATTTTCAGGAGGGATTCCTGTAGATCATTACCATTACATCTTTGTGGATGAGGCCGGTCAGGCTACAGAAACAGAGAGTATCATCCCAATAGCAGGTGGCAAAGCAAGGTCTATTGTTATTACTATATTCTATACTGTATTTTTTATTCTATAAAGTGTTTCCCTGTAATATTTCTCAACAGGTTTAATGAAACGAAAGTCATGCCAGGTAGTGCTAGCTGGAGACCCTAAACAGTTGGGACCAATCATCCAGTCCAGGATGGCAGTAAAACATGGCCTGGGTGAGAACTGTGCATACCTTTAAGACATAAACACTAGTATGTGTGATCTTTCTAAATAATCAACAATTATATCAGGTAATTGGTGTAATAAAGGTTTATTTCATGCAGAATCTGAACTTAGGAGTTACAGTTTAAAGTTTCTAACTCATCAGATTAATAATTTATAGTCAAATATTATCCAAATGCTGTTTAATTTTATTATTGCCTATACTGCAAGGAAGTTGTAAGATATTTCTGCCATGCAGGTATGCCCTTATTGGAGCGTCTGATGACTGAAAACAAGCTTTACAAGTCAAACGGGACAAATGGATACAACAAGCGGTTTGTCACCAAATTACTGAGAAACTACAGGTGTGGCTGTGGTTTTTATTTAATAACTTGATGTTTTACTATGTCTTGTCACAGTGTTTTACGCCACTATTTCATATCTCAGCCCACTTGTTCATGTTTTTCCCTAGTTCAAATTTTGTCCACGGTGTTTTCATTTCACCCCCTCTTAGGTCCCATCCTGCAATTCTGAAAATTCCCAATGAGCTCTTTTATGAAGGTCAACTTAAAGTGTTTGCTCATAAAGAAAAACGTAGTCTGTACTGCAAATGGGAATGCCTACCCAAGAAAGTAATGAAGAATCACACACACAGATGCAATTTTCTGTCCTACTTCACTCTCTTTTCTTTCTCTCTTATTCTTTTTCTCTCACCTCTTCTCAACCCTATTCTCATTTCTCTGTCCCGTGTCTCAGGGTTTTCCTTTGATCTTCCATGGAGTGGCAGGTACCGAAGAACGTGATAGCAACAGTCCCTCTTTTTACAACACAGCAGAGATTGAGGTGTTAAAAGAATACTTAAAAGCTCTCGTTGACCACCTTCGCAAAAAGGGTGTAACCAAAATTGATCCAAGTGAAATTGGCATCATTACCCCATACAGAAAACAAGTGAGTATGGTATTGTCCAACTGTCCATGGATATGTTGATAGATCCTTGGTGGACCACAATATTATTTTCTTCATAGACCACCATTATAAAAGCAGATCTGTAAAACAGGTGACAGCTCACCTCTAAAGGTAAACAATATCAAATTATAACTCTTTGTATTTTAAACATTTACTTTATCTGTAAGACTTTCTCAGAGAACTTAGAAAGCGGAAAATGCAAAAAAAGTTTAAGTTTGATCAAGCACTTTAATGACTAACTCTACATCTGGTAAGGGTATCCTTGTTAACCTTGACCTATTTTCTCTGACAGGTGGCAAAAATCCAGAGAGCCCTGAAGACAGACAAAGATCTCAAAAAGAAAGACTTGGAAAATGTACTGGTATGGAGATACAGTGTGATGTGTAATGTATGTTTGTTTCTAAAAAAAAGGTTTGAGAGAGATTTTGGAACATTAACAGACCCTGTTTTTTAATTTTTTTTAATAGGTTGGCACTGTGGAGAAGTTTCAGGGTCAAGAGTTCAATGTGATTCTGGTGTCTACAGTGCGCAGCATTCCCAGACTGACTGCAAAGAACCAAAGATTCACTCTGGGCTTTGTTAATGATGAGAAGGTGAGAACAAACTAACAAATAGCTCAAGAATAAAGTCTTGTTTTTGTACAAGATTGCCAAAATAAATTACATGCTAATTTTAGTATTCTGAGAATTTTGTTGCAAAAACCTTCATGCTTATAAAAATGAATAAATAAATAAATAAATAAAACATTCCTAACACTACCACTGTTCACAATGGTTGCACCAGTAGATCGATTCCCAAGCACCGGTTTTCACATGCACTTCTAACTGAAAATGTCTCCTCAGAGGTTCAATGTGGCAATGACGAGAGCAAAAGCCTTACTGATTGTGGTTGGAGACCCTAGAGTTTTGACAACTAACAAAATCTGGAACAAGTAAGGACTGAAGTCCTCATCAGTCTAATTCTTTGTCGGTGGAGAAGGATGGTTGGAATATACATAGCTCCCACATGCATCTTATATTGACCTCTTTTTTCAGATTTATCCATTACTGCTACAAAGAAGGAGGTTATCGAGGTATTACAGTCTTTGATGCTGAGGAAGAGGAACGTACGCTGACTACTGTGCACTTACCTAACCTCTGGTATTATGCACATTCACCCATACCAACACACAATTTGTATTGTGTCTTTCCTTTGTTCAAATTACCAACTAAAGTATTTTTGTGTTCCCACCTCACAGTGAAGAGTGATTCAGCAAAAGCTGGGCCCCAGTTGAAGGAACCAATAGACCTCACACTCCAATCTTTACAGTATTTAACCTTAAAAAAATACGAATAAAGAACTGGATGAGAAATTGACATTCTGGTAAACATTCCCAAATGATTTTTATACCCAGGACAGATTCTAAGCATAACAGCATATCTAAGAGCATATCCTTTGTTATACAGATGCAAGTTATTCAGTTTGTGAATAGCATACACCTGTTATGTTAATGGATGTAATTACAATTGAATTAAATTTTGATAAAATTTAAACTAAATTGGTTCGATAGCACATCTGAAACCTAATTAAGGCTTTTAATGAGTCCTTCATTGTTCTCACAATCCTTTTGTAAAAAAAAAAAATGTAAAAAATGCAACCTGACTGTGTCAGTGATGGCAATAGTGTCGTCTACTTTTATTTGTCTTATACCCAACTTATTGTTAATAATCACAAAGAGAGAAGGATTGGAAATGTGATGACACTGTCATGTGGCACCAACAACAACTACAAAAAAAAGTGGCCTGGAAATCTGTAAACCTGCAGGTGTTGAAACTCTCTTTGTGTAAACCGTAATTATAAATAATTTTCCTGGAAATGGGAGAACTGATGATCTCGGGTGAAATGGGACCCTTCGGCTCTTTCGGCTCCTTTGGCTCGCTGTGTCACAGGGTCACTGCGTGACTCTGTTGAGTCATGTATTTGCAGTTTCGCTTTGATAATCGACTGTACGTGTTTGACTTGATAAGTTTCGTTTCTCCGAGTTGACATACTTGGTTGGTGCACCTGCTTTATATAACAGAGCGTGACGGTCTCAGTGTTGCCTCTCCGCAATGCAGGAAACAGCAAAACACCGCCCGTGTGGACTGTAGGGTAATAGAAAACAACCTACACTTCAAAGGGTTTCCTGAGATGCGACTATAAAAACCCTGTATTTTGATGAGCGATAGCGCTTTTTTGTGTTGAGGCGAGAAATCCAAACATTTTCTTGTTTGAATACCTTCGATCATTTTATTCTCGATCAGAGTCAACATGAAGTTAGCATCACGCTGTCACACTGGACTCGACTTCTTTGAGTTTTTAAAGGAGACTGACCGAACATCCATTACAGACAAATTTGAACTACGAGATATTTACAACGCTGAGTTCAGGAGCAGGTGAGTTATTCATTATTTTGTTGGAAATCTGTGTTTTATATTTCATATGCTTTGAGGGTTTTTTTCTCATAATATAAAATTTATATTTGTTTTTATTGTAGGAATCCGGGGATCAAGGATGCAAACTTCGGTTCGATCCTCTATGCCTTGAAAGTGTCGAACAAAATAACAGTGCGAAAAGACCAAGTTCGCTTCAAATCTTCTGTAAGTATTTTTAAGTAATAAACCTAATTCATGGGCTTTCCGTTGTTAATACAATGGTAAGTGATGATGAAGAACTGTGCAGTCTTCGGCTTTCATCAGCTGTAATGTAATTATCCTTTAGTGTCATGTAAAAATTATACCAAATAATCCAAGAGTTTTCAGACTGTCAGTTAAGAGGAAATACAATTTTTTTTTGTGTTTTTCTGGCTCCTGCTCTGGGTCAGACACAATTTTGTTTAAGTTCTGTGATGGTAAGATCTTTACATAGAAAAAAAACAAACAAACAGTTTTTAAACAAAATTTTAAACCATGAATTTATAAGTTCAATTACCTTTTGTCGTTTACATGAAACAATAAGTTACTGTAGGGTAGATGTGACCTGACTGTGTCATCATTCATACCTGCATTTTAAAGATATAATCTTAAAATTAGTTGTTTGCAGTCAGGGGTTGAAGTCTATTACACACCTGACAACCATAAATTGAGTGGTTAATAGGTGTGGGTGTGTAAGGGAGCCTATTGGACTTCTGATTACATGCAACAGTTTGCATGAAGACAAAACTGACTCATGGTGATCCTGTTCACAGGTCACAGCTCATTATCAGGACCAGTGGCATTCACCCAGATGCCGTCAGCCAGAGCCCCCCCAGAGTGGGGCTGCCAGTCCTGGAATAGTGCAGAACTTCTCCTCTGGAGATGAAGCAGAAACGGGAGTTCGAGCCCGAAGGACACTGGCTAGTAGTTTGATGAAAACACTCGAGACAGACAGGTAAAAGAAATATTTGGTGATCATGCTCCCAAAAACCTTTTCTGTGAGAGGGTTTGTTTTCACCTCTACCTAAAATGACAGGGGTACTGCAGATTTTCTTAAACATTTCTGACACATACATTTCCTTCTACTACTTATTTCTACAAAGCACCTCCCCTTAGATCAAATAAGTTTAACATATTTTGTAGACAAACTTTACAGACAAAAAGTTAAAGTAATTTTAAAAATCACTGTCAACATACGAAGGTTGCACTCTGGAGTCCAGGCCCACAAAAACAGGCTTAAATTACTAATAGGATGATGTTATGTTACATATTGATAGTATTATGCCCCAAAGAAGAGATGACACTGGATTCACTGTGACAATGTTTGTTACAGGCCTGGGTTCTCCATAATCTGCGCATCAGTATAAGTCAGATAGAAGAGAAAAAAGAGCTTTGTGCACATACAGGACTATAAAGGCAGATACAGATGTAACCACTTGAAATGCCAAACGTCTTTCTGAATGGCCCTATCCTGGATATCCTGGATCCTGGATTCAAGACCTTTAACCTGTAGCTCCTCTAACATACATAAATATCTCCTATTATCCCTTTCGCTAACCATATATGTTGATGGTATTACATCCTCACAATTACATATGTAATCTTAATGGTGATTTTTTTTTTTTAAGTCTCACACTGATCCACAGCTTTATAAGAGTGCATCACAACCTTTACTCCTTTTGCTCACACAGGGCTCAGTTCATCTCGAACAAACGAGGCATCTGCATCAACTCTGATCAGCCATTTGAGAACGGGAAACTTTGCCTGTGTGTAGATGAATATGAGGTATTAATATGATGAAACTTCAGCATTCCCTGATGATCATCTGCTGAATTAGACAAAGAAACAGTTGTTCATGGTAAATACATGTGGGACCATGTCTTTTCTTTGTAAAACAGTGTGTGGTGAAACTCAAGGTAGAAAACAGTGGATCTGAAACATTGTATTTCACTTATTACACCCCGCTGCACTGGCTTAAGTACTTCCGCCTGACTGATGACTGCAAAGTGACCAGGACAAACCCTCTGTGTCTTAAACCAGGTGATGTAACTATCAGCAAGCCATATTTTCTCTACTGAAAGATAATTTATGGACATAATATATAATAATGAATAGTAAAATATATTTATGTTATGTTCTTTTCTCAGGTAGCAGCTATGAAATCGAGGTTCAATTCAGCTGCAGTTTGGTTGGTTTCTATCCAGCTACACTTGCCTTTGAATTCAAACCAGACCTGCAGCGTTCCACCACTGCATTTTACATTGTGCGCTACATTGAGGCTCAGTGTATAACTGCCTTAGGACGGGAGCTGGCACCTATAGCACCCTACAAACCTCGCTCCCTCCCTGCCTGGACACCTGAGGTTGATTACAGCATTGTGGATGGACTGCGACCTGAAGGGTTTGTTCACTCAACACACATTTAAATATGCCGCAGATATAACTGCTAAAATGCCACGTCTTCTAGTGATACATCATACCTTTTTCTATTTTATCTTCCCTTACCAGACTGTCAGTGATGAAGCTAAAAAATGTGGTAGAGCTAAAAAAGTATCCAGTGCCACCATATATGAACCAGTTCATCGATTCACTGAAGAAGTTTACTGTCTCCTCTGATTCAAGGTAAATTCAGTTTACTTTCTGATGTTGTTTACTGACATGGATAGGTAGTTAAAGGATACCGATGGTGTAATGACTATGTATGTTGGTATATTTTATTTATTACAGTGTAGCCAGTAGAAATTATATTTCTGTTTGCCATCACTGTCTCATACAGGCACATTTAAATCTTAAAAGACCACCATATTTTCCAATGTGAACATTGTGAACGACAAATCTTTGTTGAAATCGTACCAACAGTTAACAAAAGAAACGTGAGTGTTAGGGTTCATTGTTTATAGCCTCAGTCATTGCATGATGCTACCCTCTATGCAACAAGTCCAATCCAGCAAAATGCAGATTTCATTTCCACAATCAAGGCTATGAGCCTGTAAAGGTAAATGAAAAAGGGTGGCCACTGTCACTAATGATCAGCTCTGATAGATGCTAAATGAGTGAGTGTCAATGATCACCAGTAATGCTTCCTGTAGATGCTCCCCAATGAAACCATTGAAAATAAACAACTTTTTGGTTTATTTGGATTTTTTAGACAGATTGGTTTTGTCATGTAGGTGTGACTGGGGAAGCACCAGAGTCCAAATTTTAGATTAGGATTTGACTCCTCAGTTCTGTTTCAGTTAAATGCTAGTCTCTTGTTTTACCTGTAATGGTGTAGTGGTCTTCCTCATCTCTGATGTAAAAATATTAGAATTCCACACAGTCAAAGTAAGTTAAATTGTGCAACCTGCTCATGGAGGATGTACAAACTGAAAAAAGGCTACTACATGACATTACCCTCAAGACTAGAACCAAGACCTGTAAGAATAGAACCAATCTACAGGACCAGATTTCTGAACTGCCAGCACATTTTACAGACAAAAGCATTGCAGTACCATTGGCTCACCATTGAGGCAGAGCTCTGAGCTCCTTCACAGAAATAGCACTGAGCCACTGAAATGGAAATATTGATGACAGTAAGCCAAAAAATGAAAGCAGTCACAGGAGCCAGGAAGAAAACCAAACTGCATGTAAGAAAAGGAGAATAAACGGAACAGCATTATCACCCCACATGTGCCTGGGATTTCTGAGAACTTTATTATTTTGGATAAGGAGCACAGATGGTGAGTCATGAGTTATGTATTCGTAAGGAAGCCCTCCCTGTACAGAAGATAAGGTCTACCACACCCCTTATTATCCATCTCCACATGTGACGCTGAAATCTGTCATCATCACTGGAGAAGTCTTAAGACATGAACCCTGGTCTCTGATGTCAAAGTCATATGCTGAGTTCACTCTGTCCACCCAGACTACCTCCTTGATGCCTTATTTAGACAGCATCAGATGTGACAGCTAAAATGCAAGTTCTTTCATTCAATTTAATGTGAATGGTCGAGTTATTTGGTTGCAATGCAAATCATAGGATGTTCCAGAAAAAAAAGACTCAGCACCTCCATGGTGGAAAGTTAAAGCAGAGTCTACATGTTGAGAAACATAGTCCAGACTGAGTTTAGTTGATGTTAATCTAAATATGCAAGTGGACCACAAGAAGTTGTCTCTGAACATGAATCGGGCAGTGGTACAAATGACAGTAACACATAATTGGGAAAACACTATACAGAATAATGCATGCACTACCATGAAGTTTGTTGCTTTTCCTTTCGTTTGTTCAGAAGGGCCTTGCTGGAAAGTCCCTTGAGCTGGGAGGACTACACCAAAAAGTTTCAGCTGCTGCTGTATCTGGAAGAGCAACAGATTGAGGTGGACATCAAGAGATACAACATCCCCAACAGTGAAAAAGATGAGGCCATCATGACCAGAGACGAGAGAAACAAGAAACTTCTCATTCTGGAGGTTCATATGTGCCAGGCCACTCACTCACAAAACACTCCTTCCTTTAACTTGTTCATCCTCTCTGTCACTTACAGATTTTTAAGTTAATTTGCACAGGCAAAGTCATTCCCTGTTGACACTGCATCTGTGGTTCATTTGAGGAGAAAATTAATCAGACAAATACATATCATTATTACACCTTATCACAGTGCCAAGAACGGCAGTATAAGTTAGTGATGACATGATTGTGTAGGTTTCCTTTTTTCTGATGTCCTTGTTGGCTCTGGTCTTTATGCAGTTCAAGGGATGTGCATTAGACATAAATCTGGAAAAATAAAACAACAACAGACATTCAACTTGAAAAAAATAGACACTGAATTGTAAAATTTAAGCTTATTTTTAGAACAAGATATTGATCTCTTGTACACTGGCTTAAGTTCAGTTATCTATTCCTGACAGTGCATTATGATATACTGTAATTAAAAAAAAATCACAGGAGAGCAAAAAGAAAAAATATATTTTAACATTTAAAATTTGAACCTTGCATATTTACCTGCCATGTAGTCAAATATTTCTGACAGTGGATTGTGATGCTGTCTGAAAAGAAAAAATTCACACTTATTTTGCTCAACTGCCAGGTACCTGGTGTTTCTGAGAACCGCCCATCGGTATTACGAGGGGATGCGCTGCTGGTGTATCCTACAGGAGAAAATAAGGTGAAGTACCGCGGCTACGTCCACAGTGTGCAGCTCGACAGCGTCAAACTCGGCTTCAGCTCAGAGTAAGATCATGACAAAAAAAATTTAAATATGGACTTGCTGATTTTTAAATTTTGTATGTATCCAAGATTCACAAAGTTTGTCGATGAATTTGTTTGCAGATTGCTGGACCGTTTTGTAGACGGCATGAAGTTCAATGTTGAGTTCACTGTAAACCGCCTGACCGTGCGTCTCCAGCACAGAGCAGCAGAGCTGGCAGTTACATATGGACTGAGAAGTGTGTTGTTCCCTTCTGCATCTGGCTTCTCCAATCAGGGAACTGAGCTTCCCCAACTCAGGTAAGACATGCTAGTGTACACTGTATATATCTTTATATGATGTTAAAGTGGTAAGCTGGCTATTTTAAAGAAAACATGTCTATACTACCTCTCCTTCTATGTTTAAATTACTAATTGAATTTTAAAAAAATGGACTGTGCATCTTTAATCTGCTCCACTGTACAAAAATTAAGCCAAAAAACAACTGATACAAATCTTGCCATTTTTTGCTGGTGATGTCATAGTGCTAATGTTGTTGTCATGCTGTTGTCAACATTGTCAAACTGTACGCTGAGCCAAATTTGTTTTTCTAAGGTAGCAATGGTCTGATTTAAGGTAGATGGCACATTATGCCTTTGCCATCTTAGAGAAAAAAATATTTTTCACGGAAACCACCAATAAAACTAGGTAGTGCTGATAAAATAGGAATTCAGAATTCTGTTACTCCATTGTAGATTTCTCGCCTCAATTGTTTTATGAAACATATTTGTAGTGGACTGTTTAGCTTAATATGAGGAAATTGGTAACTCAGCTGCAATGTTAACTCATCTCCAAGGTCATACTTCTCATCCTCTTTGTCTTCCCGTTGAAAGGCTGTTTGACTCAAAGTTGGAGAAGAACCCAGAGCAGTATCAGGCGGTGCAACATATTGTAGCTGGCTCATCCAAACCAGCCCCTTACCTTGTGTTTGGCCCACCTGGAACAGGTACAGCAACTATGACCACAATACTTTGTCCTAGTCTTTACTGTTTAGGTTCAACCATTTATCCTACCAATTGTTCATTTGAACTGCATGTACTTGACTTTATTCTGAGAGTTTTTTGTCTGTTCAGGCAAAACTGTGACTCTTGTGGAAGCAATCAAACAGATAGAGAGGAGACAGGCCTCCTGCCACATCCTGGCCTGTGCTCCCTCCAACAGTGCTGCTGATCTGCTTTGCAAGAAGATTCTAGATCATGTGGATGAGCACAAAGTGTTTCGCATGTATGCCAGCAGCCGTGACCCAAAGTGTGTCCCTGATACCCTAAAGGTCAGTGCCGGTGTATTTGATGCATGACTTTTGTTTTAGATACATAGCGCTTTTTTTATGGCAGGAAGTATCTGATATTCTTTCACGCAAATTAGTTGGTCACAGTTATTATTTTATTATTTAACCCCATTCACTTGCTGTCTTGTTACAATACTGCTTCACTTCCTTGATATTGCTGTACTGTTGTAGGAGAGTTTTGTGAGCACAAACTTTGTGATACTTTCACAGGCATGTTCTAACCTGGTAGGGGACTGTTACGTTTATCCTGCCAAAGAGAAGCTGATGGAGTACACCATCATGGTTACCACTCTGTTAACTGCTGGAAGGTAGTGAATGGCTGGTGCATGACCAAAAATAAATACAAGTCGCATTAAAGTTGCACTAAAGTACCCAACATCCTGTTTTCATTCTCTGCCTTTTAAAAATACTACCATTCAACTGTAATGATGACCTTCTGTTGGAGCAAGATTGCCAACATGTCTGCACTCTCTGATCTCCTCAGGCTCGTCTCAGGAAACATCCCTGAAGGTCATTTCACTCACGTGTTTGTGGACGAGGCAGGCCATGCTGTTGAGACTGAATGTTTAGTCCCGTTGGCAGGTAAAGAAAACAAACAACAGCATGTTTTCAGCAACTGTGTTATTTTGTTTAATATATGTTTGTTGATATATGTTATCTGTGAAACAAAGGACTGCTCCAGGCAGGGTCTGGTCAAGTTGTTCTGGCTGGAGACCCCAAGCAGCTCGGACCCATCCTTAGGTCCCCATTTGCAATAAAGCATGGCATGGGTATGTACAGACACACTCAAATATACAATGTGTTGTTCAGAATTTAGTCTATTTTTCTTTAGGTAAATTATGATAAAAAGTTGTAAAATCAGTTTCTGTCAGCCATGCTTTGCAAAGACACGAGTTGGCTAGTTGGTCCTTCTCAGTGGTTCCCAAACTGTTAAATGAGAGCCACCAAATAACATTAGCTTATAGCCAATTAGTTCCATGTTCAAATAAAGTGATAAT
>JAPZDV010000002.1:14504558-14563675 GCA_029814665.1 Acanthurus lineatus | reverse complement strand
ATATATAAATAATAGCCTTTCTTTACTTGTGTGTGTTTTTCTGGAGTGTGTGGCGTTAAAAGGCTTTGCTCTTTGCAGGAGTGTCCCTCCTTGAGCGACTGATGAATGATATCCCTTTGTATCAGAAGAACCAGGGCGTTTTCGACAATCGCTTTGTCACAAAGCTGCTGAAGAACTACAGGTATGGTCACAGGTTACCTTTTGATAGAAAAAATTAATTTGATTTTTTTATCGTCTTCTAATCTATTTTCACTTCTTTGCTATTTTCAGGTCCCACCCAGCCATCTTGAAAATTCCAAATGAGCTCTTCTATGATGAAGAGCTGCAGGTTTGTGCGGATGAAATTTTGCGCAACTCTTACTGTGGATGGGAACACCTTCCAAAGAAGGTATGATGTTTCTTACAGAACACACAAATTCCACAGTGCATGTAAACTGATCATTAAAAAAAATCAGAGAGTGAAAAGTGAGCCGCCTGCAACTCCAGACTTAGTTATTGCTTTGCTATTCAACATTTAATTTAGCCATTTTTTTCTCATTCTGTAGTTAAAACAGTAAGTTGATTAAACAAAAATCAATCAATCAATCACATTTCTTTTGATCAACAGAAAATTAATTGCAAGGAACTTCATCAATTTCTCCTCTCAGTAATTTTAAAGTGAAAATACCGAAAAATTTTTCTTTTAAGTATCTCCAAAATGAGGATTTACTGGTTTTCTATCATGTCACTATAAATGGAATATCTTTCGGTTTTAGACTGTTGATTGGAGATAAAAAACCCATAAAAAATTATGTTTCTAAAATCAAAGCTTCTTTAAATTATGATGGTCATTTTTTTCCTGTGATGACCATTTCAATCAAAATTAAATCAAACTTAATTATCATTTTACCATACATACACTAAAAATGCAGGTAACAAGAGATGGCGTTTGCAAGCTAACACTACACTAATCAAACAACGTATCAAACTGTAAATAAATGAAATAAATTACAACAAAAGTCACAGTAATACATATCATTGTTAAGTCGTCATGGCCGTAATACAGTGGTGGCTGTTTAAAGTGAATATTGCAGGTAAAGTTAAAATGACCATTCCAGTAGAATTTAATAAATTATTATAAAAATAAAATAAATTATAAAAATACAATAAATTGTTATAAAAATAAGCAGTTACATGTTTTAAACTAAACTATTAAACAAGAAAATACTTAACAAAAATCTTAACAGGAAAAATGTAGCTATTACTAATCCTTACTTCTAGGTATGTTTTTTTCCATTTTAATAGAGGATTTTTTTTGAAAGACAGCACATTTAATTTAACAAAATCAATGATTTTACTGATAAGCATAACATTACCAGGCATAAATTAGTGTTTTGTTCTAAATGACCCAAAAAAGTCAGATTAATTTCCTTTTCATCATGGCAGTGAAGAGCAAACCTAAACTATTAGTTCAGTCAATTCTGCAAAGAATGAAGGAAAGCCCTATCACTGATTGTGAATCTGTACTCATTAATCAAGACCCATCCAACACATTTTACACCCAGTTTAACATTGCAAATTGTGCTAAGTGTCTGTTTTTTCAGTAGCTTGATTTTTTTTATGTCTCATACCAGCAGTATATTCGGTAGTTTTCTAAAAGAATATATAAAATCCCAAAGCATTTTCAATAATAATATAATTATTATATATATTATTGATAATATATATTATTGATCATAAATATAAAGATATCTCACATATCTCTCAGGGCTTCCCAGTGATCTTCCATGGTGTAACTGGTGTTGACCAACGTGAGGCCAGCAGTCCCTCATTTTTCAATGTAGCAGAGGTGGAGGTGCTGATGGACTATGTGAGGAAACTGCTGCAGACACAAGGCAAGAAGGGCCTGGCTACTATTTCACCCAGTGATATAGGCATCATCGCCCCCTACAGGAAACAGGTCTGAATTTATTCAGCACACAGAATTCAACAGCTCATTGTTGCTTCAGATTATTTTCATCCAAATATTATGTGTGTATGTATGCACACACACACACACACAAATATATTATATATAGAATATATATCCAAATATAAACATGTCAAGTGGAAAAAAATCTGGAGCTGTTTTTTTTTTGTGGGTGTTACACAGGTGCAGAAAATCCGCAAAGCCCTGGACAAAGTTTCAAAAGACCTTAAACTTAAAACCATGGACAGCCTCAAGGTAACTAAATATTTCACATTTAAGTAATGTGTTACACATAAGAGAGGTAGTGTCTTGAGTTTACATTTGATGTCTTTGTTTTTGCATATCAGGTTGGTTCGGTGGAGGAGTTCCAGGGTCAGGAGAGGAGAGTAATCATGGTGTCTACAGTTCGGAGCAGCCCTGATTACGTAGAGATAGACAAACATTTCAACCTTGGCTTTGTCAAGAATGAGAAGGTAAAAAACTTAAACTCATGAACTAAAACTGTACCCCTCACAGTATGCACATAAAACATCATGGTGACACACTCTTTTTTTTCTCCAGAGATTCAACGTGGCTGTGACTCGAGCTAAAGCCCTGCTGATTGTGGTGGGAAACCCCAGAGTGCTGAACACAGACTCTACCTGGGCCCGGTACGTGTCACATGGCTGTGATGTTAGCATGCATGTATTAACTTTTAAATGTAAATTAAAAAGAGAAGTCCCTGTTAAGTGTCCTTTTTCCCTCTCTCCTCCTGCTTGTCTGCAGATTCATTCAATACTGCTGCGATGAAGGAGGCTACACTGGTTTTACACAAGCAGAGGAAGATGAGGACGTGGTGCTGAGACTGTCTTCCCTCTTCATCAGCATTGAGGCTACGGGTGACTGATGCATATCTTTTCAGTATAGCCCCAATATAACCCTCCCCCTTTAAAAATGATTTTGAAATTTTGATGAAATTTTCACCTTTCTCTCTCTAAATGTTTACAGTGGAGACAGCAGAGAGTGTCGTCCAGCAACAACTGGACCTTGAATGGAGGAATGACCTGTGAGGGACAAGAGATCTGAATCTTTCTGATTGTCCTAAATGTTTAAGGGATTCATATGCTTTGTATTTCACTAAATTGAAACCAAACACCCATACCACTGTTTTTCACATTCATTCTCAGATTCTCTGAAAAGGGCTTAATGGTACATTTCCACATTAAAGATACACTCCACTATTCATTTAACAAAAACATTAGTCTCAAAAATCTTATTGTCAGGTTATTGTCTTTTCAATGCCAGTGATGTGAGCTTCACCAAAGACCAAGAGGACCTACCTCGGTGGACTGCACTGATATCACTTTTAAATGCTCCTTTCATCCTTTTTAAAATAACTGCAAATTATCTTATATTATATTAATCTTATAATTATATTATAGTCTTAAATCTTAGATTAAATTTTTAAAAATTATTTATGTTATTTGAAATGAATTTTTCCAACCAAAAAAGTGAGTCTCAGGTTTTTAATAATATTCAGTGTTTGAATTTGCTCATTGACCGCTACTTTCTTTGATTACCATTCCTTCATGTATTTTTATGATTTGTTGATCCATTGAATAAACTCTGCAGAAGTGTCAAATGTATTTTTAAATCTCTATCACTTTTTACATCTATTTTAACTGATATTAAATAAAAAAATGTTATAGTCTATTTGAATTTAAAGTTGTTTTTTTGTCTGAATGATTTTTTTTTGTCAGGTTATATAATCAAATTCCTACCAGAAACTCTAGAAAAAATATTATTCCAAGACACCATGGTATATTTTGGAGATAGCAGTATTTACATTTGATTTGTATAATTAGCAGTCCTTTTGCAAATGGAGCAGCAATTAGTCTGTGGTCCTTGATGAAAGACAGGGGAAGCTGAGGAATCATTGCAGTTTTCTGAATTTGGCTTTTATGACTCAGCCACAGCTCACATGGGCTTACATGAATTTTACATTTCTCTGCTCTTATGTTTTCCTTGTCTCTGGAGTGCCTGATGCATGTAGAACTGATGTTTAGAAAAGTCAGTGGAGAATACTGACTAACACAAAGCAGTTTAGGTTACTATACAAACTGATTTGATTCAATAGTATTTCCTACTTTTACCATATAACTGTCGGAATAATTACGGAGAGAGATACAATTTTAAAACTGTTGATTATCATAACTGTGAGTCCACTGTCGTAGTTTTGTTCAGTGTTAGCAAAATAAAACGTCCTCTGTGTAAGGAGGAACACTGAGGGGCAGCTGTTCTGCAACCTCTGACCTAGGTTTGGGGGGAATCCCAGGAAAATACATGCAAACTAAGGGGCCTCCACCTGCTCGAAAGGCAGCTTCAGAGTCCCTACTCCTTGCAAATTTTAAAATTTCCAGTATGACTCATTATGCACACAAAAAGTCCTACTGATTTTTTCTTTTTTTTTAAACCTGCTCTCATGCTTGAAACCTTAACATTTGACATCAACATAAACGTCAACAAAATAAAGAACCTAATGTCAGCCTTTATGAAAGCGTCTTAATACCGTAGAGAGACCAAAAGACTGACACTTTGGTTGGAATGTACAAAAATGCAATCCCATGCTTTTAAAATTTTTTGTTTGCAATGAGATTAAAATTACTAAAAAATAAAGTATAAAAATTGAATAAACAGGGTAAATCTTTTTAAAAAAGGCCCCTGTGTCATCTAAAAATCAAATTTAGAGCATCTGAGGCCAAAACCCAGGATGAAATTTATGGTCATGGAGGAATGTTTGACTCTGTGTCTTTAAGGATGTTGAAGTTGTGTGTCGACACGGTCACTGGGCCTGATAGGGCTTTAATGTCCTTGGCATTTTTATGAGAGCAGACTCTAAGTGTCTGGAAAGATAAGCACAGACACTAATAAGATGAGCCTCGAAGACATTCCACACCCCTTAAATGATACTTAGCTAACAAAAGACAACAACTGAGAGCTGCACACGGATTGTCAGGTGAACTCTTGTCTGATGACGTTATTAAATAAGAATGTGCAAGACATACAAAGACGTTAAAAACTGAGTGAATGTCAATTTTACTTTAATCTTTGGGTGTGACTGTGCCCATGTGCGTATGCTGTACCAAAATCTTCTCTATTAACAGATCTGTGTTGTATTAAACATACATATTGAAGCAAGGACAACTTAGACTAATCTAATTTGGTCATCTAGTCGTCAGAGTAAAGTTAACACAACATCAAAACGTCCCACAATTCAGAGTACAAAGAAAAAAAGTTTCCTTGAAGTAGCAACATCTGATGTTTGAATCGGTTTCCTTCAGAAATTTGCAAAGCATCATCAAAGAGTCGGTTAGGTACAATAACCACAGCTCTTTTGTCAGTTTGGCATAGTTCCATATATGGAAACTGCAGTTCACCTGTTGCAGAGCATAGTTTTAGTTTCAGCGGTCACAGCACGCTTATGAGCCAAGTGCAGAAACCACAACTTATGGGTGACAGACAGAGCCTGGTGCCAGGTCTTGACACTTTGCTCCCACAGTGTCAGATTACTGAACAAAGCAAACTTATTTTCACGGGATTAGGATGATATCAGGCAAATTCCCAAGAAATTAACAAAAAATACATACAAGCTGCCTGTGCAAGGTGCCACCTCGGGCCCGAATAAACACTGCCTCTCAAATATGGATCATGGCTGAACTAAGAGCAGACTCTTGCCCTACAGAGAATTTTTACATGGCAAATAGCACAAAATATAATCAAAATGAATTGATAGGTGGCTGACACATGTAAAATCTTATTGTAGAGATTCATCCATGTTCGGGAAAACACTTTATAAAAAGAAAATTTTTAAATAATTGGTGGTATGTGTGTGAAGAAAATAGACTGTTTAAGCTGCAATTATATGAAGAAGTCTTTGTGGATAAAATCAAAGTAAACTCCTGCCACCTTTTTTTATTCACAGCTCCCTCCGTACCATTCATTACAACAGTGTTTGGTGTTTTCCTTTGCATTTCGTGTCTCACAAGCACACACTTCCTGTTAAAACTCTAACGAAACTCTTAATTTGATTGTATTCTGTTGCACATATAAGTAATAAAGATAGTTAAAAGGTAATAAACTACCTTAATTATCAAACTAAGTAGCCTAAATAATCAACAACTTCATTGTCTGTACCTTCACTAGCTCGATAAATTTGTATAGATTAGAAAAATAAATGAGTAATTTATTTTGGCATATCATGATGTTTTTTGATGTTGATCACCGTCCTCAGAAAGTCACAGTAACGCCCACATGACCGTTTTCAATCAGTTTCAACTTTAATGACAAACTCTAAAATAGCTTATCATTCCAATTATCTACAGACGCCTTTTTTTTATTTATTGCATTATTACTTTTTGTAATTAAGACAGATACTGACACAGCTTGCGGAACATTTTAAACCCCCCATTATTAAATTCACGTCACTTTGAGTTTCGTTTCCTTTGGCTGGCAGACTGAGCGGTAATTGACTCTTGCAATGTTGCAGCTCCGCACCATGAGACGCAGAGAGGCACCGCCCATGCGGACTGTGAAGAGGTGAAGAAGGATCCCGCCCGCACTGGGATTTCCTGTGAAATGCTAATCATCCGTGTGTCGATGAACCACAATCTCAGGGGTCCTAAGGGAGTTTTGACCCCAAGAAAAAAAAAATCACGCTGGATCCCACAAACACAAGGTTACTCCAACACACTGCGCATAACAACACACGCAAAAAGGGAATGAATCCACTCAAAGCTTTACAGAACCTGACCTCTGCAGACTCACAACTCTGTTGTAGTCCAGTTCACTCACTGCGTGATATTCACTGTCAGTGAGTTAGCTCTGAAAATAAAGCCTAAAGCCTTTACAGTGAAATTCACATGTTGAAAACTACCATCTTTTATATTTTATTTATATGTTATCTTAATGATAAAATTTAAAAATCTTTGAGTTCTTGTGATCGAAAGGGACTTAATGATTTTAAAAAAAATGGTCAAATAATAATAACGATTAAATTTTACACGGATCCCCTGTAATTATGCCAACTGATATGTAATTCAGCACAGTGCTGCTTAGCTTCTTCAGCCTGCAGGAGCAAGGCTGGCTCATGCGGAGTCTGAGGATGGGGAGACAGAGATGCTGAACCTGGGGGGCCTGGCACTAGGGGCAACACGAATAGCTGATTAGCCTGAATAACCTGCTTTTAGTTGGTCTGCATGTATTAAATGTCGACTCAAAGAAAATAAATATGTAGACAATCCAGATTTCCTGTGAGGATTGTGTTTCTTAAGTAGTTATGCTGTATAGGTGATGAAGAAATCTCCGCTGACACCGAGTTGATTGAATAAAAACAAGTTCATTACAAAAAAGTTCAGTATCGATCCGGTATTCCGGTTTGCGTGAGAGGAGATTCTAAGCCAATATGAATCTCCGTCGTACATCTCAAACATCCCACTTATATAGGCCTCGGTGCAATTCTACACAGGTGGCATCCATCAACCACTGTCCTTTCCATGAACCCTGCATTTGAAGGATCCCACTCCTCATAACAGGAAGAGACCCCAGTACTAGAAACACCTACTCCCTCGGCCAAGGCCATAGGGTAGGTATTTCAGATCAACTAATGTCAGGGAGTAACTCTGTGGCCACAACTGATTGGATCCACCATTGATCCACCATTCATGGACTGATCTCACCTTTATTTTGAAAGAAGAGAATGAGGCACTGTCGTTGTTTCTTCTCTCTTTACCGTCTTTCACTTATCTTTTTCCTTTTCTGGAAGCCAGAGTACTTTTTCATATTAGATTTGATTTTGCAATGTCGCGCTCATCATCACTTTACTCATCATTTGCGCTTGACTCAGGAGGACGACTGAACCATTTCACGTATCAGAGGGGGGTGTCTGGTGATACTAACTCTTTGGAAGTTTTTGTTTGTTTTGTTTGTGTGCTTTGCAAAAAAATACACAAACAAAACAATGGAAGTAAATCATGAATTTAATGCTATATTAATTGATTATAAGTTATTAAATTAATAATGAACAAAACAACAGTATTCTGGTATTTTTAGGGGTCCCATCAGTCATAGGCTCTTATAGTCTCTAACTTATTCCCCCTGCCGCACATCCTACATCCGCATTCAGACAATAGCTCGAACTTCCTCTGATTAAAAAATTTCGCTCTTTGATTATGGCTAAAAAAGGATTATCATGGTGCCGTCAGGCTGGACACGACTTCTACAAGTATTTAAAAGATACAAATCAAACCTCCATCACGGACAGAGCTGAGCTCCAAGTCATTTACAAGGAATTCAGAGCAAGGTAAGATATTTGATTTATTTTAAGTGTATGTTTGACAGTTTTTTTAAATAAATGACTCCGCAAGTAATCCATATTTTGTCGTGTGTATTTTAGGAATGCGGGAACTAAATTTCCTTCCTTCGCTGCAGTCCTTTTTGGATTGAAATCTGTCAACAAAGTAATAATAAAAAGAGGCAGTAACGTTATTTTCTTCAACTTCACGGTATGTACTTTCATATTTATATATGTGAATTATCTATCTATCTATCTATCTATCTATCTATCTATCTATCTATCTATCTATCTATCTATCTATCTATCTATCTATCTACTAATTTTGTTGTTTTGTATAATTACCATGTAGGCAAACGGTAAACGCATTCACAGCTCTTTAAATGTGATCAAGGAGGGATCCGTTATCTGAAAATTAATGGACGACGCAAAGCAAGTTTCCGGAGTGGAATAATCTGGAGTTAGATTTAAAAAATGAATAAATAAAAGAGTTAGATATTTGGTCTTTATTTTCTCATTTACACTACAGCTTGTGTTCAGGCATACTTTGTAGAGGAGAAATACTTTGGTGTTCATTTGCTCAGTGTTTGGGAGCGTGATCCAACTCCTCTTAGGTGTAAATTAAAGTTAACCAAGAGGTCTATTGATGCCGCACTCAGACGTCCTCAGTTGAACTCTGTCATGGCTCGTAGGTGGAGTTTTACTTCTCACACTGTAAGGCTGTGAAGGATTTCCTGTTAACCGACTCAAACGAATGCATTAAACCTGACGTATGTATTAGAGGCGACCAGAGCTCTACAAAGTTGTCCGTGTGTCTGTGTTTGTTAACTGTGTTTTGGCTGTGCAATACATAGGGAGTTGGTAATGACAATGTTTTTACAGCTTTGCTGATGTATCCATTTCTTAATTATTTTTCACTTTTTATTGAACCACACAATTTGGCATCTGGGTGCCCTCACATCAGTTTTAGATCTATCTTACTGCCCTTCTAGTCATCAAGGAAACCAGTCCGAATGTTAGTCTTCATTTAAAACGCTATGATGCTGGCTGTGTATCGGGTAGGTTTGTAGATAGATTGGACGATTTAAATTTGTAATTTAGTAAATAAATATGTTTAACTTACTTGTAGTAATTCATTATTTATCAGTAATAATTTGACTACACCACCCCAGCAGGCTATACATAAAAATTATTATTATTATGAGTATACATGATGTGGTTTCAGTGGTTTTACTCTTGTTGTGCAAAGAAAAAGAATTTTCTCTACCCTAAGAAACAGTTTACAAAAGAAAATGTTTAGAGTAAACGTTTAAAACAATTATACGTCAAATTATGTATTCTTAATTATACACAAAGAAATTACTGTGGATTAGGGTGATACAGCCAAAAAAAAAGTATTCTATTTAGAGTTTTAGCAGTTGAAATTTCATACTTGCTACTTATTTTATTCACCTTTTCTCATATTTTAGATATTTAACTGGCACATACCGGTAAATCAAAGTATCCTCTCTCCTGTGTTAAGCTCTCTTATTTTTACTATGACACACTCTGTCTCAGGAGGAAGACAGCCATGAGCCTTGTTGATAATTATTTAGCCTTATTAAAAATTATACAACATTGTAAGGTTTTGTTTTATTTTTAGTTTTCAGATTAAATGTTTCAAGCAAACAACTTTTCACTGAAAAAGCAAATGTGTTGCTCCCAGCACAAATGACTTCAAAACTTCTCTGTTGATGTACGGAGTTGAGGGAGTAATTTTCTTAGAAGCTCAATTACTGTTCTGGAAAAAAAAAACATGTTTAATGTGGTGATGCAAAGGTTGAGGTTATATTTTGCATATATATGGTTTCTGGTGTGTATTTATACTAAGAGCAGTCAGGGATGTACCATTATGTCCACTCCTGCCAATAAAAATCATTAAAGATAACACTCAGTTCTTTAATAGTAGGAGCTTCCATCTAGCCAAAGACAAAACTGACTCATAGTGATCCTGTTCACAGGTCAAAGCTCATTATCAGAACCAATGGCATTCACGCAGACGCCGTCAGCCAGAGCGCCCCCAGAGTGAAGCTGCCAGCCCTGGAATAGTGCAGAACTTCTGCCTTGGAGATGAAGCAGACACAGAGATTGGAGAATCAAGACTGGTCAAGTTTCTAATGAAAGCACTTGAGACAAACAGGTAACAAAGTCCTCTTTCAATTATGACGCTCTTAAAAGCCCTTTCCATGAATAACATTAACGTGTGCTTGCATTAAAGTTGTGAATCATACAGCTTCTCATTAAACACTTAACTCTCATCAATTTGGTTCTATTTCTCTATGCAGCTATACTATAAAAGCACATATTAATGAGTATGTTTAAAGTATGATGCATTAAGGGTGATTTTCTAAGTGACACAGTAATCTGCAGCTTTGTAACTTTTCCTCTTTTTGCTCCCGCAGAGCTCAGTTAGTCTCCGACAAATGGGGCATCTACATCAACTCTGACCAACCGTTCGAGGATGGAAAACTTTGCCTGTCTGTAGAAGAACATAAGGTATTAGTGTTATGAAACTTTAGTGTTCTGTGATGATCATCTGCTGAATTAGACAAACCCATTTCATGGTACATATGTTTTGTTTTTTTTTGAAACAGTGTGTGGTGAATCTCAAAGTAGAAAACCGTGGATCAGAAACATTGTATTTCACCTATTACACCCCGCTGGGCAAGTTTGAGTACTTAAGTCTGAGGGATGAGTACGGAGTGACCAGAGCAAACCCCCTGTGTCTTAAACCAGGTAATGTAACCATCAGTATGCCATATTTGCTCAGCTGAAAATATATGAATAAAAAAACCCCCATGCATACAAAAAAACATTGTTATCTGTTCTGTTATATTTTCAGGTAGCAGCTATGAAATCCAGGTTCAATTCAGCTGCAATGTGATTAGTTTCTATCCAGCTACACTTGCCTTTGAATTCAAACCAGACCCGCAGCCCTCCACCACTGCATTTTACATTGTGCGCTATATTGAGGTCCGGTATATAACTGCCTTAGGACGGGAGCTGGCACCTACAGCACCCTACAAACCTCGATCCCTCCCTGCCTGGACACCTGAGGTTGATTACAGGATTGTTGATGGAGTGCGACCTGAAGGGTTTGTTCACTTAACAAAGTTAAAAGAACAGCAAATCTAACAAATGACATATGTCTCCCAGTGATGTATCCTACCTTTTCTGTTTTATCTCCTCTTCACAGGATTTTTATGCCACAAGATGAATTTAAGCTTAAAAAGTATCCCATGCCACCATATATAGAGGAGCTCATCGAGTCACTAAAGCGTTCTTCTTCCTCATTTAATTCAAAGTAAGTTCAGCTCAGTTTTTCATTTCTTTTAACTCTATAAGTGATTAGTTAAGGGATTGCTGGTGTAATAACTTTAGAAAGCCTTAACTCATTCGTATATTATGAAGTAGATGTTAACATTTTATATGAGACATTTTTGTAGATTTATGCTTATGTACAACTATTTTGACACAACAAATATATTTAGGACAATGTTGTTAACTAACTTATCTGGCAAATTGCAACAGTATTGATACTAAAACGTTCGGCAAAATTTTGTTTTTGTTTTCTTCAACAAAAAAATAAATAGAATAATAGAATATCTACTTCATACTGCTCTATGAATCTTGTTGTGATCATGTTTAGAAACTTTAGCACTTGGTCAAAGTTAGGCAATGATTTGCTCTGAATGCTTGTCTGGCTCCTGAGCTGTGGTTTTTTTTTAAAATTTGACAAACACTTTGATGGTGGTGATTGGCAGCCACACTGACTTACTGTCCTGTATGCAACCAGTGTTATTGTAGATGTAGAGTTTGAGAGGTCCTTTTGTAATCTGAGGTCAAAAGTTGTATAACAGCTGTCTCTCAGTGCCTTTTTTTATGCATTTGGGTTGAGTTGTGTTGTGTTGTATGTGTATCTTTGTGTGTGTCTGTGTTTGTGGGTGGGGGATTTTAACATGGAGCTGATCATATTTTAATATGTAACACTATTACACATTCATATGCTTGAATCTGGCATACAATTTTTTTTTTTGTTCTCTTTGGTCTGTTCAGAAAAGAGTTGCTGAGAAATCCCTTGAGCTGGGAGAAGTACTCTGAGAAATTTCAGCTGCTGTTGCATCTGGAGGAGCATCAGATGCAAGTGGACATCAAGATATACAACATCCCCAACGATGAAAGAGAAGAGGCCGTCATGACCAGGGACACCACCAACAAGAAACTTCTCATTCTGGAGGTTCATATGTTCCTGCTCATTCATTAGTATTAGCCATGTAAAACAAGCACAGTGATCTTATGCTTGTGCAGGTCTCAATATTATGCAATATTATGGGAAAATAAATAGAAGAAAACAAAAAGACAAATGATGTCTGATGTCATATGTCTTTGCAAAAAAATAACCTGCATATTCACATGCTAGGTACCTGGAGTGGCTGAGAACCGCCCGTCTGTGCTTCCAGGCGATGCACTGATAGTCTGTCCTGTAGGAGAAAAAAAAGTGAAGTACCGTGGCTACGTCCAAAGTGTGCAGAACGACAAGGTCAAACTCAGCTTTGGTGCAGAGTAAGATCATGACATTATAGTAACACACAGTAATTAAGAAATAAAAAATATTGATTTATTCGGCTCATAAATATGTTGGTCTCTAGGATTCACGTGGTTTGTCTGTGAATTTGTTTGCAGATTGTTGGACCGCTTTGAAGAAGGCATGAAGTTCAGTGTTGAGTTCACTGTCAGCCGCCTGACTTTGCGTCTGCAGCACAGAGCAGTGGAGCTGGCACTTACACTCGGACTGAAAAATGTGTTGTTCCCTTCTACATCTGGTTTCTCCAATCAGGGGACTGAGCTTCCCAAACTCAGGTGAGTCATGCTAGTGTACAGACTGTATATATTTTTGTATAAAGTGCAATATATTATCTTAACCTGCTAACTGGATGTTGAGACATAAACACTCTCACGTTGAACTCTACTCCCCTGGGGATGACCATGGCACACCCTTAGTGTTGGCATCTGTCCCTGAATGCCTCCTAGTTCTCTGAGTTATCTTCTCACACACTTGCTATCAGCGAGAGGCCTAGCCAATGGCCTTGGTTGCCATGGGGACAGGGAAAAGGAAAAGACAAGTAACATGATACGTATTGCAATGAGGGGACTGTGTGACCTGTGGTTCCCCGTTATACAGCTTAACTAATTTAAGACTTCAAGGAGCATTTTCGTTTTTTCTTACTTGTTGAGAGGATGTGATTGCGTGCATGTTAATGTATTGAATGACTCTCTTTACCTGTAACTCATCTCTGATGTCAAACTTCTCATCCTCTGTGTCTTCCTGTTGAAAGGCTGTTTGACTCAAAGCTGGAGAAGAACCCAGAGCAGTATCAGGCAGTGCAACATATTGTAGCTGGCTCATCCAAACCTGCCCCTTACCTTGTGTTTGGCCCACCTGGAACAGGTACGGCAACTATGACCACAATACTTTGTCTTAGTCTTTATTGTTTACTGTTTCAACCTTTTATCCTGCCAACAAAGCTAAAAATTAAATTCTGAGAGTTTTTTTGTCTGTTCAGGGAAAACTGTGACTCTTGCGGAGGCAATCAAACAGATAGAGGAGAGACAGGCCTCCTGCCACATCCTGGCCTGTGCTCCTTGTAACAGTGCTGCTGATCTGCTCTGTGAGAAGATTCTGGATCATGTGGGGAAGCACAAAGTGTTTCGGATGTACGCCGACTCCTGGGACCCGAAGAGTGTCCCTGAAAAATTACAGGTCAATGTGTTTCATGCATGATGTTTTTGTGAGATATAAAGCCTTTTTTTCAAGCAGAAAGTTAACATTCGTTCACACACAAAAGCCCAACAGCATTTTCTTAAATCAGGCTCATGTCATGGAATAAATTGCCTGAATGTTCAAAGAACACATTAAGGAAACAATGAAAGGATTTCAAATAATGTGATCAAATAATATAATCAAAAGTACAATGCTTCATAGTTTTAAAGAGAGAGAAGACATAACAGATTCCTGACCCGTGAACACACACAGCTACCTTTGTATACTTCACACTCCAACTTGCGTAATAACTCCTAATTTTAACTTTTCTACGTAATTTAACATCATCAAGCACAGGTTTCCTAAAAACATCTTACACAACAGGAAATACAGGGTTTACCTCATTGATCAGTTACTCAACCATCATCCCTTTAAAGTAAGACGCCACATAAGCCAACAGTAACCACAGTACCCACATAAGCTCTGACAGCTCATCAGGGGCTTCTTCTCATAACTTTAGTTTCCAGACAGATGAGACGTCAGCAGAAAACCTTTGAGATGTTAAACACCAATAGGATGTTGAACAGACCACCAGATTCTAAATTAACGTCATTTGTCTTATTACTAGATCAGAAAAACCTAAATAAACCCACTGTGGTGGGCTGGTCAAGCCCCAGTTAACCTGTCTCTGAGCTGTCTGTCTGTCTCTAAACTGTCAGTCTGAGGAGCTGTTGTAGGTAAAACATAAAACAACAGGGCGCCTGATGTGTTTGTCTCACATAACACAGTAGCATTACTTCAGCCTCCTTAAAGAACAAAACAGTTCTATTAAACTCAAAGAGTATTTAATGATAAATAGTTCAAATTTCTCACACAGTCCTTGTGAGTATGAACACTATTAGCAATAATTCCAAATTCAAATGTCTCTGTGGTAGTTGTGTGTATTTATCAGTTCTAGCTCTGATTGGCAGTGATGGAAACATAACTTAAGGGTAGACATGCTAGTTCTGACTCTTTTTTCTGCACATTGCTATGACAGCAAAGCTATATTTACAAACAGCATATGGGATGCTCGCCTCCATTCATTACATTTTTGTCATCTCAGCCACAAATTCTATCTATTTCTGTGCGGGCAGTACTGGAACATGGAAAACACACATACAGGCTAATTTTGGTGTAAAAATGGGCTTAGACTATCAACCTCCATTTACTGTCTGTCTTGTTTCAATACTGCTGCACTTTCTGGTGCTTTGCATTTTTGATACTGTTTTATGTTTTCTAAGCACAAACTTTGTGGTGCTTTTTTAGGCAATCTCTAACCTGAAAGAAGAGGGTTTCGATTTTCCTCCTAGAGAGAAGCTGATGGAGTATAAGATCATGGTCACCACCCTTTTCACCGCTGGAAGGTAGTAAATGACTGAAAATGCAGCTTACTCATCAGCAGCAGTTGCATACACATCTTGTTTATATTCTCTCCCATCGAAAACACAACCAGTCAATTCTGTTAATGTATTTCTGTGAAAGCAAGTTTGCAATGGTGTCTGCACTCTCTGATCTCTGTAGGTTGATCACGAGAAGAATCCCTGAGGGCCATTTCACTCATGTGTTTGTGGATGAGGCAGGACAGGCTGAAGAGCCTCAGTGTGTAATCTCATTAGCAGGTAAAGAAAACAATCAGAAGTGTGTTTTGTTGTTATTGTATTAAAGTTGTTTTGTGTGTTGGTTGATTTTTTGTTATCTGTGAAACAAAGGACTGCTCAAAGCAGGGGCTGGTCAAGTTGTTCTGGCTGGAGACCCCAAGCAGCTCGGACCCATTATTAGATCCCCATTTGCAAAATATTACAAATTAGGTATGTATAGACGCACTCACATACCAGCTCACTATTTAGAACACTCTAGCTTGGATAAAAGACAATATATACAAGGCATTATTATCAAAAATAACTCAAAAATAACTCAGGAGCTGATGATGACTAAAGCCATACAGCTTGAAAGAACTAGTCACTGAAATTACTGCCTGCACATGCTACATGTATGTTATTACAGTATGATTCTTGGAAGTTTCTGATCGCACCTTATAGATGAGCAAATCAGTTTTTGTTAGTTTACACACCAACTTCAAATTCAACATGAAAAAAATATATCCTTGCTCTACTTCTGTGTGTATTTCTGAAGTGTGTGAAGTTAAAATGCTCTGCTCCCTGCAGGAGTGTCCCTCTTGGAGCGACTGATGAATGTTACTCCCTACCAAAAAGACAAAGGCGTTTACAATAATAGCTTTATCACCAAGCTGCTGAAGAACTACAGGTGCAGTCATAAGTCTCTCTTTGCTTGAAACAATTACTTTTAATTTTTTACATCTTTTAATCTATTATGTCCTCTTGCCCCTTTCAGGTCCCACCCTGATATCCTGAAAATTCCAAATGAGCTCTACTATGATGAAGAGCTGCAGGTTTACGCAAATAAAATTTTGCGCGACTCTTACAGTGGTTGGGAACACCTTCCAGAGAAGGCAAAGATACTTCTTGCAACACACACAAACTCTACAGTGCATGTGCAAACTGATCATCAAAAAAAATGAGAGTATAAAAAGCAAGCAATATTGCTGCACTGCAAGACTTAGTAATGACTTTTCTAATCAACATATAATTTAGCAATGTCAGTGTCATTCAGTTTAATTTAATCTATTACTATTTAATCTATGATTAAATATTAACAGTTGTTAATTGCTAATAGTTAACTATTGTTAATAAATCATGATCAATCAAAGTTACAGGAAACTAACTTTTATTGTTTAAAAAAATGAAAAAAATTCCAGTAAGAAAAATCCCAGAACATAATAGTGTAGGGGTTTCAGAGATAGGTGAAAGCAAAGGTAGGGAGTAGTTTTTTAGAGATTAAATTCTGGGGAGGCCTGGACACTGTTATCTTTAAAGCTGCTCAATTAAAGTAACTATCGTCAGGTCTGCAGTAAATAATGTTGTCATAGATCTTGACATTTTGAAAAGGCACACTGGGGGAGTGTAGAAATGGTATAGAAATGAATGCTTAAATGAGACAGTTCAGTTAGTCTCTGGGACCAACACGGGTTTACGAACTTTATGTACTAAACTTCACAATCAGACTTAGAAGAGTGTTCAGTAGTTAAATCTATGACTCCATTTTGTTCATGTTAAAACAAAATAATTATACCTTAAATTTACAAAGCGTGGAAAGTCCAATCATATCTGTCCCTTGTCAGGATTTCTCAACCTCAACAAAAAATTAATTGCCAGTTATTTCAATAATCAGTTTTTGATTTCAATCATCTCTTAAGCAAAACTGTCAAACAGGTTTTGGTTGAAGTTTTTTTTCAAAGTAAAGTGGTTGATTTTCTATCACGTCATTGCCATTAATTGTCTTTATGATTTATATATTTAGTTCAAGTATCTCAGATCTTGTCCTCTGAGAGATTATGATAACCATTTTTCCTAATTAATGAACATTTTTTGGCATGTTTTGGACAAGACAATTAAGCCAAGCAGTTGGTTGAATAGCTGATATGGTCAAATATATTGTCTAAATTTTTTCTGTCCAACATAGCAAAACCCAAAGATATTCCATTTATAACCAAAGAATACAAAAAAATGTTCTTTTTTGAAGCTCAAAAATTCTTTCAAATAAGTCTTTCAAATATTTGCTTATAATCCATTCGTAACATTTTTGTCTTACCTAATAATTATGCCAAGCAAAAATAAACTAGAACAAAGAAAAGTGACGCATGAATTAAATGGGAACAAACAGTGACAGTGATGACACCAGTTTCACACCATCTGATTTTACTTCATAACCTTGCACTTTTTAGCCTTGTTGGACATAAAATATATCTTTAAATGCATTCATAATATTCTTAAAAATAACCTGGTTTATGGAATACAGTGCTGACAAATGACAGAAGAATTAGGCTGATTTTCCTCTACTTAACACTCAAACAGACCTCATATTCTTAACATATTTCAAAAATATCTGTACATCTTACCACACAAATGGAGACCCATGCAGCACATTTTACACTTACTTCGAGTCTAAATCCCAGTTTGAGTTTATTCAACCTGAAAGGCATAGAGTATTCAAAATAAGTTTAATCATTTGATATTATTAATGTTCTGACATATATAAATATCTCACATATCTCAAAGGGCTTCCCTGTGATCTTCCATGCTGTGAATGGAAAGGATGACCAGGAGGCCAGCAGTCCATCATACTTTAACGTTGCAGAGGTGGAGGTGTTAATGGGCTACCTGAAGAAACTGTTGCAGACACAAGGCAAGAAGGGCCTGGCTGTCCTTTTACCAAAAGACATAGGCATCATCGCCCCCTACAGGAAGCAGGTTTGTATTGATTCAGAACACACATACAGTATAACAGCTTGTTGACTTTAGTCCAAATGAACACAATTTGATATGAAAACATAAAAATATTTGTTTAGTGAATCTTAGAATTGTCTTTTGGGGATTTTACACAGGTTCAGAAAATCCGCAAAGCCCTGAAAAAAGTTGGGAGTAACCTTGAAGACCTTAAGGTGACTTAATATTTCACATCAAAGTAATGTGTTACGCTTGACAGAGGCAGTTTCTTAGTTCTACATATATGATGAATTTGTTTGTGTGTCAGGTTGGTTCAGTGGAGGAGTTCCAGGGTCAGGAGAGGAGAGTAATCATGGTGTCTACAGTTCGGAGCAACCCTGATTACTTAGTGATTGACAAACATTTCAACCTCGGCTTTATCGAGAATGAGAAGGTAAAATCATGAACTTGTGCACTAAAACTTTGTATGCACACACAAAGCATCATGGTGACACGCTCTTTTTTTCTCCAGAGATTCAACGTGGCTGTGACTCGAGCTAAAGCCCTGCTGATTGTGGTGGGAAACCCCCGAGTGCTGATCACAGACTCTACCTGGGCCCGGTACGTGTCACATGGCTGTGATGTCAGCATGCATGTATTAACTTTTAAATTTAAATTCAAATTCAAAGAAGCAGTCCCTTTTTACCGTAATTTTTCCCTCTCTCTCCTCCTGCTCGTCTGCAGGTTCATTCAGTACTGTCGTGATAAAGGAGGCTTCACTGGTTTTACACAAGCAGAGGCTGACATGAACTTTCTGATGTCCCGCCTTGACATCAAGGATGAGGCTGAAGGTGACTAATACACATCTTTATTCGGTGTTCAAAAAATGAACATTTTAAATTCATGCTAAAATGGTTTCTCTGTCTTTCTGTCTGCAAAATGTTTTCAGATGAGACTGCTGAGTATTGATTAGCAACAACTGGACCCTGAAAGGAGTAACGACCTGTGAGGGAAAGGGGAGCTGAAACATCTTCTGGTCGTCTTGAGCGTCTTGAGCGCTTGAAGGAATCATTTTGCTTTGTATTTCTTTACTAGATGCTTAAACCAAAGATTCATAGCAAGGTTTTTCACATTTGTACCAATATTCTCAGGAAAAGACTTCATAGCATCTTTTCACATAATCACAGCAACTTTTTAACTTGTTTATCTGTCCAGTTATTCTCCTTTTAACATCAGCCATATGAACTTGATCAAAGGTGTGTAGGATTTAAGGGGATCTATGTGTTGCAGAAATGGATATAATAATCATAAGTATGTTTTCATTTGTACCTTATCACCTAAAAATAAGAGTTGTTGTGTTTTCATTACCTTAGCGTGAACAGCAGGTTTGCCTGCAAAGGAAGAATGAGCATTGGGTGCATTCTGCAACTTCACCACTAGATGCCAATAAATCCTACCCACTTAAACTTGCACTGACCAAAACAAAAAAGTTTTTCATGCCAAAGGTAACTCAATGTAATCCTACTGCTGCCTGAAACACTGGAAAAAATTCAAAGTATACCTTGAACAGTATTTACATGTGATTTATACAATTAAAGATAGTCCTTTTGTTAAAGGGAACGTTTCTCTATCAAACTATTTCAAAATATAAATTAAATGTATGTCTGAAAAAAGAAACTTGTGGTATTTTTAATATTACTTCACATTTGAAAATAATTCCACTTCAAAACATACAAAAGCAAACAGATCCAAACCAGTTAAGATAACGTTGTATTTCAAAAATACTTTATTAACATGTTTGTCTCATCCAACACATCTCACTACTGTTTGTAAAGCACGTCATCACTATCAACATTTTCTCCTGAAATATGGTGTTTGACATTACAGGCATACAGGCACTGTCCAGGAATTAACTTGAGCCTGCAACTCTCTGATCTCGATGGATCTTAATGTACAGGATAGAAGAAAGATTGCCCCAGTTGTAGCTTATGATGGACCATTAAATACACACACAAACACAGTGTGTTCAGGGCTCATTCATGACAGGCCTCAAATGCGCTGCTTCCCTGTGCTCGAGCCATGACACAGAGGCACACACTCACTGCATCAGAAGGCTGCCTGTAAGACAATGAGGTGGTTCAATGACAAGAAAACACATCTGGAGAATATTAATTACAATGTTATTTTAATTTGTGGTAGTGGCCATTGACAAAGTTGGCTCTCAGGCTGTTCATCCCAATTGTGTTTCAATTTCTTGTTCATATCTCAGCACCGTTGTGAGGCACTGGTGTAAAAAACAATGAAACAAACACAAAAAAAAAAATGTTTCAGATGCACCCAGGTATAAAAACTCGTTAGTCCCCATCTCAATAACCTTTAAGGATTGAAGGACTGACTACATTCCTGTTTTTCAATCTCATCTCAAGGAATGTCTCTTGTGTATCATTTCAAATAAAGGTCTTTTACACACTAGCGAATACCCACTTTGAAATAGTCAAGAGAGCCACTGATCTGGTACGCCAAACTAAAGAAGTGTTGATGAAGTTGTCAGTTGGATTTGTTAAAACTTATCCACAGAATGGGCCTGTAACCTGTCTGAATGTCAATACAGTGCACATCCATTTTCCAGCCTGTGGATTACACTAGTGTGCAAATCCCACTTACAGTGATGCATAAAGACATTATTATCTGGATGTGGATTAGCAGTAGAGTTCAGACAGGTTTGTTTTCTGGGAGGCACTGATGACGCCTTGGTAGAGGCAAATCTGTCAGAGCCAGAGAGCGTGACTGAGCATATTGTGTCCCTGACAATAGACTACTGTCTCTGGTGCCAGTATAAGCTATCGCCATGGAGGAGAGATGGACAAAGGTGCAGTCCGAAACTTCCTCACAAAAAAACCCCAAAACAAAACAGAACAAAAAAAGTCACTTCTGCTTCAGTTAATGCAGGTTTCAGTGTGACCGTACTCTAAATTTAGTCCTTTGGGTCAGAGGAAAAAGCCGGGGAAAACAGATGACTGCTGACTCAGAACTTGGTAAAGCAGGACTCCGAGGGTGTAAAATTAATAGTGGTAAGACAGCTAGATGGATTTTGACTAATGGAGACGTTGGTGTACATGCAGCTTCAAGAGCTGTAGGGATTTAGTATTTAATTACAGAAAAACTCAAAACTGTCTGCAACTTGCAGCCGCGAGAGCAAGACGGTCAGTGTGCATGTTAGATACAAGACCTTTCTCTGTAAACAATCATAACACAGAGCCAGACGCATCATATATTTGTAAAGTATATGCACATATAAATACAACCATACATTCATAAAAGAAGGAGGCAAACAGGCTGGTGGAGGGAAACAAAACAAACAAACAGAGACAAAATGGACAGTGTGTGAGTAGCAGAGGAAATAGAGTTTTTGTTTAAAAAAAAAAAAAGGCTGATTTGTTTTGCTTTTAAACAGGTGTGTCAGTCTTTCATATTCTTCTGTGGCGTATCTGCATCAGTGAAGTAAGTATAGTCCACGGAAGCCATTGATTTCTCTTCGGTGTGAAGGGGGAGTCCTCCCTCAGCTGCTAATTAGCTAACTCCGTTCCCTCACAGTAGCTGGCAGCCTCCCCTCTTCTTGCGCTTGCGGACCTGCAGTGCTGCTCTGGTGGCCATCTCAAACACCTCCCTCACGCCGTCCTTGGTCTTGGCGGAGCACTCCAGGTAGCCAAAGGCACTGATGCGGTTGGCCATGTCTCTGCCCTCCTCAGACTTAACTGGTTCCTGGAGGTTTGATGTACAGAGAAAGAGTTAAAAACGACACTGTTGGTGTAATATTACACATGTAAAATAGAAACAGACACACACCTGTTTCATCTTAGCCAGCTCCCTGCGTGTGTGTTCATCGTTCCTAAGGTCCTTCTTGTTACCCACGAGAATGATCGGGACGTTGGGGCAAAAGTGCTTCACTTCAGGCGTCCATTTCTCAGGAATGTTCTCTGCAAGAATGAAATAAAAAAAAATAAACAAAACAACTTCAGCCACTGCACAGTAAATTCCAGTTGTTTCACCCTACAAGGACAGCTGGGAGAGGCCTTGTCATTTCCCTTGTGACTGCACAGACATAAATATCGAGAGGTTACTGACCCCTCCCTGATGCATGGGCGAGTCTGCTAGCCAAAATCTGTCTAGAAGGAGATGCCATGCTGTGATAAGAGTAGACATACCATCTGTGGCATTGCCCATATCAGCACACTGTGGGAGAAAGTCCCAGGGCTGATGACTGTCTAAACAGGACATTGTCTTCATCTGTTTGATATGGTTATTGGGGACCAAGAACACGTAGATCGTAGCCTAAAATAAATGTAATATATTATGTGTACACTTCCAAAAAAAATCCCCATAACCTCCAACTCCACGCAACAACAGAAACTAGGTTATAATCTGAGTTTAACTGAGTTAAAACTCTGAAGAGTCTCTTTTAAGAAAGTACTGATAAGTCAATCCATATTAAATTAATGGTGACTACTCTGTAGGCATGCAAAATGATTGATTCAAACTGCAGTAGCTGGGAAACTTTCATGTATGCAATTACTTCGTTTACTGACTTGAGCAACTAAACCAGCACAAGCAAACTAACAGCCAACTGTAATAATCTCATCATACTCTTGAGGAATCTGAATAATCATTACATTTTCAATAAATCATAATTTGCATGAAATCGTTGCACAAGCAGCAAACAAGGAACTGTGATGAAAAATACAAAAATTACCAGAAGGGAAAAACCTGCATTGAGGATCAGTACTTGCTTTTCCCATGCAAATACTTTACTACACTGAAAGCCTATTATTTGCCCTATCAGTGCCTATCAGTGTGGCATGCAAGTACTGTATTCTCTTCCTGTGTTTTTTTGTGGATTGATTAAATACAAGAGTCTTTGTCTGGTTTCTTCTCCATGTCTGAATAACATTCAAACTGAAGACACAAAAAAAGGTCAAAAAAGTATAGAATGGTTGTTTTTGTCAACAGTTTGATCAGGCTTACACACTTCTTTCTGTAGCAGGACTCATGAGCTTAAGGTCACTTAAGCTGTGCTGTGGTGTCAAGAGTTTTACTTTGTAACTTCAAAAAATGACTTACCTAAACTGTCGGGGCTATCTATGGAGAAGCACATGAGGATGACGTCTGTGTCGGGATAGGAGAGAGGCCTCAGCCTGTCATAGTCCTCCTGACCTGCTGTATCCCACAACGCCAACTCCACCTGAGAGAGACACAGAGAAAAAACAAAACATGCAACACATTACTAAAAAAAAAAAAAAGGTACAGGACATTCCCACACCAGCGACAGAAGGATTATGTCATGTAAAGTGAAGAGAAACAGAGAGAGTAAGGACATCAAGACGATGCCAGATGCCAAATAACTGCAATGAGGAGAAATTTATAACAATTCCTTTGACATTGGGATTAAAAAGCATCCTCCTCAGAGGTGACGATGGTTTCTGCAGACTTTACTTGGGCTGTTAATCAAACTGTTTGCAGTCCCAGAGTGCTTAATTTAAATAAAGAGTTATTAATTTGAGTTGTAACCCAAAAACACACTATGAGTAAGACTTCTACACATTAACAAAAAAGTGTCATTGCATGCATGCATCATGCAGCTTTTATCTGTTACTGTCTCCTGAATGGTTGTTGTCTCTTAGATTTAGCCTATGCAGCACCTTGTTGATTTAATTCTAAAGTAACCTCCAAGCATTACAATCACAGCTGGAAAACTGTGCCCGATACAGCTGAGAGCAGGACAAAAACAGATTAACTACACAGTATGTAAGCAGTTCCTCTGGACTTTTCTGACGTCTCTCTACACTCATGTCCTGCCAAGTTTCGCTTGTTGGCTGACAAACTACTTACCTTGGCAGGACTGGCTGGCCACACTGCCTTCTGACTTATAGTCTAACACAGGCAGGACATTTTCCATGGTATATGAGACAGAGGGCTGAGCTGTACCACGTCTTGTGTCTGGGAAAGTCAGCAACACCACACCATGACAACCCTCAGTCCATTTTTACTGCATTTAAATTCTTTTACCACTAGGTGTCTCTCAGGAGTCTCATCTGTACTTTATTGTACCACTATACTTATCTTTTTGGTCTTCTTTTCCTTGTTGTTGCAACCACAACTAAATATAATTTAATACATAAGCAGAGCAGTGGCCAGCTGCAAGTCCAGCAGTGGCACTGACTTGTTAGGTAATATTTCAAATCGTCACATAGTTGTTTTTTGAGTATGTAAATCATAGTTGAGGGGTTTGAAGTACAGCCAGCTTTTTTATTTTACAGCACAGGAAAAAGGAACAGGAAATGGGACATTAGTCATGATGTATGTGTAATGGGGGGTTCCAACACTGAGCAGGAAGGTGGCACTGATCCATTTCCTGTTGTTGGCTGGAGGTCTGCTGCTATATAACAATGAAAAGACCCAAGGATTTTCTCACAATAAGCACTTATCCCCGTCAGCCTTGATGGCACGTGGTTTATAACCACTCGGGCCAACAGGGTCACTCTGTACATGCTACAGCAGCAGTTTGAGTGTGTCCAAGAAATCTGCCTGATCTGAGGACTGTTTTACATTATCAGTGGTGCAAGATGTAAACACATTCTTTACATAGGTAAAAAAAAAAACTAATACAACGATAAAAAATTACTCAATTAAATTTTTTCTCTAAATATTGTTTTTTTTTTAGAGGTATTAGGTAATTTTACATCTCTAGGCCTCCAACTGCTACATTCAACCACTGAAGAAGTTAAGAAGTCAAATGTCCTTTGAAAACTCTAGCAACTCACAGACATCTAACAATGTGACTAAGGGTCCATGCAGAACTAAAATGAAGCTTAAAATGGACTGATATACTCAAGTAAGTACATGTTTACTCAGTAAGTTTGATTTAATGTCCTTAGTTTCTTTCCACAACTGCTAATTATTCATATTCATCTAAACAAAATGAAAAAAGGAGTCAAACTCAAGATATAAAGTACCTGTTTTCCATCCACTTCAATGTCAGCAATGTAGTTCTCAAACACAGTTGGGACGTAAACCTCTGGGAACTGGTCCTTACTGAAAACAATGAGCAGACAGGTCTTCCCACACGCACCATCTCCAACGATCACCAACTTCTTCCTGATAGCAGCCATCTACAAACAGAATACACTGGTTAGTCTATGTGTTAAGGATTGAGATACAAAATAAAAACAAGGAAATCAGTAAACTGTCAGAAACAAGTTCCCTCAGACGGGGGGGGTACATAATGAAACCAGAAATAGTAAGAGTGAGAACAAGCAGGGAAAAAAAGAGATGATCGAAGTTGTTTTAGAGCAGCGCCCTCTTCCCTTTCCTGGGCTGCGTCCTGTGTGTGAGGTGGAAAACAGAGTAGGACTGAGGGCTCAGCACTAGTCTGGAAAAGCAGTAGGAGGAAAGGGATCAAGGGGAGAGCCACGGTGCTGTGAGTGCTGCAGCCTCTGTGTTCTACACACTGCTGCACATGCATGGCCTCTGGCCACGATCACATTAAAAACGATCCTTTATGTGTCACTTCTGCATCCTACAGCCATGTGATCTACAGCTCTTATTGGTTTTGTTGACACCTACTATATTGCACACAAATTCTCTCTAAGTCTCCTTGGTTGCATCCTTTGAGAGGTGTGTACGAGTGAACCAATATGGCCCAACACACACACACACACACACACACACACACACACACACACCCACACACCCACACCCACACACCCACACACACACACACACAAGGATCAATGGCCATCTCCCACAAGCTGACAATAATAGAGAGAAGGCAGTAGGTGATGAGACAACATAGTGGCTGCCTGCCAGCAGCATCAGCTTTCACCTACCTGACCAAAACAAAGATCCACACCTCTGCACACACTATCTCACACACACAGATCACAGATGAGAATACATCCAAATTCTTCATTTCATTGCTTCAGAACCATTTATTGGCAAAGCCACCTCTACTCTGCTGAGAGAACCAAAAGGCAAAACTGCTTGTGATAAAGTCCAGGTAACTAAACTTAATAAATGAATGGCAGGATGCTTGTGTGAGACCCAAACCTAATAAGCTTATAACAGACAAAAGTAGTTACAATACAACTAGCTGATGCATATTTATATCACTCCAGTAAAGGTGCAGAAATTTGGTATCAATAATCCAGCTCCTATCTGTTTTGGGACTGTGCTAAAAATAAGGAGGTTCTGGGTAAAATTATCAAGGCTTTGAGATATTTTTATTTTTTGTTCTAGAAGTTCACCAATTGTCCCTTACATATACAGACATACATTTTTACTACAAGTAAGACGTTCAATCTCACTTTCTTGCAAAATGTTAACAGACCTCGAATAGATCATTGGTTGAGACTAACTTTATGTTGTCTTGCAATGGAAAAAAATGTACTCACAACCCTGGAGGCAAAAAGACTTTTTCAAAAAAAGTGCAAGGACCCAATGTACAGTATGGATGGAAAGTTATTATTTTTTTTGCTGTGTTTCACAACTCTTCCTTCTCTCCGTTATTTCCACCTGATACATTTAGCTTACTTGTTTAAGACATTATTTCTAGACAATATCTGATGGGTGAATGTGAGGTTGTGGTGTCACTCATGGACAGGCTGCTCCTGTCCTACTGTCGGAGTTTAAGTTCCACACACAGTCACTTCAGGGTGCAAACAGTGGACCTCATAAACTTCATCTCCATAACTTTGTATGGCAAAGTATGTGGGCGCAGACAATGGCTACACGGCATTCAAATGCACAATGTAAACTCAGAAATCAATACTAGATCTTCCACAAATGTTGCTTAAAATAGGAAAGTTTGATATATTTTTCAATATTCTTTCCTCAGTTGAAGTACACAGGCTTACACTTGTCTTTACTTTCTTGTTTATTTTCTTGTTATTTTTGAAAATTACATGCCAAAATCATAACATACCAGTCATTTCACTTCCATGTTGTGCTAAATTCCTGCTTTTACAAAAAAAATTTAAACCAGAAATAAAAACAGATCATTGCTTTCACTAACAGTGACACAGTGTTGCTGTTATGGAAGTCTGCATTAATGCTCAACGAGTACGAGAATTTAGTAAGATAACTTCATCTTGGCCTTTATAAATTCACTGTACTGGAGATTGTTCTTTTCCAGGCGGTTGAACTAGTTAGCTGTGTTGCTTTGCCATGCATACACAAGTCTCATGCACTCTTTGCATACAATTTGCTCTCGCCTAACATCACTTGCCCTAAATCTTAAATACTTCTGAACAACAGAAAACCAACTGTTTCGAGGGACTAGCTCTTTCCCCTCTGCTTTAGCTATCTGATTTTCATTTTCTATTTGCTTTTTGTTGTTACCCCTCTGATGAACTGCCACTTCAAGGTGCATGTGCATCAGCATGACCCCAATAATGAAGCCATAGCAGTTAAATCGCCCCCTGGTGGCCAGCTGTTAGTTTGAGAAATTTCCAGCTACAGAAGGTAATATTGTACTTTTTCCAGCTACAGCAAGCAGCTGTTTTAAATTTAACTTTTTAAAACTCTCTGTACACTACCTACATGGCACTAAAGAGTAGATATGGTGAAGACAGTGGAGTATTTATCAACTAAAGAGCCTGAATTTTTTGTCAGTAGAGTCAGTAGAGACCAAAGACTGGGATAAAAGAGAGATAAAACTAAACTTATATTAGCCAGTTGACTATTAACACAACTCAAAATGAATGAATCTAATGGATGTGTAAATAATAAACTGCTAGATAAAAAGTTCACTAGATCAAGATCATAATACATGTCAGGTGTGTCCATGTGCACTTATGTTTATTTACAGCTTGTATCTCCTGCCAAGTTTCCAAAAAGATTGGTCAATAAGTTTGAGGATCCTTTAAGTGAAACAAGATTTTCTCTGGAATTAATAGAAACCCAAGAAAGTAAAAAATCTTTGCACTTTCATCATCAGTAGGGATAAACAGATATGGTGGCTGTAATATTTGTAGCAGTAATTTTTGCCATGGGAGGGTAAACAGAGTTTAGAGCCCTTTGCGCATAAACAGTTGGTTCCTGTGAAATGTGAAATCTGTGGGTAAGTTGGTAAGGTTCTGTTGATGCAAAATACTCCTTGAAACTAAAAAAAAAATTAAATTCTTATGGGCAGCATTGTGGCTTTTATACGCAGAGTGATCAAAATTATATTCTGTCATGAGATGAACCCTGAAAAAAGCCCTTAAACTAACTGAAAAGGCCCAAGTGTGAGTGCAGGTTCAAGGATGAGATCTCCACATCCTTCCTTTGATTCCCTCAGCTTGTATTGGCCTCTGTCATTTTCTCCTCTACCAACTGTAAACAGCTACCATTTTCACCACAAGAATAAAAAGACAGTTGTTCAGTTTGCTTTTCTCTCCCACGCATTAAATCAGGCCAGTGTGTTGTCAGTTTGTCTCTGTAGAGAGCCACCTGTTCTCCGTGATAGCAGGCTGCTGCTACTCCATACATCATACTGTCACTGCCAGAGGGAAGACACACCAACACACACACCCACACCAACACACACACACACACACAGACACACAAACACACAAACACACACACGTGACTGGTAGCTACAGTGCCGACCCAGAAAGCCTTAGAAAACAGGGATAGTCATGCAAATCTTGTGCTATTACAAAATAATGCAGCTTATTAACAATAGCACTCATGGCATGCATGCTGTCTACTGGCAGCACATGGTGCTTAAAAGAGATAATAGCACCTTCCTCTGGCATAAATGTGAGCGACAGCACAAAGATGTGAACTGGACGCCAAGGACTAATTCTGTAAATAAGAACTGATTTTAAGTTGTGTTCAGCTACCCTCAAAATGTGGTGTAAAATAATTCACTCAAACATTATAATCTTTTTTAAATGTTTTTACAATGCATTTTGTCGACAGTAAATGAAAATAAAATTTTGATAACACTTCAAAAGGAATATTTGGTAAATTTATATAGACAAGAAGATGAGGAGGATATGTTTTTAAAAACTATTAAGATCTTAAGTATGATATTAAAAGAGCAACACAACAAAAAAGGACATGTATTTTTGGGGCAGAATTTAAACCTCAAGAGAAAAATAGCTCTGCATAAAAAACTGGCAAGTTTGGGTACTTTAAAAAAATGTAGATGGTGATGTCAGTGTTTAATATTAAATATGTAATTCAAAATAATTCGAAAGTTAGATTAAACTCACAACCAAGTCTTAACTCATTACATCAAGTACTAACATCAACTATTACCTTGTCACTCAAGCTTAGTGATATTTAGGTATGAGGAAAAAATGTTCTCAACAGCTAAGAAGTGAGTAGAATGTGTAAAGGTTTCTATGCATTTATGATTAACTCATGAACTTAATAGGTAACGTTACTTGCAGATGGCTCCCTTTTTTGTAAAGAGAATACAGCGCAAGACTTTTCTTATATTCAGGAAGTTCTCTGCTTAACAGAAAGGCAATTTGTAAAGTACATTTGTGCAGGCACTTCATGTGTTTTAGTGGATTTTCCCCATGTCATTTCTATTTATCGTCCTTACTTGATTTCTTTCTGTGACTTCCTGCTAAGACATAAACAGTGACGAGGGAGGAGAGAAAAATGAGTTAGGTTACTGGAATTCACTCATTTTATCATTTCCTCTTTTTCCCTCCTTGAGTTTTTCCCCCCAAGTCACCTAAACTAAGCCTTTTTTTTCCAAACACAGGGACTTCAAAGCAACTAGGCCTCTCTCCTCTTCTTTTACTCCTAGTCACATAACTACAGATTTCCATGTTCATTTTAGGTAATGAGAGTTTACTCCATAAATCTTCATACACACTCTGACTATCCTTAGGCTGACACCCACATAACACAGCGAAGGTTGTACATTTTAATTTGTATATTAAGTATTTCAAAACAATACTAACTGGGGCACTTTCCATCCATGACTTCCCAGTGAGTTTAACTGCAGCTTACAACTGTGCTTAAATGTCTTTTTATTATATTACAAGGGATACATTAACTTGATTGATAGCAAATGAAATGCTCCCAAGAATAACATCTCGAACTGATCCTAGCTATTCATTGTTCTGCCATGTGCTTTTGTATTATGATACTCTACTTTGTGTTTTATTCAACAATCAATAATTAAGTGTGCTCTGGATTTTATGTTGTGGTAACTAGGCCACTGTTAGTGTTAGGGGAAAATACTTTTGGGGGAAGGGGGGTGATCAGTAAAAATTTAAAAAAGGAAAAGGTATCTGCGTGGTGTAGAAATTATTCACAGACGCAGCAATGAATTGGACAGACAGGAGCTGTAGTCCCAGTCGGTCACATGACAATTACAGCAGAATAAATCTCAGTGTTACAAAGAACAATGGAAGTGCACTGATGCCACAGTGGTGTGCCATGGTATACATGCAGAAAAGTGGTATCTGTACACACACACACACACACACACACATACATATACACATCTCAAAAAGACAGGTGGTATAACTGTGCGGGAGACTGCATGTTCTCACATGTTGTAGAAGAATCCAATCTTACATAATATTTGCCCCTGTGTGGTGTAGCAAAGGACAAAGTTCTCATTTCTAGCACAGACGCTTATTTCTCCCCTCATTTCTCTCTGGCAGGTTTAGACTCACTCCTGCAGTAGTAACTCATTAGCCAGTCTTGTTCATTAGAAGTGGTTGCGAAAAGAAAATCACTCTGTTAGCTCCAAGAAGGGCGTGATAGGAACTTTCTCTTCTTGAAGTATCAACCAGATTTTTAATCACATGGATTAGCAGGCTCACGGTGTTTACATCAACCCTGCACTTAGTGACCCATTTGATTAAGAGTAAGTAGAGGCCATAAAACTCCCATCATTAGAAGTCACGTACCAGTCCAACTAAAGCAGTCAAAGTAAATTGCTGGGTTTTTCTGTGCACGTTTCACTCAATTCATTATGAAATCATTAAGCATGTTGACTATTTAAAGGCTTGATGCATTTCCAGTTTTTATCTTCATTTATTCTGGACAAGCCAGCTGTTGAAAAATTCCACACTTTAACGCATTCCACTTGTGTTAAAACAGTGGAACTGCACAGATGTAACTATTAACGGAGAGCAGACATTTCAGTTAATAATACGTGCCACAAGCAATGTAATCAGAAAGGGTAATAAAGCGTTGCCTCTATTTCAGCAGCGTTTTGCAGGTGAACCACACCTTTAAACTGCTACTGACCTTTGACAGCTGCTTTTGAAGTCCAGTATTTAGTTCATGTGTGGGAAGCTGTCCGACCTTCCTTCCATCAACAAAAAAGAGACACTGCTCCCTTCAAAGAGAGCCCTTTAATACAAATTACTTCAGGTCACCATACAAAAATTTAGGAAAATCACGCTTTGACCTTAAGGTTATATCTAGTCATAACTAAATAACCCTTATCAACTGGCTTTAGCCACGTTCAGACAGACTTTAGCCCTGCAAGGGAAAACATACAGCCTCTGCCTTCATTTAAATCAGGCCAGTCTGGCAAAACAGCAAGGGGTAAACCTGCCCCAACACACTGCGTTCAACCTGGCTCAACTTTTGCTGCAACTCAACGTGACGTCATCCGGTGCTGCTGTGTGACCTATTAAATACATGCAAGGGCACATTCCTAAGAGCAGCATATTTCTACTGTTTACCTGGTGGTCATTGTGACAAAAGAGAAAATAGTTGCCGTCATGACAACTTGCCAGGGTTGTAAAGTCCTGTCTCTAAGCATTATAAACTGCTGCGCAGAGTTTGGTGTCTGAAAACGCTTCCAACACACAGATATGTGAACTGGGCTTCCTTTGACCAGCAACTTGAAACAACTGGTCCTTGAGAGGGAGGGCTCCTTTCAGTCTGAAAGTTGGTTAAGGTTCTTGTGTGGTCAAGTCGAGCCTGGACTTGAACTCCAATCAAAATCTACAGAGGCCTTGAGTAACAAACTGTCAACACTGGTGTAACTGGTGCCTACTGCATCCAGTTTGTCAGACAAGCATAGAAAATGGGAAGAAACCGCAAGCAAGTCAAAACAACATAACTGCAATCTGAGTGTCTGTGCTGCACTGAGTGAAGGGTCTGGATATGTACATGAATAAAGAAGGTTTTGTTTTTGTACAAAATTTACCCACAAGTCTTCTCTGCCTTTTGCTAAAGGCAGTTCATAAAATGTCTGATTTGGGCTACAAATGTTGTCAATAGCTTCTGAGTAAGGACATAAAAAGGTAAATACAGAATGACGAGGATAATTATAAAATGATAATAAAAGAATCTAGGATCTAGTGTTTGGCAGACCTGAACACACATATATAAATATGTCCTTCCTGCATACCCCCTCAATGTTAAATGTTAACTAAGTATACACTTGAGAACTGAGAGAGTTAGCAGTTATTGACACACTGATTGGTAAAAGCAGCCAAATGGATTCCACATGATGATTAAAAATGGTTTCTGAATGCTCACACACACAACTCTGTCTGACGGTGTAAAAATGTGGGAGAGGACGTAAGCTATGAGGAATGTCTCACCCGCTTTCAACACCTCTCACTCTTTTCTTATAAACACACAACATTTATCCCTCTACCAGTGTCTCTTTCTTTCCCGGCTGAAACGGTGAGGACCTAATTATACATGAAGCTCACTTTTTCATTAACATGAATTTCTGTAAACATATTTATGCTTGAGTTTATATACATGTTCAACTAACTGTCCTTACATGTCCAAAAGCCATTGCTGTTCTGTTGACGTGGTACATTACGAAGATGCATAATTCTTCTCTAGGATACATATCTTTAATCTAAAAATGTGAAGGTATATTAATGCAGAGGTGAGTCCAAATTTAATAGCAGCAGCAAAAAAAAAAAAAAATAACTGCAGCCAACAGTTGCTGCACTTTAGGTTTAGTGACTTGGGCTTGCTGCAGAAGGAGAGGCTGTCTTAATCCTGTCAACACCCTGCTTCAACAGATTTTCATAAAAACCATTCAAAACACTAGTGCTAAAACAATTCAGTCAACAGAATATTACCTCACAACTTCACTTTTATAGTCATGGTAATATTTAAAACAGATGCCTAAAATTTAAAATCACACACACTAAATTTGGCTGTTCTTTGTATTACATGGAAATAAATTCGGGTTTGGGTCTTCGGGTCAAAAAAAAAAAGCAAACTGAGAAAATCCAATTTTGACATATCTGTCTGACATTTAATAAGCCAAATAATGCATTCTTTCCAAAAAAAGGGGGAAAAAAAGATTAAGACGTGTGGAAAATAATCAAGAATTTGCAGCTTTTTGTGCTCCTATAAAGCCTTGATGATACTTCAGGATAGACTCAAACAGAGTGCAGAGTTCCCACTAAAACCAAAGGGTCTGCTGACACAAACACGGACATCACGGCCACTTCCTGTCACCAAGAAGTGGAACTTCTCTGTGTGTTGTTTGCCATGACAACAAAGCATGAAAATAAAAACTAAGACTACTTTATTCATTTAAATGTAGATATATTTAAGGTACAGAGTGCACTGTGGAGCTGAGTAGTGTAGAAAAAAAAAAGAAAGATAGCAATATACTATATAGTATAATATACACTTACGAGAACAATTTCTTTAAGAAAGAGGGAGGAAATAACTTGATGAGGCTGTTTTTCTTTGACTGCTTACAAAATATAGCAACGTTTTACCTGAGGTTGGATTAGAGAAATTCCTAAAGCGGAATTAAAGTCAAGCTCAAATTTTCAAGGTTGATTCACACTTGAGACCTGAAGTCGCTGCTCAGGATCCAGGCCAGGGAAGCAGCTATAGTCAGAGAACCTAACTGGAGCCCAAAATAGGACAGAGCCATTGAGACTCCCCCAGCCCAATTTATCACAGTGCACACAGCTCAGCTCAGAGCGGGGAAGGAAAGGGAGAAATATCCCACAGAATTATCCTTTCATCCGCCTCTGCCCTGAGCCTCTGCTTCGGTACAAACAAACTGAAAAGTCTGGAGGATGGAGAAAGGAAAGGCATGGTGGTCAAACTAAAACATGAGCATGTTGCGGTAATAGCAACAGAAAAGGAGAAACTTATACCAAAGTGTACTAAGCAAGTCTTTGATTAATATTCCATGAGTTTGAAATAAATAAATGGATGAATTAGTCATGGAGTAGAGCTAATCAGGATCTAGTTAGGAGACTTTCAATGGAATTCTTTTTCCAAGTATTTTGCAAAGACTGCTGTTCCATTTACAGACACATTCAGTCTCTGTCGGACAGGTTTTTTTACTCACTACCATCCTGTAGCTCTCTCCCTTCTATCCATCCTCCCTCAGATTCTTTTTCTTCACTCTGTGCTCGTCCCTCCACTTTTTATTTCTGTCTCCCTTGCTCTCTTCCTGTGTTGCAGTGTGATGTCACCATCAGGGACCTAATGTGCTGTATCCTTAGGGTGCTGCATTCCTCCTTTTTGACTCACACAGCACAAATGAAACCAAAACTGACACACTATGGAATCGCCTCCTCTCTACACCTCAACAGTTTCTCTCAACAATCCGGCCCATCTGCGCCTCATGCCAAGCATTTGGTTCTGGGATGACATGCAATATCACTCTATCAAAGTCAAATCCAGTATTGAATCTGAATGCTGTCAGATCATTTTAGGTTTACCTTTCAACTTCAACCAATGACTGATGGTTAAAAATTACTACAACTTGGAAGATGTCTGATCACCTTTTGTTGGTTTAGAAAGCAAGAGCGCTACTTCTTTTTAGTGCAGCCTACAACCAGTAAACCAGGTGAGATGTAGCTTACTGTATTCCAAAGGTCTTGATTCAGAACTGTTGAGTGGATCAGATGACAATACTGGTATAATATGAATTGAAGTTTAACTGTGAAGGAGATAAAAGGGTTTGTTTTAAGAGGTATTTTATTTGAGTGTCCTAGCTTGACATATCCCATGTATTTTGGCAACCAAGAACTGAATCCAAAATAGAAACCTGCTATCATGACCTATTCCTTTGGGCTGTGCTGCTAATGTATCTCATAAGTAAATGTAGCTTTCGAAATTGTCCTTTTAAGGGCTTCCTGAAACTGTAAGCACCAAAATCCAAACAGGAAACTCTCCCGAAGATTGTTTTCCCTGGAGGATTTTCTCATCTGCTTGCTGTCTGTGCGTGATAAAACCAGCAGCCTTCAGACATGATTTTCCATGCGAACATGTTTCTCTGTCAGTGTCTGATATAATAACTGAGAAACAGAAACAATGAATGGCCTAAACTTAGTTTCTCTGGGGTCTCCGTGTGAAAAAAAAACTTTGCTCAAATTTGCTTAATGTGACACTGACCTCCTTGGAAATGACCGCTGATGGAAAGTTGTACAGACTAATCAAAGACAGGATACAGTGAAGCAGTGTGTTGAACACCTTTGCTGATAAGCACCTATAGCTTAACAATAAAGTGAGTGTGAGCTGGTAGAATGGAAAAAATTACAATATGAGAAAGCCCCTTTTGTCCTTGCACTACTTCCTAAATCTTTGCCTGAGAGAACTATCATAAGCGTACTCCGCCAAATGTGAAGCTCGACCTGGCACATACAATAGACAAAAAGTCAAACATTCATTGTAGGTCAGTGGTAAGAGCATCCTGAGGGGAACAAAATGGGGGGCTGCACCAGGGTGAAATCCCCTATGGCATTCAGTATGTAGAGTTTTGATCATTTATAATCTTCAATAAAGGCTTTCATACTGAACCAATTGCGCAATTCAGCTGTCTTCTGATATGACCTCGATATGGCAAGAAGATAAGGTCAAAAGCTCACATGTTTAAGATGGGAGATGCACTATCATAACTATAAATCTGTCAAGTACAAACACCATATTATTCTCACTTAAAATATGGGAAATTTGAAAAATTTTATGGAATTTCTTCTATCATTTTAAAGTGGAATTGTTGATACTGATTTCTATCCAGTACTTATTTTTTCCTAATGTTATTAAATAAGACTGTGATGAACAGAACAACAGCTGCCATCAACTAAGTTTGACACATTATTTTTCAAGACTTCCTTAATCTAAATAGTGAAGAACATGATTCAAAACATTAAGATTGATCAGTTTAAATTATTGATGATACAGATCATTCTTTTGTGTGCTCATTTAGTGGCCAACTTTAAAGCAGTGCATGAAACAACATTGTTGAAATAATGCCATTTTATTTGATAAATAAAACGACCTCATGTTTGAATCTGAATCAACTAATCAGTCCACTGAAAATGAAATCTTCAAGTCACTTTTCATTAGTCAATCTCTGGTTCTATTTTTTCTACGGTGTGATGGTTTGCTGCTCTGTCTTAAATCGTTGTAAACTGAATATACTTGTTTTTTGGACTGTATCACGCGGGGCACACTGTTTTAGGAATTTAATAGAACCAATAATTATTGGGAAAATGCTTGTAAGGTAAACAATAAAAAACCACTAATCATTCCTTGCTCCCCTCTATGATTGCTCTGAACTAGCTGGTCAACATGTTTTGACGATGATGCTTTTTCTGCCATGCTATGTTTATCCACTACATGCTCTGAAAACTTTGCAAACATTCAATTAGTCTATGTTTTTAACTGAGAAATTCAATGTCATCATTTCTCTTAAATTTTTTTTTTGCAAGGATGTGTTAATGCTGTTTTCATTCCAGCAAGCCAGTATACTGACCCACCATTTACTGTATTTGTGAGTTCTGAGAAGTTGGTACCGAATTTTAAACCCACTACAGCCAACTTCACACAAAATAGCTCTAGATTACATCACTTGACTATACCATAATGACAGTCAAACCACAATTTCGATGACAGTAGCAGACATCACTTCTGCTTTTACATTAATGTTGTCAAGATTGGGGGTTTCCTAAACACTTCCTTCCCCTTTATTAGCACTGATTTCTGCTTTCTTTGTGTGTTTTTGTACCACTTCCACTACCTGCCTGCAACAGCTTGGCCAGCAGTCAGCTGTTCAGCTTCAATGACATCATACTTTGTGTTTTTGGTGCCTAAAAAAAAACCCCAAAACATTTTACATGCAAGTATGAACATATACAGACTAGAAAAGATGTAGGTTATAATTAAAAGCACTTCTACTGTATTTGTGCCTGCTCTTTAACATCCTGTGTTTGTGTGACAGAGAACAAGCACACATGGGAGTAGTCCAGTTGATGCATTACAGAGTTTTGCTGTGTTTGCTCTGCAGGCCAGATACCGGTAGTTTTGTTATGGGGAACAAGCCTGAGTGAGATACGAGGGTCTGCGCTTCAGTAACCGAGCAGCATAACAAGGGTGTGGTGACTCAGAGAGAGGAATTTCCTTGGGACAGACTCACATTTTAACAGTCACTCGGAGAAGGCTTTTCGACCACATAACCAAAGGAAAAAAAGGTTACTCACTCGCTAGCTTAAATGTGTTTTGGTATTTTTTGTGTTTCCTAGTTTGTCCCGTCCAGAGGAAAAAGATCCGATACTAACAGTTCCTGTTTACTGGACTAACAGGTTTTCAACTAGAGAGGGGCGATGAAGTTTTAACAGCGAGTAAAGATCGGCTTTGCATGCCTTCGCAACTCAAGTCTTTATGATTAAATTACATAATGAAGTATATTACTGGTGGGAACAGGGCTGGGTTTATGTGGCAGGAATGCTGATATGAAGCATATCTCGGACGGGACACGACCGGAGGGAACAAACAGGAGTGTCCCCAGTTAATGACACCTTTCTTTCACGTTATTATCGACCAAACGTCGAAACTCTTTATCCATTCGGTTGAAAAAACTTCTTCACAAGTAACAGGTTTCAATTCGCCGAACTGCAGTTGAGTAACTGTGCTCATTAACGTGTTCTAAGAGCGGTTACCGTTAAAACTACGTTTCCTTCGAAGCTCAAACTCGGTTTAACAACTCAAGGTGGTCTGAAATTAAAAGGAAAGTACCCAATACGATAATTTGTTCACTTACCGTTCCTAATAGTGTGCTTTCAAATACCAGAGACCTCTGTGTTTCCCCTCTTGCGGTTGTTCTTCGATGAAGCAGCTGTAATCAGAATAGCCGGCCAAGCAAACGGCCAGGCTGCTACTCACAAGACCCTCCCTTAATGCTGCATTCAACGATGCCTCGGAAAATTAAATAAGACTTTTCTGAATCCTTTTCCTCGGAGCCCATCAGTGATGCAAGGATAGTGATTCATAAGCCCACGTTTTTTCCCCTAAAATTTCTTGTTTCGTAGGTATAATGTTAGAAATTAGTAAAAAAAAAACAACTAACTAAATTTAAAACAGGAATTTATATTGCATTGGTATTTTTTGCAGGGAAAACTGCTTTCATTTTAAGAAAATACATGCGAAATTGTTTTATGCAGTGTCTTAATTTTATTATTTCTGCTCTAACTTGCGTATTTTCTGCCAGCTTTTCTCCTCATATGTCATACTTAAAATCACAGCGGATCACTCCTGACAAACTAAAGCTATGTTTTGCTCTATCATGCCTTGGATTTCCTTAAAACTGTAATATTAGGCAATTTCATTTTCCAAAAGGCATCTCCTGTGTCAAACAATTCTACTTTTCACCCCAATTCCATACTAAATGTCTATTTTATACTACTTTTAGTGTCAGTGTGACGGTGGGGCAAATCTGCAGTTAGTATACAATAAATAACGATAATGTATTGTACAAACACTGATGTCAGTTTTTCTGAGGGTGCGTTCAAACGTGTTCTCAAGTCTAAGCTGGCAGAAATCACTACAGTTTTATGCATTCAGCACCTAAACCAAAAATGAATCAATAGGCTTTCTATTTGTCATTTTACATGCATTTAAGCTCATGCATTAAAAAAAAACACAAACTAGAGGTGTACAATAAGAGTAAGCATTTTAAACGGACGTTACAGCGTATACAAACCACATACTTTTGAAAGTCAACTAAATTAGAAAATTCCCGATTGAGCCTAAATACAGCAAAGCGTTTGAGATTCCAGCGCCTGCACCTCATTGGCTGAGAGGATTTAACAGTTACAATGTCCCCACCCCTTTACGGTTAGAGAATAATGACATCATTTCTATAAAGTGGTCGCCTGTCATTTAAATTTTCAGCATTGGTTAGAGTTTCTGTTTTCTTACAATAGATTTTTTCCTTTTCAGTCAATGTTGAAGATCCATCATATTGCTTTTTATTTGGACTGTTATCACTACAGTTACTGCTGTTAATATATAATTAGTGTCGTATATGGATATGGACTTTGACCCAAAGTGCTTTTTTTCCCACAGTGCAGCAGGAAATCACACAACAGGGATTTGAGCTTTTTAACATGCTGTTCTCTCACTGAGTTCGTTAGTTCATTCACCCTGGAGTGCTGTACACTGTAAAAACACAGCAGCTCCATGGCCTACAGTATTATCAACCACATAGAAGCACCCACAACTCTTATCAAAAAACATATCTTTAAAGGTCCCATCTGAAGTTTTATTGTACCCCATGAAAAGCAACTATGGGCAAAATTAGGCAGAAGGGAGTCAAAACAAGGATTTAATTGTTTAGAGGCTTGAACCACAAGATTCCACAACAAACTGAATGTGTTTTATATTCTGTATCCTGGCTCGTTCACAGTAATTTGGACAGTTCTCTGCAGTTTCCATGGTAATATCCACATACTGTAGTTTCAGATAAAACGGTGCACAGTGGCACCTCCCAGTCCCATAGATTACTGATGCTATTTCTGTAAGCTGTCTGGGAGGGGGAACTGCAGGCTGGTGTGCGTTGACTGGGAAAAGATGAGTGTTTGAAGAGGAGAGAACTTAACTCTGCATATGGATTTATTAAACATCTATACTTTACTCTGTCATTTCCTCCCTCATTTAACTACTATTTTGGCACTGTGCTAAATGACAAAGCACCTGATCGTGTACATTTAGATGCCTGCATTGTTTTGAGATGTAATTATTTACTTGAAGTAGTGCACAGACTTAAGTTTGGGTTCCTCATTTTTTTTTTTAGTCCAGAGCTCAAATCAATTAATCCTGAAATCAGTTAATTTTAATAGATTGGCTATAGTCAGTGGACTTGATTGTAGAAGTCAAATAAATTCATGCTTTTATGTAGGGTGAAACTTTCAGCTGTAAATGTATGCCACTGAGTAATGATAATTCTTTTTCACAGTACAGAGGGACTTGGTGCAATATAGAGAGCAAGTTATTAAATTAGCTGTCACACTGTCTTAATCAAGGAATATTCTGCCTTGCCAGAGTAAAAATTGCTTTTCACATGGTAGAAGGACCCAAGGTCGAAATCTATAAACAGATTGCAAGTTGAGATTAATTAACTGTGTAAATGTCCAAAACTGTACATAAAAATTTTAATACTTTTTCAAGCATTGCCCAGGCTGATATTGATTAGTTTACAGAAATACAAACATGTCAGATTGAATTTTTTTCCTCTATAGAAGAATGATTATGGATGCAGCCAGACCTTTCTCCAGACTGACAGCTCAGAGGAGAAAGGGCTACATGACACTGACTAAAAAATAATGACGTAGTTTTACAGCAGACTCTAATGTCAACATGTCACCATGATACAATGTACTGTTGTGTTTACGGGCCACAGTTTAAGGCAGACTGCCACAGACTATGTCAACATTGTATCACAGTGTCCTGTGTGGAAAATCCAACTTGATAGAAGGTAAGCTAGCCATCAACAAAGCTGCACATTTAATGTCTTAATATCCTAATAAATACATTTTAAGTTTCTCTGCCAAAGAAAAAGATGATAAATGTTATTATTGAAGAACCCAACTTTTGTATTTTTTTACATTCAAGCTAGAAATAATTTGAAAAGACTCCTTGTGCATCACAAGTTGCACATACATTGTCCTATATTTTTTGTTCATTTATTAAAGATCCTGTATTCAAGTGTTGTTGTTAATCTGTACCTTCACCCTAGGGACACAACATTGAAATATCAATTAATCTCTGTGAAACCCAGGTTGGCATTTTTCTTAATTTTCCCTCACTAGTCATTATGGATCAGTGAACACAGAAAACAAGAGAACGAGGCTGCAGTGAACAACTGAGTCACCCATTATGTCCCAGAGGAAGTTTACTCATGAGAGTGGAGGTGGGCTGCATGTCCTCATTTCACCCTTATGCACATTTACAGCTAAACTGTGAGGATACAGTGACACTTAGTGGCTGTATACACATAGTACAGCCTACATGCATATCACGGTCTATACCTGCAGAAGTAGGGAAAAAAATTGAAACGTCCCACAAAAAGTCAACACTGAATGTTACATCACGCATTTTAAAACTCAAGACACAGGCTGTAGCAATAAAGTGACACCTTAACTGATACCCAGGTAAATAAGACAAAGAGAAAAAAGAATAGGAGATTTTTGTTTTATCAAAGAAGATTAGATGGGTAATGCTGCAAAGTAAGCAGTTTATGAAGTTAATTAAATTTTTTGTCAATCTATACAAATAATTTTGCACTAATTTTGAATTTTGTGTCGTTTGAGCTGAGAGTCACTGGTCACAGCCGCTCGAAGGTGAGTATTTTCTAGTTTTTGAAATTTTGGTAAACTGAATATCTTTGGATTTTTGTTGATTTTGTTGGTCAGAAGAACAGGATGCATTAAAAAAAAAAACACTATGAAGTCTGGGAAGTTGGAATAGGCATTCTTTACTTTCCTCTGACATTCCAGTGCGGGAATTAGCAGGATCTATTTGTAGATTACTGCAGAAATGGGATAAATGTATAAAATTATATTTTTGTTAGTGTATAATCACCTAAAAATAAGAATCATAGTGTTTTCAAGGATTCTGCCATGTTATATTACCTTGTTTTTGCCCCTAAAAAGGAACAGTCACCTTTTTGGCAAGATTCACTCAGCCTCTGTAGGTCCGCCTTCACACTTGTAAGGAAACCATGAGCAAAGGGATATTTGATTGCGTCCAACCTTAACAGCAAGGGTTGTTAGTAGCAGGCTTATCCACAAGAAAAAAATAAATTAAATTGTGTTAGTTGTAGATCAGACAGTGTAGGATACTCTTCATTACTTTCACTAATGAGAAATCAAGCATCTGCCAACAAAGACTGAATTGGAAAGAAAAATACAGATTAATATTTCACAAAATATGGGTCATGCAAATACTTTACACAGCTTATGGCCAGTATTTGAATGTACATAAGAAGAAGACAGATGCAAAACTAGTGGACACAATGTTTCAGGAAATATCAAAGCAAGAACCAAAATGAACAATTTCTAAGGCCAAATTTTATCAATAATTGATGTGTCAGAGTAAAGATGTGTTGTTGTCACATTGTGAATGTGGTGCCAATCAACATATGACTTTGTTTTCATACACACGTCTAGCAGGTGTGCTTTAAAAAGCACTTATAACAAATACTTTCATGAAAATGTAAGTAAGAGGATTTTTTTTTTAGTTTACTGTGCAATCAACATACAACCCAACAGTTAAAGTGCATGCAAAACTTACCACTAGAGGGCCCTAAAGTCACATACATTTTAACATCAGTTACTCTGTGTGCTTTTCTTTTTTCATGATTGCATAATAATTCATTCCTTTATATAAGACCTTTTAATTGGCCACTAATTTTACCAACAGTGACATCCCATGAACCACCCCTGCCTACTCTTCATGCTCAGTCACTCCTTCAGAAGATAAGTTCAGGACTAACTAGGCCAAAACCAAATAAAAAGAATGATAATTCTCCATGAGATAACATTTATAACCGCCGACCTCGTCTGCCTCCTCCTACTCATGCTTGGAGCTGATTTTTCTTCAAAATAGTGCTATTAGTAGCAGAGAATGTGGGCTCACTGGTTTTCTCCTCTCCAAAGTGTCTTTTATCTTGGCTCCCTCTGGTGTCTTTTTCCTCAGTAAGCTGGAGTCGGTTGAGTAAAAGACACTGCTGGGAACAGAAAAAGAGTGAGTGAAAATTCCCCCTGCTGCCTCTTGTATAAAATGCTCCCAAATTGCAGCCAATGGCCGTCATGGATTATCATTAATCTTGTGAAGGTGTTGTCAACAGGGGAAAACGAGGAGGTCAGAGGAAAGAAGTGAGGGGAGAGAGGGAAGCAGGTGGGAAAGGAAGGGTAAGGGAGGGGTGAGACGGATGAATCAGTGCAGTGTAGTCCCACTGGCAGCGTATACAAACGGACTGAATTGCTTTCAGTGGCCGTGCTTTGCACAGTGATGCCTCTATGGGCTTATAGACACACATCTGTATGGATGGGATGTTGTCTGACTATGAGGCAATTTAAACCTGTATGAATGTGAATCCGGCCTGGATAGAATTTTGTTTAGCAGGCTGTGTTCACAAGCAGTTTAAAAACAATTGCCTCCTTCTTGTAAGGCTTTACAAGGATGAGCAAACCTACTCAAACATGAAACTCAGGAATTGAGGAGACAATAAAAGTTTAATCCCATTTTACTTGGGCCAAGTATCCAGCTGTGCTGCTCAAATATGTAAAGCTAAAGGCGGGCATCCATGCTTGCATTTGTGTCAGAACCTCTAATCCAGTTTATGTACTCAGAGCCACAGTGTAGCAAGGTTTTGGATGCAGGGGTGGGTTCAGGGCACAATATCTGCTAATACTTTTCAATGCAAGTGAAGGAATAGTCTGTAAATCTTTGGGAAAAAAAGTGTGCTCTCTGCCTTTCTCTTTCTCTGTGAGTCTCTGCTTTGTGTGATAGTACAATATAAACCTGACACATGCATTTGGCGAAAACTTTTCTCTTCAGCCTCCAAATAGAGCTTTTTCTGTCTGATTCCATCCTGATAAGAACTAAAGCTGTTTATGAGATTTAGAGGAGGAAAGAGAGTGTGCAAGAGAGAGAGAGAGAGAGAGAGAGAGAGAGAGAGATAGAGAGAGAGAAGTAAAAGGCACTAAGAGGGAAAGACAGAAAAACTGAGAGTGAGAGAGGATTAAAAAAAGAAAGAGAGAAGGAGCGAAAGATATTCCTGGCCCTGAACCGGTGGCGTGGAACAACATAATCCCAGATTTTTATGGCTGTTGTTTTTCCTGAAAAGCTTTTGGATTATGAATGGCTGTTGCATTATAACGCCTGTATCTCATTGTGCTCAAGAGATTATAAACATGACCCCATGGCCCTGCTGCTCAGATGAGTTGAGCTGAGTGGACAAGACATAAGGAGAGAGACAGAAAGAAAGAGAAGAGTCTTTTTAATTCTTATTTTTTTATCTCTCACACACTCATACATTTTATTCTGTTACGCTGTATCATCAGCACCAAGTCACTGCTAAAAACATTAAGAAATATTCATTTGTCAGAATGCCTCATGAACCTGTGCCATAATCGTCACCGCTTCACCACTGAATATTTTAAAAAGTCATGGAAACACGTCTCATGCACCCTCTCCTGTTGCACTGAGGGAGCTTTCCAGCTGGTGTGCATATCCTCCTGTATGTATGGGATAGCTGACTCCCATCACACACGGATATCTGATAAGTTAAAGAAACATCACCCGGGGTTGTCCTCTTGCTCCGGAATGGCCTGTATGTTAATGTATGGCTAAGTTAGGTCAAATTAGATTTCCATCATGGTAGAAGTAATCACAGACTCTGTGAAAACCTTACTTAAATTAAACATTTGAATGGCCAAACTGTCAACAAGAACCTCAGAGCCAATGATGTTTTATTTGTGTAGAGGACAAAAGCGTCACTTTTGCAGTCCCGTTGTGTCTACGTCAGTGAACGGCCTGGCAAAGCATAAAGAAATGACAGTTCGAGCATAGAAGATCTAGTAGTGACACTTTCCTCTTCATTTCCTTCTTCCTGTGTTTATCACCAACAACTGCATGTGAGGACGCTGCTGTCATGAATGTCCACATGCCTGTGTGTGAGAGCACCGAACCATTGGGTTTAAGAAAGAGGATTTATGAAGTTGTTACTTCTTCTTCTTTTGACATAACTGGTTTGGATAATAAGGGAAGATAATTATGTCATTACATCATGTGAACCTTATTATAAAGTACTGGATTGAGTCGAGAAACTTAAAGTACTGTTCCAACATGTGTTTAAACATACATTATCTAACACTTTCAATTGGAAAAGTAGATAAATTTCTACATTATATAAATATATATCTTCTTTATATATTTTGTTGAGTTGTAAACTTTGAGTTGAACTGTGTCTCTTTTCTTTATTGCCCCAATGTGCTTACGTGTGGTGGTTTGTCTTTATTTTTGCATTCTAATATGATTGTGTCCATTAAAAAGATCCAAAAAATATTGTACTAAATAAAAACTTTCCACTGCATTCATTCATTTTTCTAGCATCTCTTGCAGGTAAGGGATTCAGCAGTATCATAGATGGTCTTTTTGGAAGTAGCCTCCTTCGGCTCTCCCTGGAGGATCTTCAGGTGCTGCCATACCAGCTAGGAGATGTTGTCAGTCACACTGTCATGTTGATCTTGAGTCTAAGGTTCAACAACTGCCTACGGTCACATGCTAGCATCTACTGGCTTTCCCAGGGGAAAAAGGCTCAGTCTGAAAAAGTAGCAGGTTGTTGTGGTTTAGCCAGTCACAAGGAAAGACGGTGCTTGATGCAAATGCCTGCATTTACAAATGACAGGTGTGCAGGAGAGCTAGAGGGGATGACTAAGTTTGAATATCTAATTTCACAACAGTGAACATTTTCTCTCTTCTACTAATGATCCTCGTAGACTTCTACAATAAGTATATGAAGACAAAATGTGGCAAAATACAACAATCTTCCATCTGTCAATCAAAAGTAAACACAGGACTAGAACATCTATATAACATTGGGGTCATCTGTCCTCTTTTAGTTCATTGGGATTATTCGGCTCACTTCCACGCACTGTTCGTGACATTCAAAGTAAAAGAATTAAACTGAAAGGAGATCAGTGTATAAGGTGTGTCTAGGATGTCTATAATGTAATTTTAATGGCGCTAACTGTAGTGTAGTTACCGCTAATGAGAATCTCAAGCAAGGCTCATCTAGCTTTCATGCTGCGATGCAAGGCCATCAATTAGCAATGAGGGCGGGCATTGGTCTTTCATGCTCATAGTAGCTCTGAAGGAATTAGTCCGTTTGAACATTTACATCTTTGGGTGAGAGAGGGAGAGAAACAGACACGAGGAGAGGGAGCCGAGTTGTAAGGTTGCACCCCGCTGCTATCTGAGATAAAGTGTTCTTTGCCGAGGGCAGCTCTGTCTTTCAACTCAACTTACAGCCTGTGATAAGTGATCTACTGTAACTTTTTTTTTTTACACCGTTAACTTGCATTATTCTGAGTTCTAAGAAGCGCAGCTCGAGTTTGAAAAATGGCTTCTTCAGCTGTTTCAATTTTATAAATGAACGCAGAGATTTCTAGATTAGGGCAACTTTCAGGAAATAACTTTTAAGGTTTTCTCAAAGTCAGCATATGCTTGAATTTTCAATGAGAAAATTACACAGGATAAATACACCACTTTTGTAACAAGTGTCCACACATGTACTGCATGTCCCTTGCTTTGCCTAGGGGATGTGATTAGTCATACACGAGAAAAAGGGAGCAAGACTGACAGACAGAAGGAGACACACAGAAAGACAGGAGGGAGTCCAACGGCAAATGTTAGTAAGGCGAGGGTTAGCAAGAACAGAGGAGCTGCCATCCAAATGGATAACACAACAAGCAACAAGCAACAACAACAGTGACAGCTACACCTTCCAGCTGCTGTCTTTCATATGCTAATGCTGGTATTACTGCCTGCCAACGACAGACAGAAGACAATGTGTGTGTTTTTGTGTATGCTCGTGTGTTTCTGCGAGTGTTTATTTCAAACGAAGCGATGCACTCGACACTCTGTGCCACACGGTATTGGTAAGAGTCATCTGGCAGGGCTTTGAACACATGCACATGTGCACACATAATACCGTGTGTAAAGCTTTCATCTTTACTTTGATGTTTTTACATCAAAATTAAATGCTATAGCGTATTGTACTGGGCCACTTTGGTGATGTCAGTTAGGATATATTATGACAGTTGGCAACAAATCCCATGAAAAGACCAAAACCAACAATTAGCTCATCCTGCTAACTGCTGTTGCCAGGGGAGCCAAAGCCTCATATGCTGTAGTTATTCCTTTGACCTTCACTGTTGTCCCAAAACTATTACAATAAACCAAAATGTGTCACAGCGTTGGAACCAGGTGATTTGTTCCTTAGCTAAAATTAACATGGGCAGCTACAGCTGAGATTATTTTCTCTTACACTTCACTCCTGTTTAAGTGATGTTTGCTGACATTTACAGTGCTCAGCTGTTTTAGAAAATTGCTTTGCCTTTTTTTTTTTCTCGAAAAAATGTGACCCTTTTAAAACTGCAGTAAGTAGTCTTTGGAGATGGTAACTTGTTTGGCAGTAGAAACTTGTAAAAGCTGTGAATTAAACACTCACATATGCTTACCTTTTTTAGGTGACACGGTGAACTTGCAGTTGCTTATTTTTATATTCTGCAATAAGAAACAACATTATCATTCCTTTGGAGCCTTGCTTTATGGTTAGATGGTGACATAAGTATAACAGTCACTCTCTTACAGCCCTGTTTTAGGTCTTTACTAACTCCCATGGGAAATATAGGACTCTTTATCTATGAAATGCTCTGCTATGTTCACCAGTAAGACTTTAACTGTGTTTGTCTGCTGTTTGAAGCTGAACAGGTAGTTGAGTGTACAGTAGAATGGTAGAGCTGTATTGCTGAGACAGCTGCCCGCTGCAGCTGAAAATGACCTTTGAATGCAGTGAAAGTGAGCCATAACAGTAATGTTGAGCTGAAACTGTTCAAATTTTACACTGTTATTATGAAAAACATCAATTATAGCCACTTCAGAGATTTCCCTCTTCAGCAGCAACCAATCAGCTTAGGGCTAAGTGCCACAATGGTAGTCTTAAAGTATTGAGAGATGGACCATTGCATCAATAGCAATAGCAGTCTTTCCATGTGTTTGTGGACAAAAAAAATCAGCAGTCTCTTCATTTGAAAAAAAAAAAAAAAAAAAAAATTTCATGAGGATTTGCATATGATAGCTGCCCATTGGTACATTGTCAGCCCTCATTAACAGCTCTGGTTATTATGTGTGCATGCAGGATCATGTGTCGAACTGCTCACGGATAATCTCATCAAGTCCAACAACATTTGTCTCCATTTCGGCTGCTCTGTTGAGCTGATTTACCGTTTACTTCAGTGACTGAAGAAAATGTGTGACAAATGAATGTGATTAGACTATTTTAAGCGTCCTATTAATATTTCCACATGGCTGTATTTGTGTGTGTGTATTTACATGTGTGTGGGCCATCCTCTGCTGCTTTATTTACACACAACATGCCTTCCCAAGGCTGTCATGTGGTCTGTAAAGCTTCTCCCCGTGAGAATTGATTATCTATTCTGTGACAGAAATGCACCAATGTCTTTGATTGGCACATGATAAATCCATCTCTGTGTCACTGGGAGGCCACCAACTGGAGTGTGTGTGCTTGTGTGCTTGTGTTTTTGTGTGTGTATGTGTGTGGGTGAGGGCTGTAGTATGTGTGCAAATGCCACAGATCCCAAAGGAATTAGGTTGATTTTTGAGGGCTTCCAAGCAGCCCTGGGATCTTGCATGCATGTGTGTCTCTATTTGTTATCTTGCGGTCCACATGCTGAGTTTAACTGTGCTGCCAGAGAACAGTGAAGAAGACAAATCCCATGGCTAGGTTATCCATGATTCACCCGTGTTAGTGGAGAGAGAGAGGAAGAGAGGGAGAGTGCGATGGAGAGGCAGAGAGAAGGAGGATGCTTTAGTATATTAAGGTGATAATATAGAGGGATCAAGGAATGAAAAATGAAAACTCAAAGGTTGGCATATACTGAAAAAAAGGAGAAATGTGTACAAGAGGAGAGTGCCGAAGGCTCCAGAAGGAGGATGGAAAGGAGAGGAGAGATCTGTAATCTGAACTCTTTGTCAGAGTAACAGATTAGCTCACTGGGTGAAATGATATATGACTGGCACCGGGCCTCCTCACATGCACACACGCACAATCACACCCCCACTATGGATCAATTACCCTGTCATCCATGTGTGCAACCATACATCATCACCTCGATTACATCTCACACACAAGCACGCACACACACAAACTCTGGGCCTTGCATGCTGACACCTATATAAAGTATACAACACACACTGAACTTCGGATATACTTGTAACATTGAGTAGTCTGTTTGCGTGTCTAGTGTTTTACGACCAAGTTTCTCCAGCGCCTGACTTCTGTGGCCTTAATGCCTGTTTTTCTTGCTGTCAGAAGAAAAAAACTGCGCTGTGTGGCACGTAGACACATGCTGTGTATGCACTGGCACACACAGCTACACCCCAGAGCCACTGGGGCTGCTTCCTCAAATGAACTGCACTGGTCAGAGTGACTGAGTCTGGACAAAGTCATTTGTTGTGAGTAAACTTCTTTGGGCAGCTCAGGTCACTTCAGGCAGTGGAAGAGACTGACACAAACACACACACACACGCACACACACAGAGACACACACAGGTCAGTTGGACATGGTGTCGATCTCCCCTCCGCTCCTGTTGTTGTGGTCCACTGGGAAATGCCCACAGCTCAGCTAAAGTGAGATCAATTTAATTTGAAGAACACCATGCAGCTGAGAGAGACACAGAGAAAGAAACAAAGAGGGGTGTGTGTGGAGGGGGGTTAATATTGTTTTGTCCTTCTTGAAGTGACACAAACATTTCAGACTTTGTCATGTGGTGCCTCCACCCCCCTGAGAGACACTGCTGACGCATGCAGAGTTGCGTGTGCCTGCTTGTGTGTGTGTGTGGTGCTGATAAATTAGTCTGTGCTTCTCTCTGTTTATCTACCAGTCTTAATCACTAGAAACGACTAATATCATACATCCAACAAGTCTTACCGAGGCCCATACGGTCGTCTGTACAATACCATTCGCCATCATTTACGTTAAATACATGCGTCTCTCAAGTCAGCTGTTCCCTGCTGAGGCCACTAGGGAGCGCTGCTCCACTTCCCAGCTGACAGTCAGGCAGCGCTCTCCATCTGCCAGGCGGACAGACAGGAGCGCACCAACAGTCTGCCTGACTTCCCGACCGCATCGCACCTCTGTCCCGCCACACAGGGCTACTTTCCCATCGCTCCCATTTAAAGAGGATAAAGAGGAGATTCTGGGTGCAAAATAAAAACCTGACTGGAAAGATTTAAGTTGGATGTTTTCTCAATGTTGGTCTTTCTTAATAAGTAAGTTTCCTGTCTCAGCCGGTGAGCCAAGAAGGAGGAGAGGAGCGGAACTTTCAGGGGACCCTTTCTAGCACCGGACTAACCGCGGGGAAGCGCGCCGGCTCTAACCCAGGAGGTCACATCCGCAGTTCGCTCCGTTTCCCTGTGGGTGGATGCTATGGTATAACTTTTCCGCTCCACTCGAACCTGAGCGGCCGGCGTGAGAGAGGAGCCGTTTTATGGTGCTGGAGAGGGGGATGCGAGCCTCTCCTTCGTCTCGGATAGCGGAGCGGCTATGAGGAGAGAGGTTCACCTGCTGGGCTAACAGAACAAGAGCACTCTGCGCCAACAGGTATGGATCAATGGGCAGCCTTTACACCTGTACACAGAAGCCCGGTGCATCCTCTGGGTTTAATGCGCTTTTTGTTAACAGTATGCAAAGTCTGCGTGACGAAAAGTAAATTAGTGGCACACCTCACCTTCCACGCATCCCTGTGGCTGAACAGCAGTTCACCGCTTATCTTGTCTATAAAAACAATTTACGCACAGAATCTCACAGAATGGATCATCATCGGTAGTATTTTAGAGACTAGACAAAGATTGAATTTGGCAGGAGAGTTGCGCAAAAAAGATTTCTCATAATAACACATCAGCCTGATCTGGTATCAGTTTTACTATCACGGGTGTGATTTTATAACAAAGACAAATGATTGCGGCTGTTTCAGGTGTTGCACAGCCTATATAAGCTTGCCTCTCTCTTTCTCTCCCTCTCTCTCCCTCAGACACGCACACCCACGCACGCGCACCGGGGCACGGAGGTCTTTAGCTGTGCGTTTACGGGCATATGGCGCCGGGTTCATTGCGCTATTTTAGGCAGAGTTTAGCGGTGGCAAACAGCGGTGGTACTTCTTGATGACACTCTAAGAGCTGTGACTTATCCAGAGGTGCTAAATAATAAGTATGTTGTTGACTTATTTCACGAGGGAAGAACAATTCGCACTGTTACTTGTCTTACATTTTTAAAATAGTTGGCCCCAGCAATGGTTTGCATTGTCTTTACATGACAGGACGCATAACGTGGACTGCGTTTACATTTGTGAACATGTGAGTGAAGCAGTAGGGAGAGTCATCACCCTGACACCAGTGGTGGGCGTCTTCTGCGCAGCACCATGGATCATCTGATGTACTGTAGATGGTGATGCATAAGATGACCTTTATTGGTGACAGTAGTGCATCAGTTTGGTACCAGAATAGATGTTATGAGACGCTGAATGTGTAACAGTGGCTGTTTTTAGCTCTGGATATGATAAAAAACACTGTTGAAGGTAACAAGCTAACATTTGTGTCTCCTGATGTTATTTCATGTCTTTTTTTGGCCTCTCAGTAACCTTGAGTTGCTTATAAATCCTTGTGTGTGCGCACAAGCTGGTTTGATTTAAACAAATATGGTCATCCCAACTGTGAATATATTTTAGACATGCTCCTGCTCCATCTGTCTCCGTCTCTTACTCTCCCTCTGTTTCCATGAGCTTCTGCGAAAAACATAAGAGACGAGGCAGAGAGGAGGAAAGAGGGGGATAAAAAAAAATAACGAGGAAGAGAATTGATGGTGGGGAATGACTGACAGGAGAGAAACATGCAGGAAGATTGCCAGTTGAGCAGGGAGGAAGAGTCAATGTTGGGGATTATGGGAAGACACAGAAATGCATTAAAGGAAAAAAATGTGACTGATTAGTTGCTCTTGGCTTGGTTATTGTTAAAATGACCACAGGATGATGGATACGGTCATTAAATATTAAAACATCAACCGTTTATTCAATAGACACTTTTGTTTTCCTGCTCACATTTCCAATCACAGGGACAAAGATGCGACATGTAGAGAGGATATGGAGGGGAAAAGCTTTGGCACTTTGAATGCATTTATGTAAATAAATAATTACAATTTAAGTTTTGTGCCATGTCATATAATGTAGGAAACATTTACAAACTGCAGCGTCCCTCCTGTGACAGGCTGCACACCCGCCCCAATAAATAAATCACAACAGCAGACTTCTCCTCATGTTACTTGAATATGAAATGCCATGTTGAATCTCCTCCAAAATGAGCCAAACAGTTTGATTAGAATAACATTGGAGATGTTAAAGCAGGCAGATATGTTTTTTTGTGCTCTTGAAATTCTATATTTGTATCATAATCGTTTTGCACTTTTGGAATTTTTTCAAGTTTGAGAGTTGATTTTAGGTTTAAGGTTTTTTGTCAAAAAGAGTCTTCACACGGATGACCTGCTTAATATTACTGTGAAGATACAAATCTCTTGTCAAATTCAAGACTCAGTTGTTAACTAAAAATAATTGTGTGTGCATATGTGAATATAACTAGGTAGATTTGATTTTTTTATTTTTATTTTTTGTCATTTTCTGCTTTATTATGATAATGATTATTACAATTAGAATAAAAAAGACAGGAAATAGGAGAGAGCAAGATGCAGAGAAGAACATGGTTGGTATCTTAATCCCCATGCTGCAGGGATGCCCAAGTGAATGTTTGCTCTCAGAAAATTAATGACTGTGTATGAAGAGCAATGTGGGGGATAATACACTGCTCTGCAAACCAGTGCTCAAATGACCCTTTCCAATTGTTTTCCAATTTTAATGTTACTCCTACATTTCAAAATTGGTTGTATTTCTCTTTCTTTCTTTCATTCTCTCTCTCTTTCTCTCTCTCTCTCTCTCTCTCTCTCTCTCTCTCTCACACACACACACACTTACACACACACACACAGACACAAAGTCATACTTAAAAACACAGTAAGCTTTAATATCTTCATATCTCACAACTTCTTTATGTCTCCCTGTGCACCTTTAACACACACTACGTCTTCCTTCATTTCTCTACTCACTTTCTTTATCCTTCTCTTCCGCCAATAAGCCCTCTGAGCCATGGGAATAATGTCAAAGCTTCTGTCCAGGGAGACAGAAAGCAAGAGAGAGAGAGAGAGAGAGAGAGACAGGAGCAAGAGAGAAAGACAAAGAGCGAGCATGAAAAACAAAGAGAACAGCGTGTGTTCTATAAAAGGTTATTTTTTTCCTAATTTTTCATCTTCTGTAGCTGTGTGTTATGAGAGAATAGGAGGGAAAGAAAAAAAAGAACAAGAATGAGAAACAGGGACAAGAGACACAGTGACATAGAGAGAGGGAAAGAGAGAGGAGAAAAAAGAAAGAAAAGCTACAGGGGATAAATAAAAATAAATAAAAAGCATGTGTCCTATAAAAGGTGCTCTGTATTTCATTGGCCATCTCCAGTAGCCGTGTGTGGTGTGCTGAGGCCCAGGGGGGACGAGTAGCCACTCTAAATGTGTGTAACCCACATAAAGAAATTGTTTCTGGGAGATCGAGCCCCGTAAATTCATTCCTAGCCGCCAGCCCTGTTCTTATCCCACCTCCCAAAGGTAAGCTATAACATCCAAACACATATATTTTTTAGATTCTGTCTCCTCACACACACAAACACACACATGCACATGCACACACACACACACACTGACTTTCCCACTAAACATATCTGGACCCCTTCTCTCCTGCACACACACCTTTTTGCAGAATCTCACTTTCTCATATGCTGTATCTGCTCAGGATTCACACACACACACACAAACACACACACACTTTTTTGACACACACTTTTTTTTTCAGAATTCACACAAACATACACACATTGCTTTGCTTCTCAAATGGCTTGTGTGGGACAGTAACGATGACAGCTACAACAGCATCAGTACCTGCTGTGGAACAGAGGAGCGTCAGAGAGAAACAGCAGCAGACGCTGAGCTCACAGCTCCAGGATTACCTTAGCCTGAACAAACTCCATTACTGCCTCTATTACCCAGGTATACACAGCCTGGGAAAAAGCACTTTGCAGAACCTCTGTTTACCCAGGACCTTTGTGCCCCACAAACTGTGTCTCTTGACTACAGAGCAAGAAAGAGGTGAAGACCAGAGGGAGAGGAGAAAAGTTGCATGTGGTGAGAACATGGCGCTCATCTTTCAGTGACTGTCTTTGTCACAGTCAGGGCGGGGGGACTGACTCACACAGATTCAGTAGTCAAATGAGAGAAAATTTATTATTAATAACTTGCTTCAATCATCAGAGCATCAAATACAATGATTTTGAGAACAAAGTGATTCTTTTAGTCATTTAAAAACAAGATTTGAGAGAACTTTAGTGCCAACACATTTGTATGCAATGTGAAAAAATATCAGAAAAAATGATGAATTTTACAACATTTTCTGTTGACTATTAATCGATAATCTGTAGCTGCAGCCCTAAATTTATCCAAGTCAACAAGTAGAAATAAAACTTCTGCCAGTTATTGCTATGTTGTATTTATTTGAATTTGTACAGGCTTTTTTGACTGTTGCTAGAACAAAATAAGCAAGACATTCTGCACAAATTCATTTCAGCAATTTTGTAAACTGAGTAATCATTAAGGCAATGTACAGTATCAAGAAAAAAAATTCTATAACAGCTTCTTATACAAGTATGTGCTGCTTTTTCTGTTTAATATCACAAACTGAACAAATAAAGCAATTTAAAACACTTTGTTAAGTGAATGATTAGCCAATTCATCTAAAAGTAATCAGGAGATTAATCAAGTAACCAGTGGATGCAGCTCTAAATGAACTGAGTAAAAAATAAGTAGCTGTCATATTTTATTAATATAATGTGTTTGGCTTTTTTTCAGTGTTAGTCAGGAAAACACAAGATTTTAAGACATCTTGTTGAACTATTATTTTGTGATTGTTATTTGTCAGTATTTTTGACATTTTCTCAAACAGTTTGCTGAAAATTTAATGAGTGATCAGTAATAGATAATGATAATTGTTAGTGGCAAAGAGACAGACAGGGATGACAGGGGAATACTGTGTGGCAGTGCTTTCCTTTGACTAATGAGGGTATGTGATGGGGCAACGGTGAGTGAAGCACTGCATATATGTGTGTGTGTGCTTGTGAATGTAAAGATAAGCATTTTCCAAGGCTATATACAGGACTGAAGTGCTAGCAATACAATGCTTAATAGCACTGTAATGCTCAAGTGGAAGTGCAGAAGGTTAATAAGGGAGAGGATGAGAGAAAGCATGAGTGAATGTGTGAAAATGCACCAGAAGAATGTCTGTGCGTGTGCGTGTGTTTTTGTGTCTGAAGTGAATGATTAACTGCCATGTATTTGAGTGGAAAGCCATCCATCACCCTCATCAGTGACTCTCGGGTCCTGTCATTACATGTTTCCCTTCATTTGCACTGTTAATGGCCATGTCTCTTGACCAAACTCTCTGCTGTGCTGTGTCACTGTTGATCTCTCACTCACAAATTCATTTTGAAACTTAGGCAAACATTTTACATGTAAAGTTTAGTTCAAAGATTCACAGTCATAGCGATTTGGTTTTTTTCACTTTCTTCCCTAATCAATTTATTGATAAAGTCATGATGCTGTGCACTGATTATTTCAGTTATATGTTCAGGCTTTTGGCTGCTCAAGCTCTTACACTCAGTTCAGTTTAAAACCAGGCTTTTCAGGCCTCACTGTTTGTGAGGTTAGTAGCTTAAAACCCATTTATTTTGTATTTATTTTGTGCGGCCTTTTCCTTCTTTAATACATTTTAAACAGAGAGGAGGACACTGTGCATCACGTCTGAGTTGACCCCTGGTGCTATCAAGAGTCCCACTGCTAATAGCTGCTGATTCAGTCAGTGACATTGGTTATTAATTTTAGTCTGTTCACTCTGAAAAATTTGATATCTAACACTTTGCGCATGTACTCGACTCCCAATGTTGTTTTTTCCAAATTATATCTGCAATAATCAAGTCAAATACAACTAAAGCAGGTTGTAAAGCAAGCATACCAAAGCAAGGTTGATGTGTAATTATTTTGAATTTCTCTGAAAGGACAAACTTATGAATCACTACACAATGAACTGTACAGAAGAAAAAAATCATTGAAAACTATTCATTAAAAATTAAAAAAACAAAGATCAGTTACATGTAATGTAATGCTGACAACCATAACCTGTGCTGTACGCCTTTAAAATCTCTGGATTTTCTTTCGTTCTCACAGACAGAGTGATGGAGATTTAATATATGCATGATGTAGTGATAATATTTCATCTCTGTCCACCTCTGTCTCTTCTGAACAGATGCTGACTCTACACACCACATACACTCAACAGATACTGGTGCAGACTCAATATGGAGGCCCTTACCTGTTCTGCTTGATTGCACTCTTGTGCTTTTCTACCTCAGTGATAATCGGAACAAATGAAATCCCAGATGTAACATCAGTTATGTTATAATTAATATGCAGAGGTCTGATGTGTTCAGGGTTGATGTCTAGTCTAAACCTTGCTTTTGAAGTACAAGAGTGTGTGGAAACATGAGGGACAAGGACTGAAAGTTCTTTAAGTTGAACTCGGGCTCAAATAAAGAGCTGGAATCTACACATTAAAATCTGTCCTTTAAATTGTGATCCACCAGTGAAGATTGAGTCAAACAATTCAAAGAAAGCTTTAACTTGTTTTGCCACACTTGAAAGAGTCATGAGAGTTGAAGTGCCTTTACCTCTAGAGGAACTTGTACTCTAATTGGTGCTTGAAAGCTCCTCTAATTATCAATAAATTGCATAGTGTTGAAATTGTATTTTACTGTAATTGCCAACCAAAGAATTTCCCTTGTAGTTGTTGGACTGAAGTCGGAATTTCAAACCTACAGGCTCATTTAGGTATAATAGCATAATTTCAGAAACATTAGACTGTGGTGGATGCTGCAGTGCCATGCTAGCTACATTCAAGGTGTGCAGGTTAACTGCAACTACGGTTGCCATTATAGCAGCCAACCTAATGACACGCTGCGACTTATTAAGAAAGCACTTTGATTTGTTGATTCTGGCACGGCTATAGCTTCAGCTAATGAGTCTGCAGTGACAGGACGGGCCACCCGTGTGTGTGTGTGGGCAGGGATGTGGTATCACTTTCAGCAGCAGTCATAAACGGACCAGCACAGACACTGTTGCTTTAGCGGTGTCAGGGCTGACTCATTATGGCTGATGGCAAAGAGGAGCCGTTCCCCAGAAGTCAGAGCTACACCACATATACAAACCCGCCGGCTCCGGCAGCTTTCTTCATCAACAACAACTCGACAGCAATCTCTGTGGTCATTAGGCCGGCATAATTAGGCTCGGCCTCGTGTGTGTACCATCTCAGCTCTCCTGAGGCGTATTTGTGTGAGTCTTGCCTTGGTCATTCCTTTGGCGATGGCGAAGAGTGAGGAAAGGTTGGGAGCAAATGATGTCCCAAAGGCTGTGACATGAGAACCATAGAGACGCTCACAGTCACTGATGAACTGAGCCACTGTTGACAGAGTATACTGAGGTAGTAAACTTGTTCACTCACTCTTTTCTTTCCTTTAATGATTTCTACTTTTTTGAGGTGTGTGTGTAGCTGTGGGCCTACACTACTGGCTGTGTTTATTTGTGTATGCCCTTTTATCTTGTAGTCTTTGATTATGTTCTTATAAGTGGGACCACTAGCTATTTTATGGCTGCCTCATTAGGTTGTCAGGCAAGCCCACAGCAAATGCAATTATATCTAATTATGCAATTATGAATTCAGTATGAGGCTTCATATAGTGTGGATTGGTATGTTTGAACTGGAGCACATACACAGCAGTAATTAGTGCTTTTTTGTGGGCGGTTGTGGTGTGTGTGAGTACACACTCCATTCAGCAGCTCCGCTTGGCTACTTACTTCATCCAGTCTCTTTTCTCACAAAAGTATCCTTGAGAAAACAAAACAAACCTTGGACTTGGAGGAAAAATGTCTAAATGCACAATATGTAACATTTTCATCTAAAAACTACATTATTTTGCCTTGTGTGTACTTATGTTATCTTAAATGTTTCCAACACTATTCAGTGTTTGATAAATCCATGTCTTTGTTCAGGGTTTTGGTGTGTTCCACTTTGTTATCTTGTGTAAATGGTGACACCAGAAACACCAGGTGACGGGGTCATAGAGGGAGGAGGTCATCAAATGTGACTGAACATAGTATCAGTAAGTTTGATACATTATCTTTTCTGTGAACATTTCATACTATTCACAACAATCAGTGTTTCATTTGCAATGGTGGTTGTTTAACAATGGAAACAACAACTTCCATGAACCCCCCTATTTCACAACAACATCCTGTTTTCATTTTAGTTTAGTTACTTCTAGAAAGAGAAACTACATACATACTCTGAATAATGTAGAAATTTAAACATTTGAATTCAACATTAAATGTGAATAATTAAACGTGTATATACTGTCCTGTTTTTCATTAATATAATTAAATATTGACTTGGTTGTCAAATTATGCT
>JAPZDV010000002.1:14482461-14504458 GCA_029814665.1 Acanthurus lineatus | reverse complement strand
AGTCTACCATGCTTTAAGTTTCTTGCCACTGACACCCTCTTTTTCATTGCATTTCCACCATTTGAGTGGACTAGTTCAACTGGAACTGGCTGATATAAGGGTTAAATTTACATACATTTACAAGTGGATCCTATGGGGGATGCTGTGCTGTGGCTATATGTAAACAGGAAGAATATAAATATAGTTGAAGCTCAAATTACTGCTGCGTGTCCCCTTCAAGCACAAATATTATACTTAATTTGATGCTTTCTTTCTTGAAAGAGTGGAATAGCGTGTCTCAGAGTCTTGATTGGCTACTCAGCCAATCATGAAACCCATTATTTTATTTGCTTTAGGCGTTGTCTTCTGCACCCCTTTTATACCAATTCACTTGTATTAGATAATGGATTAGGAGGAAGCTGGTGTTGAATTAGTGTGCATTGCATTGATGTGAGGCGCCCATGAGGTAAGATAATACAAAATCAATCATCATCTTTTTGACATACAACCTCACTTGAAGTAATGCCAAATGAAGAGTAAAAATGTATTCACAATATGTATTAATTCATTACGCTCATTTGAATTATTTTCCTCATTTAAAATGTTGAAAAAAATGAATTAATTTTGCTGATACAGAATGAAGCTTTGTGGTTGGTCAAGTACTGCATTTGCGCCCTCCGCTGGCTAACTGTCACTGACATCAACACTGCACTTTTAGAAACATACCCTTAATGTAAGTCACGCACTTTAGGAGATTGTCACTTTTGGTTCAACCATAAATGACACAGTCTGCCCAGTAAGAGGGAACACCTTGTTAAGAAGCTCAGGGGCGTAGGACTCCTTCTCCTAATCCGTATACTTTCACATTCCAACACAGCCGGAGCATTGCTGTTTTTTTCTATGAGACACGATTCACACCAGCACTTCAATAGATGAGATAAAAAAAACACGGTGGAAGAGGGGAATGAGCTACAGTAGGTGGTGCGCTTCAGTGTGTCATGTTTCTCTACAGATTCTATTGAGGAAAGCAGGCGAGGCTGCTCGCTCCCAGTGTGTGTGTGAGACAGGGCTGACAGTAATACAAGCAGTATCTGGCACCCCCTCCCAGGGATCACATCCTTAAGACGGTTTCTCTTACTAATCCCCTCCTAATATGACTAATATTATGACACTGCCATTAGCCACAGCACTCTGAGGGCACACACAGGGAGAAAACTACAGCCCCTGCACATGTGCATGCACACAGACGGTAACACTTGGGTTGGTTTCCAAAAATTTTATGTGTGCTGTGTTTCCATACAAATGAAAAGCTGCTTCACTGCTCCGTATATGACTGAACACAACAGCTATGTAGCCTTTTTTTCATTTTCTATTTGTCATCTTAAACATTGAGTGCTGGTTTGGTCATTTCTGCAGAAAATCATTTGGTGGATGGATAACGATGCCCTTTAAATCTCTGCCAGCAGCCACAGTTGTTCATTACAGGAATGTGCTGCTTAGCTGGACTCAGTGATAGCTCCCAAGGCCAAGGAGGCAGAGATATGTGTCAGTGCCTACAGACAACAAGGCCTGATCGACAAATGGTGTGAGAAAAAAGCAACAGTGACTGCAAAAATATGATATCTACTGGAGGGACTGATAACATCATCAGTGTCAATTTAGCACCAATGATTACAATTAAAAAAACAAACCACAAAGAGAGAAGACAATACTCCTACTCGTAGTGTTTTTAAATGTTTACGTGTTTGTATGATTTAAGTTGAAAAATGGTCTGACACGTCCGTCTTGTGAGTAGATAAAACAACATTCTCTCAGTTTGAACCAGGATAAGACTCAGGCTGTGTGGGAGAGACAGAGAGAGGCTTTGAATGCAGAACAAGAATTCTAATTTTAAAGCCATGAATTACCAAAAGACTGCTTTCAATTTGATTGAATCCGACTTTATTAGCATTCCGCCTGCCTTTATGTGATGAGGCTGAGCCAGCCTTGTGTCCTCTCCCAGGCTGCAGCTGTGGCAGAGAAGGGCACAAAGAGGAGCTTAATTTGTGATGCTGATGGCTTTAGGGCTTTGGTCACAATGAATTACATTGTCAGTGATTTCTTGTCAATATGTTTCTTTATTTTTTGTCTTATGTATATTAGAAATTCTTTGACTTCAACCTATTAAGAAACTCTACTTTAATGTGAAAATTAGACTTTTCTAGCCACCAGAGCAGCTCTACAGATGACATGTGGGTCTGTTGGTTCTGGTATTTCAACATCTGTCAGATGGATTTTTATGGAGTTTTATACAGACACATGGTCCCCAGAGGATGACTCCTGATGACTTTGGTAATCCTCTGAATTTTCCTCCAGCACTACCATGAGTTTGATTTTTTCAGTTTGACTGAAATGTCTCAACAGTGATTGGACAGAAATGCGACACATGCATTCATACCCCCATCAAGATGAACTGCAATAGCTTAATCTCCCAACTCTTCATCTAGCACAATCATCAAGTAAAATCTGTTAACCAGTATTGAGGGTTGTTACTCAAGAAGCTATATAGAGGACTACACTGTACTTGTTACTCTAAAAAAGCCATGCATTACTTATGTACCTTCTACATAAGTTTTTTTAAATGCTTTTTTTGTTACCACACACCTTTGCCTAAAAATTATTGTTGCAAAAATGCCAGTTAATAATATAACATTAAAACTTAAAGCACCTGAATGCACTGTTTACCCCTCCAGGAGCTTGAGTGCGTCTCAGACTCTCTCATCTCGTAGGTGCAATCATGATCATGTCCATGTCTGTCTCTCTGTTCTGCCTATCTAATCCACACAACACTCAAAGTCCTAAATTACATGTGATAGAATCTCCAATTATATGCTGATTAGTAATTTGAATGTCAGTGTTATGAGCAAAGCTTCAAGCTTTGAACCAGTCAGTACAACCCTATTGTTACCATAACAAAATGCAAAACTCAGGTGTTAAATATGGTGAGTATTACACATGCTATATATCAGCATATTTGCACTGTCAGTATAAGCATGCTGCTGTTAGCATGTAGCACAAAGGACCACCGTGCCCAAGGGGTGACTGTAGAGTCTTTGTCTTTTCTTTTTTACAAGTCCCCTCATCAACAATCATCCTGATTCATAATCTGACTCCTTATTTACTGAGCAACAAAAAAAATGGTCCATGACAGTTATATGCATTTTACATAAGAGAGATTACAACAATAGATAAGCTATAGGGTCAGAACTGAGTCTGTGAGAGTTAAGTGGGTTTTTTTTGTCTTGTTTTGTTAAATCTCCTCCCCATGGACATGCCATTTGGCAGCCATACTTTTTATATATTTAATCTGTTAGACAGACTATCATTTATCGTTCTTGAATTGACATGAGTTGAAAGGTGGTAATGGGGGAGTCCATTTTCTTGAGACATGAGACATCAGGTAGGATTTCACCGTCCACAGTGTAAACTGTAAATTACTCTCAAGCTGAGCTATGATAGTCTTAGATATGGGAATACTCTACACGCTCTTCATAGCCTTTACCACTCTAATGAGGTTCCTTTAGGCCCTTGGATCTCTTTTTTTGAGAGTTGCCATCCTGCGTCACCCACGCTGCACCTTCAGCAGCAGGGAGCTGTCTGTGGTGCTGACCAGGGCTGCAGGAGTTGGTGTGGAAGCTGTCCGTGGTGCTGAAGGGACGATGTAGATAAGGAACAAGCATCAGGAATCAAAGATGTTTACAGTAATCCCTGTAACATCAATTTGTTATGCATGGCATGAGTTCATCAGATCACAATAATTTCTCACTGTGAATGCGCCATCTTTACCATGACAGTGCTGCCCTCTGGTTGCTTATCCAAGGCAGAGGTTAGAGAGTTCTCCGCAGCTTTAAGGAACGATTTTGTTCACAGATGAGACCTTCCAGCATGGAGATGCGGTGATCTTAAGAATCTCCTTGACATAGCCTGGTCCCTCTAACCCCCAAAGGTGCTGGTAAAAGAAAAGATAATGCAGTGAGGCATGGTGCAGGGAATTGTTTGTTCATTGGGGGCAAGAGAAGAGAGGAGAGCAAGGAGTCACTACAAAAGAAAAAAAAATGAGCACATGGAGAATAAACAAAAAGGTGGACATTTGTTGCTGATGCATTAGTTTCATGCTGTTTAATTACATGCAGAATGCATGAGATTTGAATATTTCTTCAGGGGATCTCAACTGTCCTTGTGCCATTCTAATTCAATTTCAACTTTAAAGCATCCTGTTTAATTATTAAACGAACCCTGTCCAACTTTCTCTCTCACTGTGAGTGTGTGCCCTTGCTTGTGTAAGTGGGTGTATGTGTGCATATACTATAGGTGCATGCATGTGTGAACTTGCACTTCATTAATAGATGATAAGCCCGGCTGGACGGAGCTGTGCTAATGCACTTGTTGTCCGTTCCTCTTTTTCTTGTCTCTCCTCGTCCATCTCTCTAAAATCAACCACAACTGCTTTGGACTTGGGAGAACTGTGAAGACTGTAATGGGAGTTGGGGATAGGGTTGATATGAGGATCCTGCGTGTGTGCGTACATAAGTCGGTTGTGTGCTTGTGTGTGCGTGCAGGGTAAGCCTTGGGGTAAGCTTTTAGAGGTCTGAGCAGAAGGGTGTGAGTGAGAAGGAGAGGACAGATTTGAGCAGTTATCTCTCCCAGCAGACCTCCTGTCCTGCCTGCCCACATATTCACAAACACACACACACAAACACACATATTTAGACAGACAGACGCACACACAAACACCATTCCCATCTGTAATCATGTTTAGCATGGCTCTCTCACACACATACACAGTCTAGTCTGAATGGACTATCGCATCCAGCTCGAACTGAATGCATATGCGGACAAAGTCTGGCTGCTCCGTATTTGTTGTGCAGCAACAGCAAAATCTCTCCACTGTACCTCCTATTTCTCACCAGAAACAAGCCCTGAGCTGCAAGCAGACAGAACATTGCCCGGGATTGTGGGGTTGATGCTATTTTTACAGCCGATGTGATGAGGGGTGTGCTGAAAGAAAGCTCAGCTCTCTTCCCCTCCCAGATACTTTAATTAGATTGCTTGCAGTTCCTGCTGTCTCACCTGTCTCTTTGTTACCACAAATGAATACATGTGAGGGAGATACAGGTAATGGATAAATAGATAGATAAATTGAGTGAAAATACAATTTGCACTTGCTTTGTTTCTCACAAAGGTAGATTTGCAAAGAAAAGTTGCTTCCAGGAGGTCAGAGACTGGGTATGTATGAATGTGTGTTGTTGGTGTGTGTGTGTGCGTGTGTGTGAACAGTCGGAGTGGAAATCAATGCAGAGAATACAGTGGCAATTACTACAGCAGCCTGCAAGTGAACCTTGTGGAACAAACTAACTAATACATGAATAAATAAGCGCAGTGAAATGGAGATGTGTACGCATGTGTGTGGGTGTGCGTGTGTGTGTGTGTGTGTGTGTGGGTGTGTGTGTGTGCGTCTGTGTGTGTGTTTGTGCGCGCGTGTAAACTGGTCTGTAGATCTTGGATGGTCCTTTGCTGTGCCAGCCAATTAACGAAGTGTGTAAACTGAGCTCATTAAAGAAACAGCACTGGCCACACACTAATAAACACCTTCACACACTCACACTCACTCACACACACACACAGTCTTAGTATTGAGCTAGACTCTCTCCTAGGTCAACCCCCTTTTTTTTTTATCCAAATCATAGGGTGTCATGTTGGTGCAGTGTGTGGACTTTGCATGTTCTCCCTTGTCTGTGTGTGTCCACTGGGTGCTTCAGCCTCCTCCCACAGCCCAAAGACATGAAGGTTAATTGGTGTGAATGAGTGCATGAACGGTTGTTTGTCTCTCAGTGTGTATTCTGCCTCTCGCACAATAGGATCCGCTCCAGCCTCCTGTGACCCTGCAAAGGATAAGTGGTTATAGATAATGGATGGATGGACGGACAACACAGGTCTACTTCAAAGTGTCTGATATCATCTGTTTGTTTGTTGTTGTGGTCGGCGCTGTGTGTATTTCCTTTTTTTTTTTTCGTTTGCGCGAGTCTGTTTGGAAAAGCTGTAAAAGATTGATTTAAAGTTTGATGCTTTGAACCAGCTACCAAGTGCTGCCTCACTTCCCCTCCATGTTCAGAGAACAAAAGCTCTTCAAGGTCCCCACCTACTAACCATTCCTCTCTCTCTGTCTGTTCTCCTCTCTCCATGACTCGGTGCCTCTCGGCTTCTTTTCTTGTCTTACACTCATCTATTTCAGTCTGGGCTCTGCATTTGTCTGGCTCTGCCCTTCCATTTTTAAGTGGTGGGTGAGTGCAGCACAAATACAAGATCTTCGCTTGCCAGACTGTGTCATAATGTTGAGTCATGTAGATGCTGTTTTGTTGGTATTGTGAGCGAGTGCTCCGTGTCTGTGGCTCTTAACTTTCCCCGGCCAATGAGACTGTGAAAAATTAGCAGCCAGGAGACTTAGGTGAAAAACATTAACTCTTACTGTGTGTAATAGCCATGATTCATGGAGCTATGTGAACTGTTATTAGTCATCCAAAAGAGGGAAGCAAACCAAAATGGGACAACAAACGTATGACTGGATCAGGCGGTGCAGTTCCTGTTATCCCCTTGGGGTCTCGGAGCTGTAAATGCCTAAATGTCTCTCCTGTTTCTGCACCACATGCTTTATTTTTAAATCAACTCAATTTAATTTAATTCGATCCAATTCCCTGCCTTTAACTGGCATGAATGTTGATGAGTGTTTCCCAGGCTTAAAGATAAGATTGCGGCTGTAGACGACATGTATCAATTGTTCAATTTGACACATTGACGCACAGCCATTTTTGATCATCCATTAGTCTTATGAATGAGTTGCTGCAGTAAAAATAAAATACATTTGAATAATGTGGCTTCAAAATTGAATTTTTTTTTTCTGTCTCATATCATTGTAATTTGAATACATTTGGGGTAGTGTTTGTAGCTCAGAACTAAAATAATATAAGATTTTGGCTCTAGTAACCTGCAATACTTGTATTTGTCTTAATTTGTGATTAATCAATAATTAATTGCAGCCCTAGTTAAATAATTGCAGCCCTAGTTAAACTGCTTTTATCTTTTCCTCACATGTGTCACAGAGTTTAATTTGATTCCTCTCAGCAACCCAGCAGATCCAAATGTTATCTGTTTGCACGACTGCATGATGTGCTACTTTCTGTGTTTTGGTTGACCAGCAGAAATGTAAAGGTTTGACATTTATACATTTAAAAACATGGGAGCTGTAAGTTAAAACTAAAGAAAGATGCATCCTTTTGTCAGAGCTCTTGCAAAGAGATTTTGTGTGTGCGTGTGTGTGTGTGTGTGTGTACGTATGGGGGCACAAAGTGGATCTGTGCGCATATCTTTGTTTTTTTGTCTGTGTGTACAAAGGCTGATAATGTGCTGAGCGAAGGATTTGGAGGATAGGGAAATGAAGCCGCTGTGTCCAAATTTTAACACGGATTCTGGTTGGTTATGCAATCCAGTGCAGCCAGTTATACCTTTGATAAAAAATATGATCCTCTTTATTACTCCACCAACCAAGAAAAGCGTTTCTTTTTTTTTTCATCAGCCTCTTTTGGAGCTAAGCCATAAAGAGGCGACCTCATTCTACATTCAGAGACATAAAACAATTTTGCAGCGCACATTTACAACAAAGAAGTGGGCAGTGAAGCCAAAATGCTAAGTCCTTTTCCAACAGATGGGAGATTTGACTGCAAGCCACATGCTATGCATTGCTGAAGGGGAAACTAAGAATTGTGTCATTTTGAAAAGCCTGACTGCAAACTGGTAATCAAAGACCCGAGAGCAAATCCTCCCCTGAGGCAACCATTCATGCATTCACATACACTTATGCAGCACTATAGCCCGCAGGCCACCCGTGGCTCCAACTGTACTCAGCATATAGAAGAGCTGATCAGGAGAATACAGTAGCTGACGTGCTTAAACAGCATGCTATAAGAGATGGAGGTTCATAAATAGGCTACGTGCCCTACCTGCCATTCATCCATGGATGGAGCCATCCACGCTGAACCTCCTGCAACATGACAGTAGGAGTTGCCAGATTGGAGGGCTGTGGGGCTTGGTGTGATGCCAGTAGAGCCAGGTGGTGGGAATCTGTTGGAGATTAAACTGCTTGGTGACCAGCTACCCAGCTCACCCGGGCCCTAGCAGACGTGGCACCCCTGGCTGGTTGACCCGTGTAGCAGGTGTCATGGGTACAGGTGGCAGGTCAAAGCCTGCCCTTATCTCCCTTTCTCCTGGCTGGGGAGAGCTGTGGATGTGGGAGGTCGTGGCGCCGCCCGGTGATCAATGCTTGTCATAATCCCATGCTACATCAAAGCAACTTTCCCAGACTAAATTCTTACTGCAATCCTATTTCTAGACAGGAATATATTGGACAATTTGGAGTAATCCTGGATTATGTTCAGTCACATGTTTTTGATACTGAATGTAAATTATTTTTTAAAAATATTTAATTTCAATAAAATGATTCAACCTTCCCACAGTATTACATGATAATGTTATGGTTGAGGGAATAGCTTGACATTTTGGCAGTTACACTTCTTCGTTCTCTTGCTTGAAGTTATATCAGGGTGCCTCTCTGATGTCAAGCCTGGCTCTTTCAGAAGGTCACAAAAAACAACTCTAACATCATTTAAACTCACTAAATCACATGTTATATCTGGTTTGTTTGTACAAATGAGGCTTGTGCATCAACTGATGTGTAAAGTCTACATGTTTTGGATTTTACAGTGTTTAAAGGCAACCTCACAGTTACAACAAACCCTCTAAACAAACAAAGACTCCAAGCTGGTCAGCAAACATCTCACATTTAAAGTGCAGATATGAAAGTGACACCAATTCTCTTCTGATAACAATATAACTTTACTTTTAGCACTATGCTCATTCACACCAAAAAACAAACAAACATGAAAAACATGTACAGTAAATTAATTAACAATAGGGTTTTTTTTAATGTAAAATAGCTTTCACAAGGCTAGTTTCCCTGGTATTAGTAGGGTTGGGGTTACAATCATATGTGTATTCCATAGTTTAACTGGGGCCTAAGGAGTTAAGCAATATATTCCGCCCATGTCAGACTGTGTCATGTGTTTGTGAATAGAAATTCAAAACAAAGATACAAAGAATAGTCCAATGAATATGCTGATACTCACTGAGTGCCACACCATTTAAAGCTTTTTGCTAATAATCTCATGGGCAAAAAGCTCTATTGAGAGAAATTGGAATCTGAATGAGTGATCTCAAAAAGAAACAGCGTGGAACCCACTTTTCTTTGTAGCTAATAGGTTTTTATTCAAGGACCCTCCATTTGTCCCAGTCGTCTGTCTCCATCCTTTCTCTTTTTCTCTCTTGCTTCTGCTCTTGTGTGCAGTTTCAAATCTATGCAATTCACCGGGGAGCTGTAGACCTTTACCTGCTCTGGTCTGGCTGTGTTAAAGGTCAGATATGAGAGGATCCCATACACTGGTCTCAGATGTCAACGCAGCCCGCCTCCCACAGCTTGGATTAAGAGGCGAGGAGATGGTGGCTGCCAGGAAATCACTTGTCCTCCAGCCTGTCAGTAACAGTCTGTGTCTCTGTCAGGGGTGGAATGCGTGTGTGTGTGTGTGTGTGTAACAGAGAGTGAGAGCAGGTATCTGCATGTGTGTTCGTAATATCAATACCCCAGTGATCCTCTTCTCCCTGCTGTGTGAGTTTCTGCACATCTCTGATTGCCAGATGTGTTTAAAGTGTGTGTGTGAGTGTGTGTGTGTGCACACAGATATATGTTTGTGGAAGTGTGTAAGTGACAGCCAGGTGTATGTCTGAGTCACTCGAAGCAGTGAGAGATTTCTCTGTTGACAGGGCTGATGCTGTTTATTTTGGCAATATGCTGTCAGGGGCGATGGGACACTGGCTTTGTGTGGGTGTGTATGTGTGTGTGAGTGTGTGCTGATAGGATGGTCTGTGTGATGAGCTGTACATCTGAATTACTGCCAGACTCAGAAGATAGCACTCTGTAATCGGGAATAATCAGGTGGTGGGAATAAGTGTGAATGCATGCACTCTATGTGTATTAAGTGAGTTCAACAGGAATAAGGTTGAACGATGAACACACCCATCGATACCCACACAGAAACACACTCACACACACACACATACACACACATCAGTTGTGTAAAAATCCTCCAAGCTTTATCCAAACACTTTTTTGTTCGCTGAATAACAGGCTGCTCTTGTAATGCCTATATCTCTGTGATCACTTAATTGTTTGTCCGCTGGTGTTTTTGATGTAGCCTTGTTTGTGGGATAGCACCCTACAGCTAACTACAGCTGCTAGACTGTAAAACCAGTGAGCGGGAAAAGCAACACTATCATTTATTGGCACCACAGGGAATTCCTTCAGGTGTCTGGTGTCTAACTTGGGTCCTTTGGCACAAACACAACACATATGGTGTTATAAAAAACACAGTTTCTCTTTTTAACCCTACAACAGCCACCATCTTCTATCAAAAATGGTCCGCTTAATGTGAACAAATGGACTATTTTTGAATGTCAGATAATAATGAAGTAAAACAGGCAAAAAGCAAACAAACAAATCTTTTCTTACACCTTTAACGATCTGCTTTTCTTATATGAACTCTTTTTAGAGCTTTGTGTGCACGTGGTCAGACTGGTGTGTCTGTGCCTCTCACAACTCTCAGAGTTTATAAGAGTGTTTATTAATATCTTTGTCTTCATGACACTTCAGTTTAACAGTCTGTTCGACAGCCTACATTAAAAGTTTTTGCAATTAGAGACAGATTTAGATGCATATTGGTGAGATAATGGCAGCTTGAATAATGGCAAGAACCAATGGAAAAGCTAGTTAAGGGCAGTTGGGTTTGTCAGGTTTTTGTTCTAAATCTAGCAACATCTTGCTTTTTAAGTAGCTTTGAGCTGGTTTAGCCAAAACTGTTCAGGAAAAAGCCACAGCATCACATGCTGAGACTAAACTGAAAATGAGGTTTGAAACAGCCATTTTGGCACCAGTTTTTACTTTGTTTAATGTTCACTGACATCAGTGATGATGATACATTCTCTCTCTTTCTCTATTTCTGTAACACACATCTGCATGCACCAGATAATTTTCAAAGGTTTCAACCTGGCTTGAAGAACGCCTCCGAGTAAAACAGCTTATATGATCGACTAAAAATGAACTGTTTGAAGTCTTCTTCAAAATGTCGGGCTGTTTGACACTGAGGCTCACAGCTGCGAGTCTTTGATGAAACGCAACTGTGACCTGCAACAAAAGCTGAGAAATAACTAGTTGCTTCAATTACCACACATATCACATGACACAATGTTAAACTAGTTTAATGTTAAGTGTTTCTCTCAGTATTCAAATGGATTACCGTGCTATTTATAAGCAAGAGAGTCAACGCTTTAAACATTCTGAACATCAATCCATGCAAATTTGATTAAAAGGATGTTTAAACAAAGATTTGAATAAGAGAGGTTGTGTATGTCAACCGTGAAGATGAATAACATGAATACATTACAGATTAGGGGATTAACGCATTTCAAATAGCCTGTGATGTTTGGGAATTATAGATTTATTTGTTCATCCAATTTGCAGATGACAACGCAGTCACTTACAAGAGGTGTCATACTGTCTCGTGCTAATGTACTTGGTGACTGAATACTATCCTTCAGACTCCATGTATGTGTTGGCGTGTGTTTGTGTGAATTGGCGTGCGTGTGTGTGTGTGTGTGTGGGTGTGTGTTTGTGTGTGAGTGAGAAAAGGTGAGAGAGGTTGCATTAAGTGTATTTCATTATAGTTTAGTTGGCTTGTTTCTGGCAAAGGTGTTTTGTATTTTGTGCATTGTTTGCATACAAATCTATTTGTGTTTTTGTGTATTAGGCCTCACAAATTGCCAGTCTGTGTATGTGTGAGTGACACACGTCAAACGTCTAAACCCTGCAGAGGAGAAGCCGACATGACAACACAGGAGGAAGGAGAGGAGAGACAGATGGATGAAGTGAAGGTGAAAAGAAAGAAACATATAGGGAAACAAATCCCAAGTGAGAGTGCAGCCTGTTCATTAGCGGCGTATAGGAATGTGTGTGCATGTGTCAGCGTGCATGCCTAACGTGTGTGTGGGTGAGCTTGTGTACACGAAGCAGCTAACTGGGACACATTTCCCAGATTGAGGCAAAGTCAGATTTTGAACAAGATTCCTCTTATCTCAGTATTTTTCTCGTCACTTTCTTACCTCTGTGTGAACCGCTCTGTGCGATGCAGCTTCCTCCACATATCAGCATGCAGATCTGCCCGCCACTGAAGTGCAGTGTTGCTTTAATGCGAGTGCTTATGTACTTTGAGTGACTATACTACATCAACGGCTTGTCAATTAGGCTATTTCTAGAGTGTGTCAATCTAAAAAAAAAAAATAAGCTGCAGTGTGAAAGAGGCTATCTCAACCACAACCCGGCTGCCATTTGCATTTTCTTTCCCATTTATCAAATCCTCAAAATGTCGACCTCTTTACTTTTCCCAATGAATATTACATGTCTTTTTCTCCCTGGTACTTTGTATTTGCTGAGAACTTTTTTTTCATGTGTTTTCAATTTTTCTAAGCCGCCATTTGTTTTATCCAACCCCCGGCAGAAAGCCTCTCTCGGTTCTGGCGGACTTCTAAAGGAAAAAAACTCTTATATATTCATAAGACAGACATACTCACCTCATATTGTCCCAAATTGCATTCATGTTCTTAGCCGCACATGTTTCAGCGACGGGTTATAAGTTGAAGATTGAATTAGACTTAAGGTAGGGAATCAAGAGCGGAGAAATGTAGGGAAGACACTGTGTCCGTTGGTGTGTGTGTGTGTGTGTGTGTGTGTGTGTGTGTGTCACTCATCCTGTGAGGCAGGGATGTGTTCCATTTGAGGAGACCAGTTTTCTGTGATCACAACTCTGATAAGAATTGTGGGAAACCGCACTTACAACAAGCCACCCTGGAATACCAACTAGACATACCCGCACACACACTCACTCTCTTTGTCTGTCTTTTTTTCTGACACACACACTCACAGGCACACACTAAGACACATACTCAGAAGCACACACACACACTCAAACACAAATTCACACACGTGGCAGGAATGTGTATTTCTCTTTCTACTTCCTCTAGATGTAGCTGTAGAATTTGATTATGTGCCTGGCCTTGGCAATGTAAATGTTTTCTTGTTGAGCATATGAGGCATCCATGGAAACAGAGGACTGCATGGTGATGTGTTCATGTTTGTCTTGCAGTTGCATGGTTGCATAAGGGGCAAACAGTATAAATGATTTACTCAACTTACAGTGACAGTGCAGGACAGATGGAACAGGATGTGGTGAATCAAATCCCTCTCACACTCAGATGCAGAAACAGTCGAACCCTCTCTATTCCGCCTTTTTCTGCCTTAAATGCACACATACTGACAGAGAGCAGAGTTAAAAGCAACTGCAGCTGATATTTTTGTAATACCAATATATAAAGTACATATGGCATGAATAGATTTGAAGTGACAATGTGAGAGTGGCTACTCTGGGTTTTGTGCGAGTTTAAGCTCAGTGTTTAGCTGTTTGGCTTGAAACTTAACTGTTTTTTGGTTCATTCTCACCATTATAATAGCATCACTGTCGGACACAACATGCACCTTTTATTTCTAGTGAAAAAGCTCTAAAAACCCACTGTTTACTACCTGCTCAGCACCAGAAATAGAGCTAATAGATAGCAGGTGGCCAGCAACACAATAGCAAATGAATGATAATGTTTCTAGGTAATTGCTGGGAAAGTAAATAGTCCACTGTTTGCTGTTTCTACTTAAAAGGTAACTCAAATAATAAACAATCAGTCAATCAGTTAATCAACTTGTTAAATGTTTTGTTGACTCTTCTTAGGATGAGAAAACAATCAGCTATTTCAGGGTTAAGAAAGATCCTTTATCAGTGGATGAAAGCGTATCATTAGTGTTAAGACCTTAGCTTTTATGCATGTAAATAAACTCGAATTTAAATTTGCCTGAGTACGTTGGACCAGCTTTGGTTTGACTTTTCCCTCCCCACAAGGGAGACAGAAACAAAAAGAGACATAATTTCACCCATCAGGAAAACTCTCTCTCTCTCTCACTCTCAATCTCTCTCTCACTCTCTCTCTTTCTCTCTGTGAAATCTCCGCTTGTCCGTCTGTCTGCCCCTGGTTCCTGCCAGGCCAGCTGCTGATCTGCCTGCCCCAGTGGCTTCAGTTCTCCATTATCATGTCTGGTGGAGGGATGTGCGTGGAAGTCAATAGCTCACCGTGATTTGCTGTCTGCTGGCAATAACTTGCGCTGGGCATTATTGTGTTTGTGTTTGTGTGTGTTAGAGTATGTGTATGTATGTGTTTGTGTGCCAAAAATCCACCACTGCCAAACTACCTGGCAGCGTATAGAGGGTCCTGCTGAGTCAAATGTGCTATGACAGGATGCATTGTGATTCAATGTGTAAACATTAACTTGTCTATTCTTACAACCTGTGCAGAAACAGTTTAATTGGGACGAAGACAAAAGCACAATGCTTCTCACTCTTGCACACCAAAACACAGAAAGTTACAAAAATTCTAATTGGATGTGCTATTTTTATTTTTGTTACTGCAGACCATGATAGATGATACGTGAGACAGTGGTTTTGCATGTCTGTGTGTGAATTTGCATGTGTGTGTCTGTCTGTGTGTGTGTGCGTGTGGGTAACTGGAGCCCATCTGTTGTTGTGTATGCTGATATGGCAACTGCATCTGTGGGGAGCTGAGTAGCACACTGGGAAAGAACACACACAGACATACACATACACAAACATACACACACACATACGCACGCACACCCATGCACACACACACTGAATCTGCACGTACTGGACAGCTAACAGTTCATTTGACACTGTAATTACAGCCAGTGATCATGGATCTATTCATCAGCCCTCTTCCTCAGGGTGTGGACTGACCTCCAACAATATCACCCTGAGACGGAGGGAGGGAGGAGAAGATGAGGGATGAAGGCTGGAGGGAAAAGAGAAGCAAGGGTGGAGGGGTGGATGGAAGAAAGAGGACAGGTGAAAAAATAATGGGCTGCAAGCAAATATGGAGAAAGTGGATGGGGAGTAATATAGAGATTGGCAGGGTACATGTTTATGAGCCTGGAGGTGTGTTTGTTGGATTGATTCATTCATGAGTCTGTGTTGTGTGTGTGTGTGTATGTGTGTGTTCGTGTGCGTGTGTGTGTGTGTATGATGTGTCCTGGCAGTTCACCTTCCACCACAATCTCCTGTGTTGGCCTTAGCTGCTGCTTTACAGTTGCATCATTAGGATGAGTTATACACTATTACTGCTCTGCTGCTATCTGTAGCTGCTGGTTGGCAAACACAACAAACACACACACTCACTGAACATACACACAGGCACACACAAAATCATGGCAACCTGTAAGAAAACAGCATGCATAAGTTATGTGCAGCAGACTGTGAGGTGAAATAGGAAAGCAATGCAGAGTGATCTGGGGAGGAGAGACGTAGCAAGGAAAAAGGGGGTGAAGTTTGGTTAATGCATGAGACCCTTTGCTTTATTCTCTTTGTTGCTTTTTGTTCACAAGAATCGTGTAAGAATTCATTATAACCCCTTAGTACACCTAAAAAGATGTATTCGTGCATCCATGCATATGCAAACATCCACACTAACAAGCATCCTGGGTTACTGATATCACCACTTAGTCATAAAACTAGATGCTGACAACTATTTTTAGATTAGTTTGAAATTGTACTGTTTTTGTTTTTGCTTCTCACACACAACATGAATTCTAATATCTTGACAGTGCGTAGCAATACAGTAAAACAGAACTGCTTTGACCAACCTTTTATTGCACCACAAGCAGTGTTGTATTGGTGTATTTTCAATGCCATTCTATTTTTTAACAGGAAATGTAATTTTTCTTGTCATGCCAATACACCAAGGGTTATGTTACTATAGAAACAGTGACCTTACACTAACAGTGATTTTGTACAGATAACAACTACATCTTTACTCTTCTCTGCAGTATTTCCAGCTTATCACAAGCCGTGACAGCGTGGCTTGGATTGTTTTCACCTTGTGAGTGTGTATGTGTGTGAGTCTGTTTGCCTGCATGTGTATGTGTGTGAGTACTTTGAGAATGCAATAGCATCACGCCCGTGCAAAATGCAGCCACAAAACTGTACAAGTGTATAGCTGAGATCAAAATGAAGGCCGAATACAGAGACGGGCGTCGTTTAAGCAAGGGTGCAGAAAGTAAAGGAAGGAGCCATTAGCACCCCTACTTTATGTCCCTGACTGACACTCAAATTTAAGCTGCTGGTCACTGTTTCCCATTTTCTACCACACCAAGACATTAGGAGACCAACCTGTAATAGGATCAAGCCAGCCGCACTCCAACTTTCCACACATATTCAACTTTAACTTGTATTAGTACAACACTATACAGGTTAAACTGTGAATGTAGAATGGGACATTATTAGCAAGATATAAATGGTTAGTTGCTTGGTACAAACATGAATATATGTCTATCTGTTTGTGCAAGGACAGATTTTGTCAACATGATAGAGTCATAAAGGTGCAGTAATGAAACATTACAAGAAGATGAGATCGAAATAAGGGCACAGTCTGAAGATGGGTGTTGTCCAACTAGTACTAATTACTAATGTAATAATGTAGGGTATGCTATGTGGGGTTAGAGCTTCGACAAGGTGACAGGACGCAGCTGCTGTGATCCTCACAAGATGATCTCTAGTTATTTGTCTTAAAGCTTCCCAAGTGTCGTCTTATCTGTACAACTTCAGTTCCAGACTTTCACAGAGCAAATAAGCAATAAAACCCTGTCCTAATTCAGGAAAACCTAAATACAGACTGTCTCAGTTCAAACAGCAACCCACCTTTCCATTGTCATGATTCATCATTTATGCAGGAATCAGCAACTGTTTTCACATTCATTTCAATCCCACAGATTCTTATTATTATTAACATTTACTTGAAACAGAAACAAATGAATTGCATGAATTAAAAAAAAATAGCTGTTGTTTTCCTAAGATGCTTCCTAGCTGCTACATATTTTTGGAGACTGTTAGCAAAACTATTTTTGAGTCATGGCACGTGTGGCTCGGTCCGTATGTGTGTATGTGTGTATATGTCTGTGCGTGTCAGCCTCAGCCTGATACACATGGGCCTACTGGGACCACCCAAGCAGATGCTTCATTTACAAAATTATGCATTTAGGGCAGAGAAATAGGTCTGAACTGAGGGAGTTTAGAGGAGTCTAGAGAATGAGACCAGAAAGGACCAAAGCCATCAGTGAGACGTCCCGTCGTGATCTCTACATCGTTCTTTGGAAGAACTCCTGCCCCGTGTGTTAATCTGTCAGGGAAAAAAAGAAAAAAAGAGAAAAAGAAAGAGAGGAAGCACCAATTCCCTTTTATAGTCTCACAAGCTCTTTCCATCTCTTTAAGTATTCATTAAACTGAGGCAGAAGTTTCTAAGGGCAGCTTGGACACTAATCATTACCTCCTGACTCTCGTCTACTCACATCACTGATCATCATCTGTTTTTCTCTCCCCACACTGCCCACCCTTTCTCTAAAAATTGGAAATAAAAAAAACAACAGGGAAACTGGATTGTTGACTCCCCTAATATACCTATACCCTGCTCCATCACTTTCTCTCTCTCTCAGCCAGATTTTTCTCCTGCATAAAATACAACCGGCAGTGTTGGCAATTCTCCACTGACACACATGGGTGAATCCAGTTGTGCATAAAATTTTTTCAGAGCGTTCTTGAGGTTCCCAAATGACAGAAGCTTCTCTCTCACCCCAACACTGTCTTTGACCCCAACATGACTGATTTTAACTAAATGTTATGTATGAGGCTGCAACACTGAGTGCTGACAGTGTGCTTTTAAGGGTGAGTGTGTGTGTGTTCTCCTTGCTGGTGGGTGTTGATGTCAGAGTGTCTGGGAAACCTCTAAGTGTTTGAGCACTTCTGTATGTGAATCCTAATCTGTAATCTCCAATGAGAATCATGAGAAGTCTCCTACAGCACAGTGTTTTTTGTGTGCTTAATCTCTGGTTTTTGATGACGCTTTTCTTAAAAAAAATCAAATCCCTTCTTGCCAGACTCATACCTCAGTTAAAAAAATAACCAAAAAAAGGAAAAAACTTGCTTACTGCAAAACAATGTCATACTTATGTTTACAACATTAAGCAAACCTGATCAAAACATAGTTATCACTACAAAAAATAACAAAAAACAAAGACAAAGAACCAAAACATTTTATTGGTTTTTCATTAAAAGCATTTCACAACCTGCAAAATACTCCTCAAATGTCAAATTATTACATTTCTCAACAGCCTCATTTATTTTTGAACTTAAAATAATAAAATAATTAAATATGACATGCCTTGCAAAAACATTTAACAGCAAAGTCAAAGGGAAAACTTTGAAAAAAATAAGTAAAAACAACCTGGGTTTCAAAGAATTAAATAAATTAAACCGTATGTCTCTTTGTAAGCAGCAAATTGCCTTATCATAAATAAGGACTAAAGTTCACTATCTAATTATCAGTTCATTTGCATATTTATCATTTTCTTTCCCTACACCGAGCGATCGCATCACTTTTCAAATGAATCTAGCCTATACAATAGAAAGCATCAGTGCTCATCATTGTTTTCATTGATTCATTCATAGTTTATTGTTTTCATTTCATGTTTTCAGTGGTACATTCAGTCCTTTGCTGGTCCAGACTGTCAGATTCAATTCAGTATAAAAATAGATTATACAAGCAACATACATAACTATTTCAACAACCATCCATCATTTACTTTTAAGGAATCACATTATGACGGTCTCACTGGCTTTTGTGGTCTTTTAATGAGGGAGTAACATGCAGAACTGTGTATCATGTACATTATGCGTTCTGAAAAAACTGCTTGAAGCTACTGAGTCGTTCAGTAACAGTGATGATTCAGTGAAGCAGGTCACTAAAAATACACACAATAAATACACACAATAAATACAGAAAAGGGATAGAGAATCACATGATGCTGTTTGAGAGGCTGGTGGTAGCAGAGACAAATTAGTTCTTGAATCTGTTAGTCGTGCACCTAGGCAGAGTTTATCTCTGACCAGATGGCAGCAGCTTGCATTCAGTGAACAGTGAGTGACTGTGATCGTCAATGATAGACCGAGCTTTCTTTGTTGCTCTGGCTCTGTTTAAAAGGGGAGTCTTCAACCAGATTTATCCCAGCAATTTTTGCTTTCCTGGCATCCAGTTTAATTCAAAATTAGAAAATACAAATTTTCATAAGACAGAATACAAATAAGACAGAAAATTCGTAAATTTGTCAAGCTGGAAACGGAAAATATTTGTTTTATTTCTGCAGAAATATGACCTGTAATCATTTCCACAAAGAGCAACAAATCTAGTGTAGACATATATGGTGGAGAAGTGACTGGAAAAGCATTCATGTCTGTGATGGAAAACATTAAAAAGTGGTAAGAGCAGAAGAGAGAGACAGACAGACAGAAATGGAAGGGGAGGAGAGACGCAGTCTAAATATACCAGTTGAGGGCGGTGGAGAGGAGAAAGAGTGCAGGCCCTCTGAAAAACCACAGTGTGATGAAAAATTAAGTTGGGAGGCACAGGAGAGTCGAGAGCACTGAGAGAAAAAAAAAGAGGAGGGGAAGGGAGAGCGAGAAAGTGCTTTTACTGCCGGTCACTTTCACCTGTCTGTCTGGGAGATGGACGGATAAAATCAGACTCCTATTAAAGTGTGCTGGAAAAGCAGAACCTGCAGGTAGTGCACTTCTTCCTACAACCTTTTTTTTTTTTTAAGCCTGCAGTGCTTTTTCAATCCAGGTAGTTTTTGCAAAACATCTGAGGCTAATTGGCTCCTTTTTGTTTTATGCCCTTTACTAAACTGCCTCGATTCCTATTACTGCTTGTTTAGCAACATTATAAGTTCTTTGGAATAAAACTCTCTCCTCCTTTTATCTGTTTTTCCTACTCTGCAGAACACTGACTGCATTTGTTAAAAAAGGCTCACAGTGTTGGATGAAGTTCCACTTTGCTCATCTAGCACTTCAATTATCTGTGCCAGGATGCCACAAAAGTAAAAAAAAATGGATTGAAATTAAAAAAAGCCATTTCTTCCCCTTGGATTTTTAATTTTTTCTTTTTTTTGTCATATGCCTGTTGCCACCCCCTCTCAGGGAACACACAGGAACGGCCATTTACATTTTGCTTTAATATACTTTCTAAATTCTAAAGCTCCAAGAGATCCCCACTTTGCATTTGTTTATTTAGTTCAAAGTGTTTTTTTTCTGTTATTGCCCAAGAACCTTGCAGAAAATTGAAGTGTAGTCAAAATGTGATAGATAAATATGAAAGTGGTGTGCTGTGTATTCTACGGAGAGAGGGACTTTGATGTTATTTTTGCAGTGTTAAGCCAGCTTATATGGTGTAGCCCCCGCCTGTAGGTGAGGGTTGGCAGTTCCCTTTTTCTTTTATTGTCTGATGCTGTTGGACTAGTGGGTGATAGAAAAGCTCAGACTACATATTTGCGTTTACCACCTCTGCACTGTCAGCAGACACACTCTCCATGACGGTGTGTTGTCTTTGCGTGCGTGTGTGTGTGTGTGTGCGTGTGGTGTGTGTGCGTGCCTGTGTCTTTGTTTGTCTTTGACCTGGGGATGTTTTAGGGGTGGCTGTGTCGTGTGTGGACGATGGATTTGTAGTGACATCAGGATCCTACCTTGCGGTGCAACGAGTTCTCCAGGTTAGCAAAGCGAGCGGCAGACAGAGACAGAGCAAAAAAAAAAAGAGGGAGAGAGAGGAGGAAGGAGATAGATGGAGTGTGACACCTTTGGGTCGAATCAAGCTTTCGGGATGTTTTGGGGACACACATGTTGTAGCGGAAGCAGCCAAAAGCTGATTTGAAAGATGGGGATGTCAAGTCTGTGATGTGCACTCTGCTGTCAGAGAATACAGTTAACTAGTGAAAGAGTGAGAAGAGGCAGAGGGAAGGAGCAGAAAAGGGCCAAAAGCTTCCCACTCCTCATTTTCTCCTCCTGTTCTTTCCATTTCCTCCCTATTTCCCCTCAACACACACTCTCCCACACACCCATGCACACGCACCCATGCACACACACATACACTATCTGTTAAATTGGAGGCTTAATTTGGAGCTGCAGGCTTTCTCCATAGGTCACTTGGAGTGAATTTACCCACAAAGGCCAAACTTGGATTTCAATAATGAAATGAACATGACACACGCACTCATGTATACATGCACACACACACACATGCTCCTGGCAGGATCAGGGAGGCCTAATCAAGCTGAAACCCCCCGAGGTTGCAATTAGGTTTGGAGAGTCACAGTCCTAACTCCCGCTTCAAAACAAACTCTTCCATTAAGAATACACACATTAGATTTCCACCAACAAATCATCATTCTGTTCTGTTCCATGCATTCAAATTCATCCTCTGTTTACAGCTGACTTTGCCATTAGGGCTCTTGTTGCCTTTTGTCCGACTAAATTCTCATTGTCTCAATTGTTGGTGGTACTTCAAAGGGAAAAAACACTTGTTGAGCCATTATTTTCAGAGCAGGAGAGACTTTCGCAGACCAAATCTATTATTAAGTTTTTTAATGATAAGATATATTGTCATAGAAATAACACTGATAATAAATAAAGATAATTTTTAAAATATATTTTACTTAACAAAGTTTCTGTCTTAATATTATTATTATATTCAGTTGGTTCAATAGACTATAAGACCGATGACACAGGAAGTAAAAACACCCACTCATTTTCATGGCTTTGAACTTGACCAAGCTTATGGAGACTGCTAGGCTTTACTCACTGAACATTTACTTGGTTTCAGACTAATTGACACC
>JAPZDV010000002.1:14459030-14482275 GCA_029814665.1 Acanthurus lineatus | reverse complement strand
TAATTGACACCATGTGAAAGAAGCGGCACAAATCACAACCCAAGTATCAGAGGACAGAAGAGCTGAGGGGGAAACATTTTATTTTGGACAGTGACTTTTATGTGCATTTTTGTTCAGAGGGTTTTGTCAATGAGGCCAGTAACTGACTGAGCTAAATGACGATTCTGCACTCCCAACTTACAAGCTAGTAGTTTTGACATGATTTATAATGTGTTTCTGGTTACTTTGTATGTTACACTGTCTGTCTCTGTGTGTGTTTGTGCTATTAGCTGAGTTAGCTGACAGACATGCCCTGAGGGTAATGAGTTAGCTAAGAGTGAAAAGAAGACTCTGGACCAAATGAAATGGCACACCAATATTTGTCTGAAAAGTTCACTCAAAATGAACAAACTTAAACTTATGGGAATGCTACATCCCCAATTTTATTGGGATACATCATCTGGGAACCATGAACGTCTGAAGAAAATGTCATGGGAATCACATTAAAAATACTTCAGTCAGAGCCAAAGAGGTGGACGGACTCATCAAACAACTAACAGTACTGCCATTTGCAGACTCGTGTTGCTTAAGTGCAGCTAAACACAAATTAACATAATTTTGCAGAGTATTTTTCTTTAATGCAAACAGATTAAACAGTTGGAAGGTTTTTCTACAGCTCCAAGACATTTACTTAATATAAACTAGTAATTGGTTATAGAAAAAGTAACAAACTAAGTTTATTAAGGTAAACAATTTTGCATAGACTGATAAAATAATGTTTCGTGTTATTCAAAATACTAATTTTACTAAAATATTCAATACAACCACAAACCAATATGCCAAAATATTCCTGGACTAGTGATATCAATGTGCTTCAAATACCCACTTCATGGCCTTATCAGGAACCTTTGTTTGCTTCCTACTTCTTCATCCTTGTACCTTCTCTTTTGTTCTTCACTACGCTTCTATGCACTCGTCTCCTTACCTTTCATCTATACTGTCTATCATCCCCCTGTCCTTTCCATCCTCTTTGCTGCCTCTTGACAATATCAGACATTGTATACGTTTTCTTTTGATACTGTGACTTTGAACAGCACAGCAAGCTACTGTGACTACCAGATGACCTTAGTCACAGTGCTGCTCAACAGGAGGCCTAGATAGTTATCTCTGTGTTGAATTCTCAAGATGAATAATATCCTTATTGTTGCCAATTCATAGGAATACAAAAAAGGGAATAAAAGTTATCCTTTAGTTTTGATGCAGTTTATTTTCACACTTTTCACAGATGACCTATGGATAAGTAAATATGATGTTATACAGTAACAGGTAACTTACTGATTGGACTCTTTTAGCAATTAAATAAAGTATATAATATAATATAATATAATAATATAATATATTATTATTGTATTATTGTGTTGTGTTGGATATTATTGTAGGATTGTAGGATTATTGTAGGATTGCTACATCAAATACTTTTTCATAGACTAGAGCTGGCAAAGTAGATCGAGAAAGGCAACACAAGCTCAACACACTGCTAGCTTAATTGATTTCTACTGACTGGTTGACTGATGAGAGAAAATCCCTTATGCGCTGATGCTCATATGTTACTATGTCTGCCAGTGACACAAATATACAAATTAATGTGGATATTTTTAGATCATTTACAGATTGCAGTCAGCAGATGGTCACCAGTAGTTCAGCTTTTGACATCATGCTTTATTCTCATATCTACTTTCAAAACCACACCAGTTGGTCCATTTACTTTCAAGCCTCAAGCACAGAGCACCCTGAGCTGCTTTTCAAGTGGTCTTGGTCTGTTAAATTTGGTCTACACTGAAGTTTGAGTGACAGCTTTCATGCTCGCCCAAAACAAACCACACTAAATGGGCAAATGCACTTGAGATTTGTTAAATCGAACCTAACAGGTCAGGTGTATGTGCACTAATCTGGTTTATTCTGAAGCAGCTCAGACATAAATTAAAACCGTGTGTCAATACTAAAAACCACTAATTCTGTTTATTTGGTCAAGAAATAATATAGTGACACTAAAGCTTTTGTTTAACACGTCTTGTTAATCGACACAGTAACTGATGTACTGAGTACAGGCATCCAATTTTCCAAATGGTGAATTTCTTATCGAATGAATCTTCCTTGAATATTAATGTATCTCCGCTACATTTTTCTCTGACTGTTGGGAGATCAACCAAAGCTCATATGCCCGTGAGATGTCTGTCTGGCTTTAGCAAAAATGCATACAAACACACACGCCCACGTGCACACGCACACAAATGCAGACTGGAGATATAGAGGGGAAGCTGATCAGCCGTGTGGAGCGGGGAGGGCATTCCAATGGGACTAATTAAAGGGATGAAACAGACTGCAGAACTCATCGGAGACCACCACTCTTTTTCCAACTCCATCTCTTTCCCCTCTCGCTCTTCCTTTCTCTTTTGCTCTTCTGTGTTCTGTTAATGAAAGCTACATCATCCAGGGTTAGAGGATTCAATGCTGCTTTTTTTTATCACTATTCATGCCAGCAGTTGTGATCAGAGGAGTTCAGGAATTTCTATCCGACGTCAGGAGGCTGCTGGAAACAGTTTCCTGACAAATGCAGAGGAGCTAAATGCAAACAGGTAAAAACAGGGGTGAATATAAATGTTTACAACTCAAAAAAAAAAAACCAAACAAAACAAACTTCTTAACTCAAACCATGCAGTCCCTATGTATTATCATCACACTGGAGTGAGTTTGTATATGTGAGTTTGTGCGTGTGTGTGTGAGTCATCATCAGCTGCTGCTGAGTTTGATACTGATGGAGAGTCAAGCTGTTTAGATGCTATTGATCAGAACCCCATGTTCCCGAGCAATCAGACACACACACACACTCACACACACACACAGCTACCTCTCCCTCCTCCTTTCTCCTCCTCTGTCTCTCTCTCTCTCCTTCCCTGCTCCTTTCTGAATCCATTTCTATATTACACACCCACTCTTTCTGCAGCAGACAGACCAAACAACCAGCCAAAATGAAGTGGCACTGCATCATCACAAACACTGCTGTGTGTCTAAATGAGCTGGAGAGGAAGCAGGCAGCGTCTCTGCTTTGTTTCCTAATTATTTACTACAAGCACAGCATAGGTGTGGACAGGAGGACGGAGGGAAGAGGAGGAGGGAGGGAGGGAGGGAGGGAGGTGGACTAAAGGAGACACGAAGAGATGAATGGGAGAAAAGACGGAAAGCGACAATAAATCGTATATGCGTATGATTGTGTGTTTGTGTGTGTGTGTGTGTGTGTGTGAGTATGTGTAGGTGTGTATGTGTGCGTGTGCGTGTGTGTGTGAGATGCCCTCTAACCAGAGAAAGCCTTGGCTCAGCCTGTCTGGCTTTGCAGCTTCTCCCAGCTCTAGAAATGCCTGGCTGCATAGCCAGATGACTCACACACCCAGCTCAGAACTCAAGCCAGGGCTTAGCACACACACATACGCGCAATCACACACACACACACATGCACTCTTCGTTATGGCAAAACACTCACACATATGCACCTAAACATGCCCAAATGCATGTGCTCAAATAAACATATCAGCATGTGCTCAGACCTAACCAGGTGTGTGTACATTTGTGTGTGTGTGTGTGTGTGTATAATCTCATCTGCAGTGAGCTAATCTGCACAGACTCTTACACAAACCTGGAAAGTTTGGTTTGTTTTACTTACATCATCGCATATCTGCTCAAAAGTATTTCTCAAGGATCTTTTTTTTCTCTGCACCACACATTTGCTAGCTTACAAGAAAAATGAAACTTCGATCAAAAGTATTTCAAGAGTAACTTGACATAAAATCCAATGTTTGAGTCAGTAAATTATACACACAGTCACTTTATTACACTAATTCTGGTATACAGTTTTAATTGTGATGACAATTATTTACCTATTTTCAGTAAAAATGATTGTACTTCAGACCCAAAAAAGGAAGAAGAAGTCAAATCATGTTCTCTCCAACTGGGTAAAAACTGCCTTGTCAAGAAATAGTTAATACAGACATCAATTTCTGAGGACGTGGAGGGTTTGGAGTTGCATTGGGATCTAGAGTGTGTGAATGGCAGCAGAAGTTTACAGGGTTTAAGTGTTTCGGGCAAAATCTACATCCTTCTGATGTTTTAGAGACAGGCACTTCCTGGCCATAACAACATGATGTGTGCAAGTAAAAATATATTGTTGAGTTCCTCTTAATGTTGTATTTAAACCTCATAATATGTTTGGATTTGCTTTGCTTGCCTTCTACACTTATATATTCACATACTGACACACTTGTATACAAGCCCACTTACAAAACACAGTTTCTCTGGTGGAAAAATAGTTTGTTTTTTAAATGCTCAAAAGGGCTACAATGGTATGCATCCCTGCTCAACACTGCAATATAACACAGGGTTTATCGTTCTTGCTTATGTGTGTGCTCTGGGTGTTTATACATCATTGTTTGCATCCTGTCCAGAACAAAGTGATACAAAAATAAAAACCATTATTACAAAAATTTTGCCGACTGGTTAAAAACTAATATTTGGATTTTTATGTTTTCAATAAGTTTTGTTTGTTAGAAAGCAGCATTGTTTTTATGTTTAATGCCTTGTTTGTGACTTTGTGCGTCCATGTTGTGAGCAGACATTTGTGAGACAAGATTAGGCTATAAAAGCTTAACGCTGCTCTGGTTTGGATAACAATACCCTCCACTCAGCAACAACAGATGCCATCTATTCGCAACCGTCCAAATTTACAAACAGTTAATCACTGAACACCGACAATGTAGATTGTATTAACAGAACTTGGCTCAATACAGTTTTTGACAAAGTTTTCCGGTTGGCTGCCAAGATACATAATTAAACAGAGTTTCCAAATCAACAAAAAGTGATAGTCTCCAAACTTCTGCCTTTCATCTCTTTGTTTCTCTCTCCTCTTCTCTGCGGGTCTCTCGCTGTCTCTCTGTGTCACTCACCATCTCCCCTTCTGTTTGAATGTATTTGTAGTAATTTCCCCGTGTAAATATTATTTTTTGGAAAGGCAAAGAGGAACTGTAGGCTGTGTGCGAATGCTGGTTGTGTCTGTATGTTTTGCTTACCTTAAAAAAGGTGTCTCAGTTCATGCACGAGCAATTTAACAAGAGTAAGAGCCATGCTAGCAGCTCTGTGAAACTGTATTAGCTAAATGCTAACATACTTACTGTGACAATACTAACGTGCTGATATCAAGCAGATACAACATGCTAATTAGCACCAAGGTACAGCTAAGGCTGATGGGAAAAATTATATTTGATCTTAAATCAATGTTTGGAGCAGATGACGGTTACGAAAACTTTGAGATTACCAAAAATTATTACACTTCGTTCTAAAAGGCACAACAATGTCGGGTCAAAGTAATTGGCAATCTATCAAGTAGTTGTTTGGATATTTCACTCAAAACCACCATGTCAACTAAATGTCATTTCCCCTCAGGAGCCTCATGTGTCTGTCCAGTCAGACATTCTTTGCTTTAATGTTGTCGTTCAATTTAAAAAAAGGTATATTTTTGCAGTTTGTGGTGGTAAAACGAAACTGGGGCTTCCTGCATTTATGTGCATCCTCTCAACTGAAACCCAGAAGACCTTTTCTTCCTCTTTGCTTGGGGGAAACTCACCCACTGCTTAAATGAGTAAGAGCAGCAACACAGCAACGTCCCTTTGTGTAATGTCAGTGGGAGCCTGCTTCTTTTAGCTTGACAATCACATGTATTGTGATGAACTGACAGACAAACAGAAATTGCCATCCTGCCGCTAACATGGCTAAAAAGGCACTAAGAGGGGAATATAGCTGAATTTAAATACCACTGTTGCAATGTGTATTCCAGTGCACCGTATATTGCTATCCTTTTTCGCAGTGTGTATTTTCTGATGGAATATGTGTGTGTTTTTGTATCTTTCTGGCAGAATGCGGGAACGGGGTCCTTGCATTTGTGGAGTAGGTGTGTGGAGTCTACTGCTGTCTCTCTGTCTGGCCTCCCTCACACATGCACACAGGAGCCACACGGGTAGGTAGATGTATGTGTTTACGTCTGTTCATGTGTGTGTGTCTGTGTATGTGTGTGTGTATATACAGTACATATTCCTGTCACCTGGTCAGTGTCTGTGTACAGCTTTTACGGTATTGGATTTATTGTGGATTACCACTGCAGGCAGCCTCTGCAGCCAATTTCTTTTCACATGTTGTAAAGTTGGAGTGAATAGGCCGCGTGCTACCCGAGGGAATGCTGAGGTCGGATTCACAATGAAATACGAGACCAAAGAGGCTGGTTGCCAAGAAGAACACACAAAAAGTTCTTTAATAAAAGGAAGGGGAACAGGAGTAATCCAACAAAAAAGGTCCACTCAGTTCAGAGGCTTTCACTTCTCTGCAGTCCCATCTGAGTGGGCTGACTCTCCAGAATGCCTGTAGGTTACAGCGCAGACAGCAAGCAGTAAGCCTTATGGATTAGAAATCCCTGGATGTGTGGTTTCCCTCCCATGGGGGCCAAGTGGCTGAGTCACTAGCATGATTGAACCCTGGGGCCTTTTACTACATTTCAGTTTATTTCTTAAGTGAAGGTTAGATATCTTCGCTTCTGTGGTTCTCAATGATTATGTGTGTGTGACACGGAAAATTACCCACCTGAAGCAAAAAAAACCCTTTAATTGAGAACACCTCATACCTGCTACTGTACCTGGGAATGAAAGAGAGCTTTCTATGAGCCTCAGGTCATGCTGTTCACTTACATACACTCTTGGGGTGGAAATGTGAATATGAGAACAGCTGTGTTTCTTTGTGAAGCTTTCAATTTTTGGCTTTTTATGAAAATGTGTCAGAGGTGAAACTCAGTGATCATTTTTTGGCCTTCAGTAGTTACATTGAATGTTTATATATCAAAGCAAGAATAAATGCTAGCTTTATTGAACTTCTACACAGAATACAGTCTCTTTTTCTGTTTTGTTGCACACTGTCATGGAGCTGTTGATTAAATCATAAGTTTTAGCTGTGAGGTCACAGTGTCTGTGTTGTATATTAAAGCAATAACTCATGACAAGATGTTGTATATTATGATTATCACTGCTTTGTTTGGCCTGATGTGAAAAACTGTCACCAAGCACGGCATATTGTGAGTAATTAAACCATTAAACCATTTTTTAACATGCTAATAAAGCATGCACAAGTCATTTAAACAAAGAAATAATTCCTCCTGGCAGTCTGCACAATAAGCGGTGGTGGTTGCAACAACATGCTAGCTTAGAGACTTAACTTATCCTGCCGATGTCATGTTAGCTTAAGCTAGCCTGGCCCACTGGTTCAGTCTTATTACCAAACAACTTCATAACCTGGGTTAGCAATCAATCAATCAGTCAAGTTCAGTTGTAGCATGTAGTCATGTTAGAAACCATACAATGGCCTTTACTGAGAAGTCTAATTTCTCTTGTGAGTTTTACCCACCCCTCCCCAGTTACGCCCCCACAAAGCTCATGTTGATGTTAAACATTGACATTTTTTAACATTCTGCCACTATGTACAGAAGTGAGAATTAAAGAAGATTATTAGATATATTTAACTTCTGACCTGATAAAAGTGTGAAATTGAAGGGTAATGGATCAACAAGGCAACAGAACTTCATGCACTGGACGTAATAAATGTCTGTGCAGAATTTCATAGTAAACCATTGCTGCAATTACTTAGACATGTTGCTCAAAAGAGAGTGTTCGGACACTAAATGTAGCAAAATTGCTGTAGTTTTCAGATATTTTCCAAAAAGGAGGGCTGTGGAGATGACTCTGTCCCTCTGGGGTCATTGTATGGGCCTGGATAGTATGGAATAAGAAGCCGGCGTTTCTTGAAGGAGTCTGCAATAAGGAGTGAGGCAGAAAAGAAGGCTGGTGAGCTGGACAGTGGATTAGTTGTAGAGCTTGTAAATGAAGAGAAGGACTTTGAATGGAATCTGTTGTTGGCGCCAGTGGAGGTGCAATTATCTCTTACTGACATAATTCTTATATTCTGTCAATACATATTATGTCATTAGGGTGGATTAAATCAGTCTGTGTATTGATTAATAATAATAATTTAAAAAAACAGGCACTGACTACATAGACCACAGAAGGGCATCTGAAGACACATGATCCTCCACGTCTGCACTTCTGTAGCATTAAGCAAAGAGGCGGGTCTTTGGCAATCTAAGGGCTGGAAGATGTCACTCAACAAGTTTTAAAGGCTGAGGCCAGAGTTGATGACATTATCAATAAAAAAGCACTTTTTTATTTTCAGAATGTGTCCACAGTTTTGTGGAGCAAAAAGATGACCGAGCAGGGGATGTGACCAACATGTTAAAAACATGTCTGACCAAGATAAGTAATTGGCAATGACAAAATCACCCAAGGATAAAAAACTAAGAAGTGATGATAGTGAAGTTTCTTGTTGGTTTGACTACATACAGTATGATAAGCAGTGATGGCTTGAAAATGTTAAGCTGTGCCTGTGGCTCTTGTGTCGTGATAAAGTGGCATGCACCAGCTGCCCTTCATCTGAACTAGTTGTCTTTGTCGTTGTTGTTAAGATATTTATAATGCACTTAGTGTATCTGCCCTGTGCAGATGTTCCCTTAGCAGATGACTGAAAAGGAAAAAGATTGATGAGTTTGAATCATTTTTTGTTAATTTTTTAAAAAGACTGCAGAATCCTTAACAAATTACACACTTGTCCTTTGGCCTTTTGAGCAGCAATTAAAAATATCTTATGATGTTGTTACTTCTTGGTAAATAAAAGGTTACACCTGTCTGTGTATTTGCTAAAATATGAGTACCTGTAACAACGGCTATGTTTGTGTTTGTGTGTGTGTGTTGTTGCTGTTTGTGTGCTGCTCTTCTCTAGCCAGCCATTCTTGACAAGTCAAGGGCAAATGTGTTCATAAATGGAAGGATAGTGAAAAGACAAATGGAGGAAAGATGGAGATGCTCTCTCATTGTGGAAAATCACTGAGCTTTCAGTGAAGTGCTGAGGTCTGCACAAAGCAACGAAAACACTAAAAACTCCGGCAGAGAGAGAGAGAGATAAATAGCAACGTTGTGAGATAAGATAAAAGTTTAGTGGTTGTGGGTTTGTCGGTTAAGATTCTGTCACAGTTATTTTTTACCCTATCCTCTGAAAAATGGCAGTAATGGTGGTGCTGGTATTTTAAGCACAGTGTTATGTATTTCTGTGTGTATGTGTATGTGTGTGACCATATGTACGGTTTGTGTGCTCCTGTTAATGGGTGATTGATTGTGGAGTGAGTTGTAATCAGGGAGTTACAGCGTTATCCAGTTGCAGGTTGTCTGAGTGGGGAAAAACAGACGAGTAATCAGATAATTACTGAATACAATCCCTTAGGTCATTTCAAGGTTGATGCTCTGACACATATGCTACACACACTCTCTCTCTTTCTCACACATACACATTTGACAGGCACACACACAATACACCCACACAATATTTTGGCATGTAAAGAAAGTGATTGCAAAATTATTGGGCTGCAGAAGTGACTGAAGTCATAATTGTACCCCACTGCATGATGGTTTCTGCTATTAAATCCTCCTCCCCTCCTTTTCTTCAAACAACTTGTAGCCAAGGTTATTCTAAAAATAGGTAGTGTGTATGTTCTGGCAGTAGATATAATAAATATATGAAATATTAATATACTAAATATATTCAACTACCCTTGCATTCATGAAATGTATTAATTATAACTTGCATAAAAAATTAATTAATTATAAAGTAATGCTGGTAAAAGTTGCCTGCATTAGCTGTCTTGAGTCATGACAGTCTCATCAACTCGAACATGAATAGTTTTACTGAATGTGCACCCTCTGCAGTTTAGCTCAGGCCATCTTGGAGTGAATTAAAGAGTTTAAACTAATAATACAAAAAATTAAGATTAAAAAACAGATCTTAATTTGTTTGTGTTTGTTGTCCAAGCGTTATCTCTAACTACAAGAGGTGAAGCCCTTGGAGTTAACACAACAGTGTTCGGCTTCGACTCGAGCTAACACCATCAGTCTGATGTCTTGTCAAGAAACACAAACAGCAGGAGCAAATTAATGAGTGCACACACTCTTAAGCTTCTGTGGAGAAACTGATAATTAAAGTGAATGTTCATGCTCATCTAAGTTGAAGCATCTGTTACCAACAGTCCATGGCTGTACGGGACAACCTGTTTTTTTAAATCTTGCAGGTGGTGTGGGTCTTTTGTTGTTCTATCTGACTTGGGTATAAAAAAATACAAAATACAAAAAAAGATTTCTAAATTTTGTTTTAAATCAATTCCTTTTAACTAAAATATATTGAAATAATAATATATCTATGTACTTGTATTCTTGTGACCCTAGTCAAAAAACTGTAAGGGGATGAGAAGTGGCAAAAGTCTTTGCAACCGTGGAAACGTATATATGTGTATGTGTGTGTGTGTGCGTATGCGTGTGTGTGTGTGTGTGTGCGCGCGTTCCTGCCTCGCCTATGCTCACCTTTTATTCTCTTTCATCTCCCAGGACAGAACAGAAAAAGATGCCTCTACTTTTCCATCGGTGCCTCTCCATCTGTTAAACCATCCATCCTCCTGTCTTTTTCTCTCATTCACATCCTTTATTATACACATCACTACAGAGCTGTATGAAGGTTGCAGGTTTTATACTCAGACCACAAAGCTCTAACACTCTTAGTGGACTACACATCTCTTTCAATGAAGAGGTGTTATTTGTAGACAGCTTAGACCTTGGTTAAATGTCTCAGTGACTTTGTCGATAGTCTTGGAGAAACAGCTTGGCTTGTATTTTGAAGTAAAGCGGAACAGCGATTATGCTGATCCCCCCCACCACACACTGTCGAGTCATTGATTCTCAGTCTATAGGCTGCGATCTCCATACATCGTCACTGATTAGGCTACCAAGAATTTAAGTTGCTCTGAAAGGCAGGAACGGGTAACAGAGATGTAAAGACAAAGATGTATAGGAATGCTCAGATGCATGTGCTTAAGCATTCTCACACAAGCTCAGAGGGCCACGTGCATTCAGTCAGACACGCATACAGGCCAAGACACTTACAAACACACGCACACACACCTATACGCATGCACTCTCAAGAAGGCTCTCTAATGTGATGTGCAGAGACAGGCTGTCTGCCCTCCTTAGAGGATGCTCCACAGCAAAGCTGCACTCCATGCTTGGCTACAACATGGCTCCATATGGCTTGTGAAAAATTCAAGCTTCAAATTAAAAAACGTGATTTTTTTCATGAGGACAAACATCCAAGAATTCTGTACCACTTTTGAGCATGTCTGACTTTCACTCGGGCAACTCCGGTTAATTAATGTTCATCTTTTTATTAATAATAACTTAATATTGTTGTGGAATGTAAACCAGATGAAAGGCTGGGCAATATGTAGAGAAATATTGGATATATGGTTTCATCTGCATCACCCAGCTCTAATCAGAGGAGTTTAGAATATCGATGTTGTTGTCTGATTACAGGGATAAATTTAAGTGGCATCATTACTGTGATTGGTTTGTGACACTTTGCAAACATGTTTTTTTCTTTCACTGCAGACTCTTTCAACTGTTTTGCTTTTGAAAGTTCAGCTTTTTGCAAGTTTGTGGCCGTGACACACATGCTGATGTGTGGTTAGGGATTTGTGAATGTCTGTGTACAAAACACTATTTATAAAGACTGCGAAACTCTCTTTAAGGCATTGAATAAATAAGGTGTATCGCTATTTTTTAAATCAGTATTATTAGTTCATGCTGCCCTGTGACAATTTAAACATCAGCAACGGTTAAACTCACAGTACAGCAGCACAACAGAAATTGCCTTCATTATGATTTTTTTCAAAAAAAAAGGCATTATCATGTCTCTTTATATTTATGATAAACCATATTGCACATTTAAGCACATTTTCAGGTAGCAATAATACCTCATCTAGTCCAAGCAGGTCATTGCTTTTTTAAAAATGACCAATCATTGCAAAACGTTACTTATTATCAAATTAAAATTATATTACATCTCGTCCTATTGGTTTCCACTGAAGACATCCTGATCTTCGTCCCATGGCCTTACAGCAACCAAGATACCTGTTAATTATGATCTGTCCATTTGTTCATCATTATGGGTGTTACATAGCCCCTGGCTTTCTCTTTCTCTCTCTCCTTTTATCCCTCGCTCCACTTCAATTGGTGTTGACAAATTCCAAGGAACTAAATTTGCATATCCTAACCTTCACCAATCAGTGTGTCCTTGGTTACGCATGTGTTGTTTTAACCATGATGTATTCAGTTATTAGGGTGCCAGGAGTGTATTTGATAACTGGCTACAGGCACTCTGGCCTTTTATAGTCTATCACAGGATAATCTTCTGCGTTTATTCCCACTCAGACATGATTCTATTGCATATTCAAGGGATGTGGAGATGAGAAATACATTTTTTAATGTCTGTCAAGCAGACTGCCTGTTTGCTAAAATATTGAACAAGAGGGTCACAAAGCAGCCAAAATGGCTTTTTTACTAGAGGAAATTGTGTTTATAGCTGTTGTTTCCCACCAAGTGAAGAAAATGAATATCTATGAAAGTAGAAAGGTGATGCCAGAAAGCGAGATGCACTCTGCTGGGAGTCAGAGTGATTCATGGCCTATGCCTGAAGAGCCAGGTCGACAGATAAACAAAGCGGACTGTGAGGGTGTGATTGGGTTACTAAGGACCTGACATGTGCTTTGAATTTATCCATGTAGATGTGTCTTTTGTGAGTGTATCACTATTTTCAGCTTCCTAAAGACACCTCAGGTCCGAGAGAATGTCAATTAATGTTATGAAAGTGTTAAATTTCTTCTTGTTTAGAAATCAACAAACAATATTTTTTTGTGGGTTTTTTTTAAGAAAATCCTAATCACTACAGCATCAGAGGTTGAGCGGATATGTTTCCATGATCTTCATCTTACCTTTGTATGTCAGCATGCTAACATTGCATAAAAAAATAAAACAAATGACAACTGAAACTGATTGGATAGACAATAGTTTTGCAGATATTTGGCCATGAACTAAAATACTGGACAAATTACAACATGGAGTTAAAAAAAAGGGTGAGACAGTCATGAAAATTAGAACAGATCAAAATTTTCATCATCTGGGAGCCCTTAATGTCATTTCAAGGCAATCCATCTGTTGAAATATTTCACAGGATAGGAGAAATTTTTCTAGTGGGGCTAGAAATAAAGTCAAGGGATGAAGTTATTATAGCTCCGGAGTACCAAACTTCACAATCCATTTGATAGTTGTTGAGACATTTCACTCCAAAATGAAAATGTCAAACTAATGGTGGAAGAAGAGGAAAAGTCAGGGAATCACTAAAGTGGAGATATTTTAGTTTGGACCACAGTGGTGGACCATCAGACTGTCTGACAGACTTTGCCATCCCTGGAGTAACGCCAACAGCATGGCTAAAAATGTGTTGCTGTCAAATGAAAATGCTCCTGTGGAAAAATGTAAAACATACTGTGATCCACAGTAACCTAAAGACAGCCTTGGGCACCGCTGTATGAAAGTCCTGAGAGACAGGTATTTTCTGTAAAGCTACCTTTAGGTCAAACTATTCAGAATGAATCCCACTCAAAACACCTGTCACTATCATATTTTATACACAAACAACAACAGAGAACCTGAGAAAGACCCTCAGGAAGATGCAGAGGAAGAAATTCATGCGGTAAAAGCATTTACAGTACGTGTCTGGGCGCTGTGGACACTGTCTGGCTATGTGTTTGCACTAATTGGTGTAAATGGAAAGTTTCCTCTGGCTGCACAGTGAGATTACCTTATTGGGGCCCTCTCATTGCATTCATTAGCGCTAATCGTTACCTGTTAGCTCACCAGCCAACCCCGCACAGACCCAGCCGGGTACATCTCTGTGGTTTCTTAAGCAAAACTAAAGCCTCTATTGACTCCCTGCCTTTGGTTAAGCCTCTGTGTGGAACTAGGATGGTAACAACAGTGCTGTGGATTAACATTTTGGCAAGAGATCTTCAGGGAGACACTTTTAAGGCATTAATGATTATCCTTGATTGCAGTTTTTTACAAGTCATTAACTAATTCACTTTCTATTAAATCCATATATCTTTGGGTCTTTGAGTTCCCAAGTCCCCTTCCCTCTCCGTTCCGCTGCCACTCCATTCCTCTCTTTTGCCCTCTGTTTTATATTCTCTCTTTCCTCCCCTTCCCCAACTTTTACTTTATTTCACAGCTATTAAACCAGGAAATTTCAATCAGGTAGCACAGCGTGAATTTCTGCAGGGGCAGGAGAGAAAGAGTGAACTTTTATTTAATGCAGCCGTTCTTTCTTTTCTCCTCTCCACCTCCATCTCGTCTGTCTTTTCTTCCGCGGCTGAACTCAACCTTGGCTCTTTATAGTTTATGATTCAATTTCCAATTTGTCCTCCAGAAGTATTTGCCTGGTGGGTGGCACAGTGGTTTTGTTCTTATGTTAGTACAATACTCGCCTTTTGGTATTCATAGAAACACAGACTTAGAGAAACATGGATTTGAATTTCCAATTCTGTGTTTCCTACTCTGTTGGTTTAATTTTACATGAAAGTCACATTGAGATGGGAATCACTCTTTTTATGTAAGCAAGTCTAAGGCTGATTCAAACATCTGTGCCATCTTTTGCTGAATGTGCAGACACAAGAAGGACAGTAATAAACTTATTGCAGAAAACTGTTTTCTACAGCCAAATAATTTTAAACAATCTGTACAGGACGAGACGCAGGGTACACAATAGACTGGCCGGTTTACAATAGAACTAACACAAATGGCACGTTTCACACACACACACAGGCAGATTTTCTATTCAAATCCAACTAATCTCCATAATTGTGGACAGTGAGAGGAAATCAGAGCAACAGAGGGCCCTTTGCAAAGAGAATCTATGAAGGTATACATAATGTTCAGTGAGTTATTGGTTATTATTTGTTTAGTCGATAAAAACATGACTTTCAGAATGGTTTTGTGTAATTAACACTCAAGGTCTAAGCATATCAAAGTGCTTTGTTGTGCCTCCTTTGGGTCCATTTGCCCCTGTTCCCCCTCCCCTCTTCATTCCCCATGTAGCCATACACAGTTTCTGATTTACAGTCTCAGGAGATTCTACAAATGACCAGATGTTTGGCGAGGAAACACATGGCTGGATGTTACCTTTTTGAACCATTTAGATATTTGAGACAGGCTTTCAGGAGAGTCAGGAACCCATCCAAAGCTTTTGTTTTCTGGGCCATGTGTATATTTGTACCCGAGGACGATTTGGATGGATTAGTGCTATTACATTGTGTATCATAACCCAACAACGCAGCAATGTTCTGTGCCAATTGCTTCTTTGGTTGCATGTTTATGATTCCCAAGTGATGCTTGTCTGCTGTTGGCTGGATGTAAAGAAGAATAGCCTCTTTCCAGAGTTTTCCCAGTAGAGCTGGCACACTTGAAGCTATTTGAATAATGAATGAAACATACTTATCCCACATAGGCTCTTAGTATATGTGGGCAGAAAAAAATGTAGCCATATTGTTCAAAAGTTCCAACATGTTCTCACTCTCAACTCATCTCATACTGATACATGGACCCCTTCAGCATTTTAACATCATGAAACATTTGCAGCTTGATTTAGTTTTTTGTGCAAAAAAGTACTTGGTCTAGTCTAGAAAAAATAGTTAAGTTTGGCTTTTACTGAGATGGAAACAAAGGTCTCCTGGCCAAAGGTCATGTGTGCAGTGTCGTCTTGCTTGCTCTTAGTAGAAATGTGGCAATGGTTGTCCATTACTGCCGCAGTGGGTATACATTAAAGTTAATTTAAAAGCCCCATGGGTTGCTACTAGATGCTAAAGGGGTACCCACTACTTTAAAAAGTGACACCAAGGAGTGCTGAGCTAGCTGCCATGTCAAGTCGAGACTGAGAAAAGGTTACAATTTTATACTTTCATATTTTCATCAGAAAAAGACCTTCAAAAGTGTTTCCATGAGGTATATGCAATGATAAAAGATCACTACTGTCAGCAAAATAGGGAAAATAGGAAATAGGGAAACCAAAACACATAATAGAACCAAACCTGAATTCACATCTTAAAGTAACCATTGCATCAGTTGTGTTTGCCTCAATGAAAAATATGAAAATTTTATGGGGAAATTTTTTGCCATTTGGTTGAGCACCGTGAACAATCCCAGTGTGCAGTCAGTAATGTAGCACAATTTTGATGGATTAGCAGTGCCTCTATTTTGGTCATTTTGATGCTAATGAACAGTATGCATATGATTGTGCTTCTGTGTGCGTGCACTGTGGAGAGCAGCTTTAGTATTCTTTACAGCAGCTCCACAGCCATGCACTGATGGATGGGGTGCTCTTTACTTTACTGATGCACTGTGATCAATGCTGATGCAAGGAAATAGAGTGTGGGAGAGAGAGAGAGAGAGAAAGAGAGAGAGAGAGGTAATATGCTGTCTCTGCAAATCTCTCTCTCACATTCCCTGTCTCTCACTGTTTCCCTCTCTCTCTCAGTCTTTTTGCATTAATCCTCTCCTCTCTCAGTGAATTTCCCACTTTGTTGATCCTGCCAGTATCTGCATATGCTGCACTCTCACCAGCATCATCGCCTTAACAGATATGACACAGTGTTTCCTTGCACAGCATATGCTGCACAGGGTAACTTTCAGCAGATTACTAGATTAATAGATTAAGCACAGAAAGTTGAGTGTGTGGAAAAGTGTGTGTGTGTATGTGTGCGTGTTTGTGGGTTTATGCAAGGTCCTTTCCAGCGCAGGTCTTTCAAGAGGACACCAAATGTTTGTCTAACAGTCCAGCCTGGCCTCTCATGTTGCCTAAATGTGGTTAAGAGGCTTTTATTTTTAGTCTTTTGCTGTTGTGAGTTAAATAAAACAGCAGTAATGCAGCTTCACTGATCCTCTCACGCAACTAATCCTAGCAGAACACCACTGTAAATACTCTGTGGGCTGCATTAAAGCACAAATCACTCAATCCCTCACTGAGTGTTTTCATACTTATTTTGGTTCAGATTAATAGAAATTTCTCTATTTTTCATCTATGAGAAATGTCCCTGAAATAACTGGGCTTTCTCTTGGGCTTGTGATATTTTCTGTGTGGCCCTGTGCGTGTCTGTGCATGCATTTGTGTGTATGTGTGTGTGTGTGTTTTTGTTTGACAGTACTGCGCTGAACTTTGCACTGAAGTGTACTTTAGCCAGCACAAACATTACCTACTGTGAGAATCAATACAAGACTCTGCATGCCGGAGACAAACATCATATAAAAGGTTCTGAGATGACCTGTATGGATGCCTCCTTACACAGATGTCGTGATACTGTAGATGTCAGCCCTTTTAGGATTCTGTGGGCTGCTTTATGATGTATCATCAAGGAAGATGATCAGTTTCATGTTTGTACTTCTCCCAAAGCAGACATTTTGTCTTATCTACTCTTCAGATCCTCATCTGATTTAAATAGATTTAAATAGAAAGACTTTTCATACACTGTAATTAGCTCAATATATTTTTTGTGCGTTGCATGCTAATGAACCTTAATTGACTCCTTTATCTCCTCCTTCACATGTAGCACAGGAGCCTCTCTCTCCCTCCCAACAAGTGCTAATCACTGAAAAACCAAAGCTGGGGGAATTTCTTCATGACTCAGCAGCATTTGGGTTTAGTTAGGTAGTGTGTGAACTGGGTTCTTAATTCAATTAAAATACATGTGCAGTGCAAAGTAACCTAATTAATTTGGAAATGCCTCCCCAATGATTAAGCGAAAAGTTGCCTTTTCAGTGTTTTAACCAATAAATTACTCTTGTGGAATTTAAATTAAAGACACGACTTAGATAATTAAAATATCAATTTCTTTGAAAAAAAAAAGCCAGGGTTTGGTTGTTTTTTGCTTTTATATGCAGGGATCACAAATAACCAAAATTTTAAGATCCTAGAGCACTGAGCTTGTTGTTTGTGTACAGATGTAGCTAGGGCAAAAGTAAGTATTACCATATAGTTGCACATATGCATGCAGATTAATATGTACACGACGTGGCTGACAGCTTTCTTCGATCCCCTGAAGCAGGTTTGCCGATTTTACCTCACGGAAAAAAAAAATGCTGTTGTTAGGAAAGCTAAATAAACTTTGAAAGGTGTATCAAATAAATGTTTCTCTATTCTTTCTTCTTAAATGAAACTGCCACTGAGTTCTTTAATATCTCCCCTGGTGGGTCTGAAGTGAATTATACAAGCTGCCTCAAGCAAATACAGAATGTTCTCTGTGCTACAACAACTTTGGTGTGATTTCCTTTAACAAAAACACAACATGTTTCCTCCAGTGTTGTGAGGCTCTGAGAGCCAGAGAGATAAAAAACAAGGAAAACTGCCTAGGTCACATTTTGCTCTTTTTTAAGGCCACCCATACATGCATTTTCAGTCAGCCCTCTGCTTATGTTGATGTTGGGTGGAGCTTTACTGTAAATTTACTGTCACACCACCTTTTGGTACAACAGATGAGTCCAGGAGATGTCAGTTAAGCATAATTTGTATATGCCCAGGAGAAATCTAATTAGCCAAAGGCAAGTGAAAAAAATGGTGTTGTACAGTGGGTCTGCAGGGTCTTAAAAGGCCCTGTACACCCACACACGTGTTTTCAATTACCCAGGTTAATTAGACCTCTAATCAGGTCAAAGATGGATTGACCTTTGCTGGATTTTATGTTGTTTCACCAAAATCTACCTTTTAATAAGAATGTTAATGGTGTAAGCTGCACTTTCCAAATAGATCCAGGTATTTAAGCACAGGTAAGACAGATTGATTCACAATGGCACTGTTTCATAAGCGTCCCAGTAAGCCATGTTCGTGATCAGTGCAGTTTAAAGTGCTTCACAGATGACTGAAAGGCCAATGATAAGAAGGAGCAAGTGAAGAGGGATAAAAAAAAATAGTTGTAAATGATAAAAAAATAAAAGAATAACTTCATAAAATCAAAGAAAACAAGTTAAAGAATAAATAGATAAGGTGAAGTAAATCCTATCACTGTCCTAACCATGCTTGGCCAAAATCCAGTGTGGAACAGAGGATTTTCAGTTTTTGTGTAAAGGTTTCAAGATTTCCAGCTGCTCTCAGGTCCTGAGGCAAACAGTTTCGGCAGCTTCAGGCATAAATGCTAAAAATTTCTTTAGTAAGTCCAACAGAATTTCATTTAGGGACCATTTTCTCTCTCTGAGCTTTAGAACCTGTGATAAAAAAGTTCAGACTAAGCACTAAAACCAAACAGCATCCATCTTTCTATGCTGCTTGTATTATTCCTCTGTTCTGTTATGCTCTGTTAACTAATAAAAAAATAAAACATATTCTTTGAATGAGGGGTCAGTGCTAGTCTCCCTAACTAGGTGGACAACAGAGAACATTGTGATTTTGTGTTTTAGAGTTCATTCAGGTTGAACTCTCTGCAAAGTGAATGAAACAGACCAATTCACAATTGAACAGAAATCTGCATCTCTGAAATTAATATAGGGTGAAATCTGATCTGACTGCACCTCAAGAAGAGGTTTGTTCAACTAAATAAGATAAAATGCCTGTGTGGGACTAATACAAGGCACGTTTTTGGACGGTTTAAATGTAACCATTCAAATTAAGAGCACAATCTGGGCAAAATGGATTCATCTTCACATTTCTAAGTGTCTAGAACCCCCTGATAATATCAAATAAAAAACTGCATTACGGTAACCAGGTCAGTAGAATGAATATCTGTTGATGAATGTCATAAAAACAGTCTCAGATATATCAAATTTTCCATTAAAAAACTGAACAATACTCAGAATGCAGATGTCCCACTGAACTGAACCGCACACAATGGCACTGAGCAAACAGTAGGTGCTTCTTTCGACTCATTGTTTTCATTATGATTTTGAAAATTGCAGTAGACAGACTTAGAGCTTAGGTTTTATTCCACTGCCTATTAATAGCTCAGTTATGGTGGTTCTTCAGTTTACTTCCCACAGAGTCTTAACAGAGGCCAATCATCCCTACCACATAAACTTCACTGTTCTCTCACACCATTTACAGTCAGAGCAGGCTGTTTCTCCCCTCTTTCTCTCTCTCTTTTCTCATTTCTTCTTTTTTTTCCTTCATCAACCCTCCCTCACTTTTCTCATCTTTCCACCTCTGGCTCTGCTGCCAGCCAGCCTCAGACACACCAGGGTATCCCTTTCATTTGGTAGTGAAGGATGGAAGAGAGACAGAGAGATAGAAGCAAGAGAGGAGAGGAGAGGAGTGGAAGGATGTAATGATCTGTCCTGATGAATGCCGTTAGAGAGAAAGTGCTGACACAATGGAAGAGAGGCTTTAAGAGGAGAAGGGCTTAACGCACCAATCACAGAGCTCATCAGATCAGCTGTCAAGGTTCAATGGCCAGTGAAGGTGCCGGAAATATGATCTAAGCATCTTTATCACAGAAATTAATTAAGTAATTATGTTCCTACATAATTTAGTGTGGCATTCAGTTGTTATGTTTTTCTGTCAGGTATAAACTTTAAAGTTCTCAGATTTAATCCTCGTATGATAAAATGATGCTTGGGTATGTGCAAAAAGAGATCCTAACTTAGTTTTATAACTGCAAGTGTCATTCAGTGTGCTAAACCTGCAAAACTCTGCCTCAACATTACTATCGGATAACGTTAGGGATCTTGTTAAACAAACTGTTTATCGATTGTTGAGTGGCTGATTCGGTAACTTCCAGGATTTATTTAATTCTGAATATTTTAACTCAAATCAGGAGCAATATATTTTAACTCTAAGGAAAGTGGAGAAGAGGGGAAGAGCTAATTTTTTATCCTGTAGGCAGCCAATGCTGTTCACAGTCACACACATCAGCAACAGTATTTGCACATCCACTGAGACACTGGCTGAAAGAAGCCTGCAGCTCTTCATCTAAACAGATTATTTCCTCATTCCTGTTTTCCCTTTGAAAAACCTAAGAGACATTTTTTTTATCTTTTGAGGAGTGGGAGTGTGGTCAAACCAGTGAGTAGCACAGTGATGACCTTTCAGCATCCTCATGAAATCTGTTATCCTGGAAAGTTGTCAAATGACAAAGTGAGCAACTTATGGGCCGTGCAATGGCTAATATTACTTGTGGTCAGTTATGTTCAAGGTCTATTGGCAGTGCTTTTCATTTGTCGAAAGAGACTAATATAAAATTAGATGGCACAGCCTGATAAAACGGCTCCCTCTGAGTTATGCTGCTCCAGTTCATTCTGTTCCCTCAAAGATGGAGAACTTCAATATGTAGAGGATTTGCAATTGACTCAAATTTGCAAGTCAAAGTTCACCATGTTCAACTCTACACCAAAGAAACATGCAAATTGGTTTTACCTCAGTAAGCACACCCACTGATCTCAGCAATACAATTGAGATGAGTTTAATTTTCATCCAAAATGTCACAGTTTGTCACATGCTCGGGACATTACAGTGATCAAAATGTGCAGCCCTATTCATTATTCATCATTTATTATTATTCATCAGTGGGCCTGCAAGCAGCAAAATATGCCTGCATGTTAGTGAACAGCCACTAAATGAGGCTCTTGACACCTGTTTTGTTGGTTGAAACTGTCAACCTCAAAGTGGTCTCTAGCAGTGGTGAGCTCCTTGGCAGCCATCTTGCCTGTGTGTCACCGTCCCTTCCTCCTCCACATGACAAGAATGAGCTCATTTTCTTTAAACGTGAGGTGTGTTTCTTTGATATGCACAGCAGAAACATGGATATGATATGTGTAAAACATAAAAGATGTACATATTTGTGGTTTGCAGAAATATACAATGCAAACATATCTGTCTGATATCTGGGAATAAAAACCTACACTACAATTTATCCCCTTAAAATAATAATTTACAGTTAAAAAGAGTAACTCTACATCTTACATCTTTAACATTTAGCTCCAAAAAGCATTAGAAAAAAACTCAAAGTATCTTTATTGCACAAATATGATGAGATTAGACCTACAAGTTTGCAGATAAGAGCAGCACCAGGTGTTGACTGGTGGTGTGTGTTGTAACATACGGGACTGTCCAGTCTTTCATAGAGAGTAAACTGGATGATAGCGAGCCATTTATCTACATCTGTGAAATGACACCAATACAACAGAGTGACATAAACAACAAGCATCACTCGCTCACACACACACAACAGACACACATGCCCCAATGAACACAAACACCACACGTCTTGTTAAAGTGAAATACACGGAACTTGACGTTTACGAGTATCCGCCCTTACTCCTTTGACAAGAAGAGAATTCAGACAGAATGAAATCATCATCAACATGGCTGCTGAGCTATAGATCTCTCCTCTTCACTCTCTGTTTGCTGACTGACAGAAGATAAAACTGGGGGGAGGGGTGGTGGTGTTTGGACTCAACACAATCATTGTGTTTCTGTCTCCATACTGGTCTGCCAGAATGACACAGAGAGGGAGAAAGAGAGACGAGAGACGGTGAAAGAAAAGAGAGCGACACCAGCTTTAGTGAAAGAAATGAAAAGAGGCTGGCATCGCTCTGAGCTTCCCCACAACAATGCACATTAGAAACCTCTGTAGGAGGGGAACAAGGATGCAAATACTACCGTGCACTGGATAGATTTCTAACTTCAAAGAGAGAGTGGGAGGGGAAGGAGGGGGAGGAAGAGGGAGACAGAAATACAGATGAGTAAGGAGACCTGGACATTCCCCAAGGGCTCGTGAAAAGTCACCTCCAGTCAGCAGTTAACAATTAAAACAGGGTTTAAAACATGGGGGCCTCATGCTCACACACACACACACACACACACACATACGTGTTTAACCTACATCGTGGGGACCTCTGACTAGAAGGTTACCCGTGGGGACCTCACTTTTTTTAATGAAATAAATGCATTATTTTAGCACAAAAGTAACTTTCAATTTTTTATAATCCTGAAAATCAAGTTTGTTCTCAAAATTTCTTAAGTTTTGGAACCTTAATTTTGTCTGGTTTTTCTATACCCGTGGGGACTTGCCTATTATGCCTGCAAATGAACCACCACCAGGGGGCACTATTTCACATCTGTCCATAAAGATGATTTAATTATACATACTTACAAGTCTGTTTAAGTGAGAGTATTGTAGGTAGGTTTCAAAATAAATAAACAGTTTAATCTAAGAGAACGGTGT
>JAPZDV010000002.1:14427845-14458930 GCA_029814665.1 Acanthurus lineatus | reverse complement strand
CCCACGGTGAAACAGGTCCCCACGGGTCCGTGTGTAATCAGGCAAAAGTCCCCACGGGAATATATAAACAAGTACACTGCCACAGGTTAATGGCTGAGTGGTAATGCTATGTTAATACATCTGAGCATATTAACAATTTATACCCAATTCACCGCCCTAATATCTCGCCTGAAGCACAAATTAGTACAAATTGTCTGCTGTGGGGTGGTGGAGATGGTGGTGGTGGTGGTGGTGGTGGTTGTGGTGGTGGTGGGGGCTACTGGTATGTCAGGACACGGCGTGTGTCACCCGGCCCGCCCTGTCGCATGAGCTAATGTGGTATGTGAGGTAGCAGGAGGGTAGCAGCATTAGCGCTGGAGGATGATTCATTCATCTGTGCTGCATTAAAACTGCATGGAGACCAGAACCAGAGGCGTGGTGTTTGGGGAACAGCAGACAACATGGCACAAGCTGTTCTCATATCAGTGAGGATGATTGGTGCAGGGATGGTTGGGTGGGTAGGAGGTGGTGGTGCTGGTGGTGGTGGTGGAGGGATAGTGTTAAAGATGGAGAGGTTCAGCAGGGGCATTGTCACATTCTTAATGACGCACTTGTCACCTTGTTAGGGTGAAAGAGAGCCAGATGTGTGGCGGAAGTGAAGTGGGCAGCAGTTGCATTCACAGAGAGATGTCATGAGTGTTTGATGGATTTGAGGCCGGTTTTGTTGTCTGTTTTAGACTGAATGGGTTGGGAGATTTTTTTGGCAAGGCACAGTTTCTGAAAGGGATGATCTCCTCTGTGTGGACTTCCGCAGTATTCAAATCTAAATTCTGATGAGCCAGATCCCAGTGTTTCTTCCTCTCTCTTTTCACTTTTTATTTTTGTCACTGTCTGAGCAGAGACCGCCGCTGTGAGCAAACACTCTCCGATTGTGGTCACTCACTCGCTCAGGGAGGGATGATGTGTGATGGATAGGACAGTGTGTGTGAGCGCTGTATTGAGCAGTGTCAGTCTGTGGTATATTTCTAAGCAGAGGCAAATTTTAATGCTGATGTATTAATTTTGTTGACTTCACTTTGCCTTTTTTATTTCATGCTTTATTTTGGGGTGAAATTTGTTGCAGATAGGCCTACAAAAAATGTGTTTAGTAAATAAAACATTTATTTCAACCCATTAATGGCCATTTTTTAAATGTATGTCAAGGCAGCTCTCTAAAGAAGAACAAAATCAAAAGTCATTTTAGCAAAGCAACCAACACTAAAATATGTGTAGGTAACAAAGCCCACTACCAACAGTCAGTGTTGTTTTTAGTTTTAGCATAATCACCAAATTATGACCAAGTCGCAGTTATTTCAACCATGGTGGATACTTGTGAGATACCAGTATATCAAATCAAAACATAAAAGGAGAAGGTGGTATCATGTTGTCTCAATCATGATACAAAAATGTGTTTAAGTCTTTCAGGTTGCTTTTTATGACAAAAAAGATTCTTTAATGTACTTTTGTAACAACAATCACTGATTCTGAATGAAACAGTTTCTCATTCCAAATGACAAACTGAATGAAGTACTATTTAGATGAAGCAGATTTTCTCATGTTGTCGTTTTCACTAACTGCCTTTGCAGCGTGTGACTTAATGTTATGGCAAATATGAAGAGTCCTAAATGTTCCTGTGACGCTAAACTCACTACTGACAAAGAAAACAGCTCAGCATTCTTACTCATTTAAGGACCAACTGAACTGAGTTCACTGTTTTGTAAGTTTCAGCTGTTGCAAGCTCATGTCGTGCCTTCATGTTTATTTAATTGGACAAATTACAGAAAATCAGGCATGTGATGCAATTTTGATGTGTTGCTGTGACTCTAATGGCTTTGTCTGTGTGTCATTGCAGTTAATGTCATTGTGATTCACTGAGAAAAAAACCTGTTGCTTCAGTTGTTATGTTGATGGTTTCAGCTGTTGGTCATTTGTAACTTGTTTGCTGTCTTGTACAGAAATTATACTAGAACTTGACTTAATACATGCATTGTTCTTAGGGAAAAGTGATAATATAGTTAGTTTGTCTCTGACTTCGAAGTTTAATTCTATTTTGCCAAAAAGATATTTTGCCACTTAATCAAAATATTTAAAAGAAAGTATATTAAGATATATATTTCCCAAAGCTTGATATATTTCTCAGTCGATTTTTTGCTGCAGTGCTTGATATAAACCCCAGTCTTTAACATCCATACATGAGCTAAGGCCTTGGACAAGTAACCTACTGCTGTTCCCTCTTCCTTCTCCCAGCTGGTCTCAGGGGTTATGATAACAGGGAGGGACATTAGATTGTGAGAGAAGTCAAGCTCCTCAGGGGGTTGCCATTGATCAGTCTAGTCATGAGCACACACTCAGACATACAAGCTTACTGTGAGCATAGACAGCGATGTTCATTCACATCCAAAAGAATTTTATTGAGGACAAAAAAATGATTTATAGTTCTCCTGCTTCCTCTAGCTGGTTTATCTTTGCCTGTTTCTCAAAACATAGATAAATATTTGTCCACTGCTCTTGTTTTGTACCATTTTCTAAAATTCACTTAACTAGGTGGGAATGGTGTGGCAGTAGATGAGAAGCGTGTCGGGATGATGCGGGAAGCGTTCAGACTTTGTGAGAGAATAGAAAACAGTGTTGAGGAAAAAGAAAAACAGTCGTGGTCGAGTGTGCGTGCCTCCCTTTCTCTCAATGCTAATTTTCTTGGCAGGCTCTTAAACAGAATTTTAATTTGTTCTGTGTTTACGATTCATAACGAATGGTGCCATCTCAGAGGCCAATGTAATCTAATTATTAACACAAACGCATGGACGTACATGCACTGATGGGCACACGCAAAAGCACTGAGAAATGTACATTGTAATCTAATTAACTTGGCAAGCATTCTGAACTCATTTTCCATTTAAAAATATGCTCTTTGTGAGGAGAACACTATGGGCCCCTGGGAAATACTTAAATATTAATAGATACTAAATATATGATTTATATAGTGAATCCACAGGCGTCATGGTCACATTTAGAAATATGAAGCACCATTTATGCTGCGTCCGTTATGTGGGGCTTTGCTGGACCTGGACACAAGGTCAGGTCGCTCTTTTAAACATTATATATTGTATATTTGAACTTACATGGCAGATAATTTAAAAAATATGAAACTTAAGAATTGCTTGACTACAAATAGTAACTTAAAAATCAGTTTACTTAATACATTTGACATATGGTCAAAACACATTTGTAATTCTCAAGAGAGAATTACAAAGAGAAAACAGAGCTTTATTGGAGTCAGAGCACTGTGAAACCAACACCTACAGTACAAAAGCAGTCAACAAGACAAGTGGATGTGTTTATCTCTCTGGAAGGCCTCTCCATTCATACAGCACTTAAAATCAGCCTGTAGCTGTTTTGCTCACACAATCTTTTGTGTTTGAATACACTTCAACAGAGATTGTTTGTATTTTTGAATAAGAGCTCATTTTACCTGCACTGCTTTGAAACTGTAAATAAACACTCAATCAGTACAAATTCAGTCAGTCATCCGCTGCAATTCAGTGACACTCTCACAATAGCTGCGTTTGATTCCATAGCACTGATTTCAGGCAATGGCTGCTATTTATGCTCAAAATAACACAAGAGTGATTAAACGGTGAAGACTCCAAACACGGTGGCTTGTTCACTCTCATCATTTTTTGAGTCTTTCTCTCCTCCTGAGTAATTGTCTTAACAAACTGGTAGGACTGAGTGCAAAAAGAAAAGGAGTGAATTGCTGGCAGAGCTGTGAGCCAGCTTGGTACCTGGACAGACTAGAAAGTAGCACAGCAAAGTCACATTCACGTCCTCATGGACAAGATGGCACTTACAGTGTGGCGACACAGTGACTACTTTCAGATTCTCAAACAATTACCATTGTTTGTGGTTGCTGTGTCCATGGCAAAAAGTGTATCAAGAGAAAAGCTCTACTGGTTATGCATTTCATTTGGCAGAGGAGGCTTTTAAACTCATAAGTGGATGGCACATCAAAAAAATCTTTGTATTTCAGACTTTCTGGTGCACTTCATGTCCTCTAAGGTCGACACTGTAAGATGGTTGCAACTTGTCAACTTCAAAAGTTGTAGCCCTGCGCTGAATTGCTTCACTTTCACAAATTATAATGGTGCAATTGTGTAATTTAATGGAAAATAACAGACTTTGGTCCTGAATGTCATTATTATAAATGTTGGTGCAATTAGGACATTTGACGGATGTGAAACGACTGACCCTGAATCAGTTACATATTTACACTGGTCACTGAAGGTACACTTGGTCCATTTTTTGTTGCAATCTTACTTATGTGTTTCTGCTGGATCCTAGTACCGTATGCTCTGTATGTGTGTGTGTGTGTGCGTGTGTGTGTGTGTGTGTGTAAGAGAGAGAGAAAGTCCCCCAGTGGTAGGAATGACATTTGAAAAAAGTACCCCACTGGGACCAAGAGAGCTATCTCAGTGCCTGTCTGCAAAGCCGCACACACACACACACACACACACACACACACACACACACACACGCACACATGCATACAGTCACAAACGAGCACACATGCACAAACACAGCTCCTGGTTGTTCAGTGAGGGCAATCTGTCCATCTGTTAGTCTGTCAGTAGCATGTCATCCTTGGTAAATGGGGTTAACAGCTACTGCTGTGTTAAAAGAGGCAGGGATAACAAGTCCTCATGCCATGGAGAGAGATGGGAGGGGGCTTAGAGGGGGAGAGAGACATTGCCAAGGAGAGAGAGAGACAGGGTGAGGGAGGGAGAAGACATTATAGAAAGTGTAAAAAAATTCCCAGATTTAGGGCCTGTGATGGAGGATAATGGTTTGCTGCCCTGCTGAGTTTTCTGTGCAAAGCTAAGAGCAAGAGAGATCGGGAGGAAAAATGGGGTGCTGGAGTGGCTAAGAGAGATTGAGAAAAGCAGTGGTCATTTATGAAATAGCAGTAGAACGAGGTGAAATAGATGAAGATGATGAGGAAGAGTAACAGAAAGAGGAGGAGATGGTAGGAGAACAGGAACAGTTTGATGAGGTAGAAAAAAGACTGAAAAGGAAAAAAGGCACCATCAATAAAATAGAAATATGATTGCATTATCACTCAACTTTTTAGTGCAATTTAGCATTTTTAGACACACTAACACACATAACTGCTTTGTGAGTGTGTGTTTTTCCAGGTTTCTGTCTGTTTTGTGAGTGTGTCCCTTTGTTTGTGTCATTTAGTAAATTTTCTCTATTTTAGTTAGTATTTATCAGAGATGATTGACTATTATCTGCAGTTTGGTTGTTATTGACATTTGAGAACAACACAACATCAAACTCTTAACACCTTCACTTGTATTACAGAGCTTAATAGCACAGTAAACACTGTGTGCACACATGCTTTTACAGTCTTCTTTCCCTCAGAATACTTTCCCTGATTTCATTTTTTCTCCGTTGAGTCATATTTACGTGATGAATCTTGAAATACAATCCATATAAAAGGCTTATCTAATAAAAATCTCCAGATTTTAGCCATCTCATAAAGCCTGCAGGTCCACCAAGCCCACCAAAGATTACAGTAGTAACATGTATATATTTGATTGCTTTGCAACACATTGCAAACATCAGCAGCAGCTCTCTGCACTGCATGAGACTCAGACTTGCAGGGAGTCACAGCCTCACTGTGGCATGACGCCTGTGAAAGCATATTTCTATATTGTTTTCACTTCTCTTTACATGAGAATGATGAAGGAAGGACAATAACAAACACTTGGATCCATGTTTACTGTCTTTGTCCTGATCACCTTTTAATTCTCAAATGAATCCTGATTTTCAGTGCCACTCACACATGCTGTTGGGGGAATAAGTCAAACAACTAAGGAACTCAAATCACGGTTTTGTATTGGTATGCTTGAGCTGTATTGCCACAATTGAGTTGTGGTTATCACTGATGTCTGTCCAGGCTAATATAATATAAGCAGTAAATATAAATGAATAGCAGCAAACAAAACAGTTACAGTAACAATATAATTTAGGTCAGAGGATGCTCTGTTTCCCTCTTTATATTTTTTGCTTGAAAAACATAGCTGGTGCTCATGGTATTCATTGATTTTAAAGCCATTACTACCACTTGGGAGCAGTAATGGTTTAAAAGTTATTAAACTGACTTTACAAGTGATACATTAAACAGACAGCTACTCAGCTGCAAATTAGAGGATGTGTCTATGTATCAAGCAGTGCCAAAATAATCACTCAATCATTCTGTAATATGCCTCCAGCTCATATTAATTTACCATGTGGTCATATTGATGAAATTTACTGCCATCTAATAACAATAATACGTGTAATTAAGCCTCAATGAACTTTTACTTTCCTCGAGTAAAATCCTCACCCTCCACTTCCTCGGTACCCCTCGATGCTTGGATTAGTGCTCTATAGCTCTTACTAATGCTGAGTCAAATACGACTGCAGGTGCTGAGCCAAAAAATGGGCCAGGGGGATGTGTCTGTGCGTGCGTGTGTGTGTGTGTGTGTGTGTGTGTGTGTGTGTGTGTGTTTGTGCATGTGTGTGCGTGTGTGTGTGTGTGTTTGTGCCTTTTGGGGGTTAGGTTAAGGTGTTTACTCTGTGAATGTTGTTTTTCCTGAAATGTGTAACTGCTAGCAGGAGAGTAGAGGCGATAAAAAAGCAAGCCAATTAGGGAACTGTACAGGAAGAGAGAGGGCAAAAGGCAAAATTAGAGATGTTCATATCAAATAAAAATAAAATTCTGAAGCTCATCGACAATCTCTAGAGGCCGAAGTGTTCATTTTAGTCAAGGGTACAAAAGTGATGGATAGAATAAAAGGCACACTATTGATTTGGATATTCGTCTGGCCTTGTCTCAAAATGACCTTCTCCAAAAAATAACAACATTCAAGTGGAGATGGAAAGCAGTTGCTAAATAAAATTATTTTATATATATATATATAAAATTCATCCTCTAGTGGAAATAAATTGCCAGATATTTCTTGGCAAACTGGCTTTGAATGGCTTTGTGTATCAACTTGATAATTTGGCCTGTTTGAAAGTCATTTAAAACCCAAACTTTAAAATTATTTACTATAAAATTACTATAGAATTATAGTTTAGTTTCATAAAAGAGAAATGGTTGAAGGGTCAAAGAGTCCAGGAGGATCATCAGTGTCTGCAGCAAACCTCACAGCAAGGAAATACTTGCTGGAATACATTAAAATACTAGAATTTTGGTAACCATATAACATTTATCATGAGACTGATGTCAGCAGAAACGCTCAGATAGCATGATTTTTCCTTTATACAGCTGAAACTTTCTGTCTGATGGTGAGGATAAATAAACCAAAGGGTCAGAGTCTCACCAATATCACCGTGAATCTTAGGGCAGTCAATGTTGACACCAAATTTTTGACAATCCGTGCAGAAGTCGAGAAAATATGTTTCTTAGGACCAAAGTGTTTGGTTTGATGGACTGACAGATGGACAGATTAATCCAACATGACTATCCTTTGGCTTCAAATGCGTCACTATTGGAGCAAAAAAGGGAAACCAGAGGACATGAAAGACGGATGAAAGAAAGACACACAGTGGGTGAGATATAAGAATATGCTTTTTACTGAGATTTTAATTGAACTGGGCTTTGCAGGATTGCTGCTTTGTCTTTTTTCTCATTAACCGAACAAATTAAGAACTTCTCAAATCTCTGTTTGACTGTTAAACATATTCACGCCCGCTCTTTCAGTTCAGCATGCCTCACTTTTAAATACTCTTTAGACAGAGCAGAGTCATTGTTTGCTGCTTTAGTTTTTCACTGGCACGCCATGTGCACCCTTTGTTACATTGTGGGTGGACTCTTTTGTAATGGAAATTGCAGTAACTTCCAACAACTGTGTGAAAAGCCAAAAAAGCACAGACTTTGACTTTCACAAACATAAGACTCTACATATAAGCACATGTTTGCTCACACACCCGGTGACGCAACCATGAAACATAGATGCAACATGTACAGTGTGGCAAACATGCGCAAACACATGCTGTGGTTCTGCACACATTGCTTCTGACAAGGCTTATTGTTTGTCCTTGACATTTTAATGTGTTTGATGAAAGGGGAGGCTGAAAGCACCATGTGTTGTCATCACAATCTTCAAATGCAGAGTGATTTCTTTGTTCCTGCTCTCTCTTAGCTCACTCAAGGGATGTCTATACTCAGGGTGGACTTGTTTTTAATTAACCACATGGATGTCTGATTGAAATGTGTTTATATAGTTATGTACATAAAGCAGGAGCTATAAAATAAGTGATGGCATTTCCCACATTCACCCTTCATTAGTAATGTAGTTACTCACTATGAATGCCATATCATGCAATCAAATTAGTATATTTTACTAAAAACAGTGGCCATTACTCTCTTTTTCAGTTCACTGAGTAAACCATTTTATTTCCCCTGTATTGCAGAAAGGGTACAAGAGATTTAACATGCATTTTCTATACAGATCCTCTTAGAGAAGTAACATCTGTGGTTCCACAGCTGTGCAAAAAAAGGGACTATCAGATTTGTTATATCTACATGTGAGCATCTGTAAGCCAACTGTGTCATTTTAAAAGTGTGCATGGTTTCGTTTGTGCACACATCAGTGCACAAATAGAGAATTAGGATGAATAAATACCTAGTTTAGTAGTTCTGATTGCAAATTGCACTTTTGTGGCTCAAAAACTATCTGATAATAATCGCATCATCACACTCAATTTGCCAAATCCTTTAACTTCATTGTTCTGTTGTCACGTTCATGTTGCCAGTTTTTGTTTGGTGAGGAAGTGTGTATTTTGTCCGAGCCTTTTGGCAGTGACTGACACATCTCATTCAAGTGTTACTATTCCTGAAGGTTCAATTACAACGACCTGTATGCCTGCATTGATCTGATCTTCACTGTTGTCATTTTTCGGTCCATTTTTCTGTTGCTGACATTTTAGATCAGGCTCAGATAGATGGCATCCTAATTATTTATCCCACAGACAAAGTTTTGATTGATTCAAGTATTTTTTCAGCAGTGTAAATAGACTTCAGTGAGCAAAACATCAGACCTATTTGAAAGGCTTAAAAAGAAATACCCAAAGACTTCAGCTGAGATTCATTGACTGGAACCAGGCTAATATAACAACGACAAGTCGCTACTCACTCACGCACTTATTTGTGAATGTTGACGTTAGATTACTTGTTAGATTAAACACTTGTGTAGAATGTCTGACCTGAGAGCTTAGTATACTGAACACAACATGTCTATCTTTCACAGTGCATGTGAAGGCAGGGACATGTGAGGTGATCGCTGCCCATCGCTGCTGCAACAAGAACAAGATCGAGGAGAGATCTCAGACTGTCAAATGTTCCTGCTTCCCTGGACAGGTTGCTGGCACCACCCGGGCCATGCCCTCCTGTGTTGATGGTATGTACCACAGTTTGCATTCAAATAGGCTAAATCTTTTGGTTCATGAAAAGGGGGTATAGTGTTAATTCAGGCATTGACATAGAGCTAGGCGAGTGTTAGCTAACTTAAGGTGTAAACACCAACTATTTTGTAAAATAAAACCAACATTAATGTCATATATTGATTATATTTATGCAAAATGATGGATCCGATCTAAATTTTGCAGGAAATTCAGAAATATTTAAATAAATAATACATTCTTTGCTTGGAGACAGTGTCTGGCAACTTACCATTTCCTGCTGGTTTGCCACATTTACCAAAACATGCTACATTTCAATAATCACACACTCAACATTACGGCATCAGCTGTAAATTAAATTTGATGTGCGCAGGTCGTCTCCAGAGAGTTTTATCAGGATTGTTCAAAGACATCTTCACAAGCCAAAATATGAAAGGCCATGCCCACTGGAACCAATCAATATGACTTCTCAGAATTTCTGAAAACTTGTCCCCAGAGCCTGCATACTGAAACTGGTTCATTAGATTTTGAGCTGTTTTTTTGATATTTGTGGTGCCCCCTATGGGTCAAGCTAAACATGCTTCTGTGGGCCTTTTCCCAAACATGTTTTGAACATTTGTACCCATATTAATGATAAGTGGAAAAAATTCCAATAAATTATGGTGAACCTTTATGGTTCAAAAGCCTTTTTTGTAGAGCACATTTAGTTGTACTTAAATGTGAAGTTTCTGGTCGGCTAAACATGGTTGAGGGCTGTGACTTTTCCTAAACTGCATTTTTTTTGGTCTTTAATTACAGCACCACTATCTGGCTCAAATTTCTTGGAAGCATTTTCACATCATTTACATTACTGTGCCGTCTTTTGTTTGTTCATTCCAGTCATGGCATTAGACGAGCATTAAAAGATAATAAACTGATACAAAAAACTGGGTTGCTGTTTCCTCAGGGCTTGACCCATATAATCCTCAAGGACTGGAGAAAAGGTCATCCAGTGCATCACATCCCATGTTTTACTCTGTCTGTCTACCAACTGACTGGCAACATACAATTCATGCATATGAATGCAAATGTTCATGCATATGCACAACATAGCCATCATAATACACTTCTGTGTGCTATAGTTTCTGATATATTTTTATTTTTTTAATAAAATGTAATGTACATGTATGTGTTTGTTGGTTGTTTCTACATGAGCTGTGATGTTTGAATTTCAACCATTTTTTCAACCATAATTTCCTCATATATACAAAGTACCTCTGACTGAATTACATTTGATGGCCTCTTCACAGTCCTGACACTGTGATCCTCACAAATGTGGTACTCAAAAACATGGTACTCAAAAACATAGTTAAGTGTTATTTGACCCAGAGTTCCTATATGAATATATCATTGCATTGCATTATACTGCATGAGTTTATATATGAATATGAGCTCTACTCTCATCTAATGTGGTTATAAAAAATGATGTATGACTGAAGTAAAGTTTTTAATTTGACAGTGAAGACAGAGATGTCAATACTCTCTGGCAGGATATTTGTGTGCTGGTAGCCAGGGGTGCCGGATTCATTTAAAAAGTGGGGAGGCCAAGAAGTGTGTGTGTGTGTGTGTAGAAGCAGTGAAACAAGAGCTCTGAAGTTCTGAATCTGCATGTATGCATTTTTATCCATCTGCAACCACCCAAGACAAATTATCTCACTGATTTAGGGACCGTGTGTTTGACTTCACCTCTGCCGGTCCCTGTAGGATTTATTGCCTGCTCAATTATTGTATGTCCAGCAGCGCTAGCTGTTCAGGTGATGTCTTTATTGTGTGGAATATTGATGTGCAAGATATAAAACAACGGCTCTATAGTTGAAGAGCAGGACTCCAGCTGAGTTGTGGACTTTAGGGATGTAACATTATTAACTTTGAAGTTCAGTTTTGTTTGATGGTATTCATGCTCTCTTATGAAATGATTTCCTATGAACTTATGAACTGTGATGTTTGCAGAAGCCTGCAGTCTACTGCAATATTGATATGTTAGTTCAGTTAAATTAGAAATGACTCAAACAGAAAATATGTAAGATTCACTGAATTGAAACAATTTTATTGGTTGCTATGTACAAAGTGTGCATTTGATTTATGTGACATTTTCTTCTTTTGTTGGATTTAAATTAAAAAATTCTTCCAGATTTATTTTTGCCTCTTTTAGTTTCCCTAATGTCTCAGAGTTGACAGGAATGACTTTTTGGCTAATGCTGTTTCTGCCTTCTCCCTCAGTTATCTTAATAAACTGTAAAGGCAAAAATCTTAACCAGTCTAAACAATAAAAGCAATCTGTGCTTTACAGCCTAACACAGATTGTTTTTACTGTTCTAATTCTAATGATACACATAAAAATTAAATATAACAACTTCATGGCTTCTTAACTGAAAGGCAGATTTGTAAAATGCTCCGTTAAGAAAAATTCAGGTGCTCCTGCTGTGATATTAAGCATTGTATTCAGTGTTGTGTGAACAAACTCTCAAAATGAACCTTTATAACAAACACTATAATCTGTAGAACATGTTGTAATTTCAGAGCTGCTTTGTTGACAGTGAATAAAAAGGTTGATTCTGTAGACCTGAATGTTTATCAGGGCTCTAACACTTAAATGAGCTTTTGTTTCACGGTACTACTGAGAATTTGTGACTGCAAATTGCTTCCATACCTGGAAATTGCCCCTGGCTACTGTTTCTGTGTGCACAAGATCTGTATACTGCACCCCTGCAGCTACAACATGTGGCTCTTGATGAAATCAGAGACTGCTGTAGAGTACCTGTGAAAATCCTAAATTGTATGTGTGTGAACAAACAGGGACATGTAACTTTAATGGCACAGATTGTTAGAATACAAAGTTGAATCATTTTTACCACGATATAGGTAACTCACAAGGTCTAATACACAGTAAAAGCATGTGTGAGCATCACTGATGGTCAAAAATTACTACATTACTACATTACAATTTTGTTTGTGTTTTTTAGATGTTATTTGTTATTACCATTAATGGTAGGGGAAAAAAATTATGCTAAAAAAGCTCTCACATGGTTGTCTCTGCATATGTCTCTGGAAAGGATTGCAGGCAGCCATTACATCAGTTTTGAGCTGACAAAATTTCTGGCAGTCCACATTATAATGATGACGATCTGATAGAAGTCTGACATAGCTTTGTATACTGAAATTTCTCTTTCCAAAATGGCTATCATCTGTAGCATTACTAAGAAAGTTTTGAAGAGAAGTACCTCTCTCAGAAAGTAATAGTATTAACTGATCTCTTAGGAACGATGTCACTGAATACAGCCTGTTTTTTGAGTATATAAGTAGTTGCTAAGTGCGAATGACAAGTGCTGAAATGTGTACATGCTGAACATGTAATTACCAGATAACTGACTGTTGCAAAAAATGAATAATAAATAAATAATTATCAGACTTAAGAGTGGCAGATAAAGAAAGCGCTCAGTCAGTCAGTCAGTAACTATGGTGACTGTTCTTTTGTTACTTTTTTCTTTGTGATGATAATCATCTGCTTGTTCTTGATGTATCTGCTTGTTCTAAGCCCTTTTTTTTCTGCCTTGTGTTTGGTAAAAGAACTTTATCAGTTCATTTCTATCAGATTTAATGTGCTGCGAATAAATCTATTCCAAACCCTAAAAGATCACAACATATCCCAGCTGTCTAGCACATCTTACCCCCATTTTTTCTACTTTTTTCTACTTGTTTCCTACTTGAAATGAAAATTTAAATGATCCCTTGTGTGTGCTGATTAAATTCACATGACTCCAGTGCCCATGCCCCCCATGCACACCGTAAAAATCTGCTTTTAACAGAATGCTCTGCCACAAGGATATTTTCTTTATTGCTTAAAAAGAATTGTCAACATAACTTCCTCCTAAGCTTATTGTTGCCCCACTGTGTTAAAAATTTCTCAGTCTTGCAAGCCATTTTTAAGAGCCCACTGAATTATATTTTTGTTATCCACAAAAACAAACAAGAGTTTTTGGAGACCAAAAGAAAATTTAGATAAACAACGAATGTGTTATGGTTAGCCACTTAAAATTTAATAAGGGTTTATCATAAATATGTTATGTTGGAATATACTTTTACTACTGTATTCATGATCATTTACACATCTGCTGTGTCTGTGTTCACAAGGGTGTATATATTGTAATTAAAGGTACTGACAGATAATGCTAATGTCTTTTTATTTAGTATCTGTAGTGATCAATGGACTGTGTCTGAGGAGGTTGGAAAAAAAACTTCAGACACTATAAAATAGCTGACATAGCTGAAAATGTTCAGTAAAGCACCTTGTACTGAAGCAAAGTTGCACAATTTGTTTTAAATTTTATAGACTTGACTTGAAACTCACTCACTTTGTAAACACATACAATAGAGCAGTGCCCAGCAAAGTCAGAAATCACTTATATTCAATGCCATTGAGTCAGATCAGCCTTAGTATTAATGAATGCACGCAAAGGGATTAAAAAAATCATATATAGACATATAAAGTTCACAGATATATTTCTAATGCATTCAAATGTTTTAATAATTACATTCACACCATTAGACCTAATTTGCAAATGGCTTGTTACGGTACGGCACAACAGTTTTACACCTTGCAGGGTGAAAATGATGATAAAGATTTACAGAATCATTCATGATCATGATGATGGTGATGATGACGACAATAAAGCATGTGAGTTAATCATCCAATGATGCTTCAGCTCCACTGAGGAGATGAAAAGTAAAGCAGATGAAAACATTAGATCTGCAGGACAGATTAATACTTGAAACAAATAGAAATGTATATTTCCCTCTGTATATAACATTTTCAGTAGCTTAAGTTATGACCGGCACTTTTTTAACTACATCATCTGAAATCATCACATCTTCTTTTGCAGTGGTTTTATGGCACACACTGCAAAACAGCATTTGATTTCGGGATTTAATTCATTAATTTTCTCAATATATGTTTAGAATTTTGATGGAAACTTGACTAGGGAAAACTCAGTGTCAAAATTTGGAAAAATATTGCCTGGAAGCACATGAAAATGCTGAACAAACACTGAAAAACTCGTGTCTTTTCTAAACTAAATATCTGTCACACTCCTCTCTTCTCTCTTCCTCCAGCCTCCATTGTTGCCCAGAAGTGGTGGTGTCAGATGCAGCCATGCATGGACGGTGAGGAGTGTAAGGTTCTGCCAGACCTTACAGGATGGAGCTGCAGCACAGGCAACAAAGTCAAGACCACAAAGGTTGGTGTGCTAACAATCTTTCTTTCTCCATCTCACACAAACTTTACACTCAAATGGATGCACACACACATGGTCCGACTCAACACCGAGTGACCCACTTCTTCCTTTACCGTGTCATACGTCTGTTCTCTCTTTTTCTCCATTCTGTTTTATTTGTCTGTGTCCTCTTCTCCTATCTCTGTTTCTCCTCCATTTAATTCTTTTTCTCACCCTATTTTTCTCTCTTTACTCTCTTCTCCCTCCCATCTTGGATCTAACATCAAACAGTCTCTGAAGAAAAACAAGGCCAACAGGAACAGGGCAAATAACACACACATACACACACACAGGAAGAGAGAACATCACAATTCCCTTCACTCCCACTTGCCCTGCTTCCCTGCGTCTGACTGGCATGCCATCTGACTCGATGCAAAAACAACTCACCACGTCGGATACACTAGAGTGGTAGCTGTCCTCAGACAGTTTTTATGCTCCGATTTGCCCATAATACAGTATGTGAGGTTTGCGCGTGTCAGTGTTCTTTTCCTTCTATTTCCTCAATTTTCCTTTTCCCTGTTTACGTACATGAATGTGTAGTGAACGTCGACCGTACATCATACGTCTCTCTGCTGAGCTCCCATTGGCACCTGTTAGCTTCTTTTCACAGGGTTGACCTGAGCACGCTCTCAGCTGTCTGTCATAGGAGGGAATTTGTGCGAGACTCACCTCCTGTCACTGTATGCCTCTGTTTGTAACCTCCATCCTTCTCTCTGCCTTCTCACCTTCCATTATTCATGGCTGGGTGCAGACCTTTGTTTTCTGCCTAAATAATTGATTGAAGGTGTGGTCAGAGGAAGGAGAGTGCATCTGCTTGGGTAAAAGAGAGGGATGAGAAAAGCTTAAGACACACATGGTCTCCTCTCTCTTTCCTGGTGTCTCTTTTTCTAAAACACCCAGAGAGACTTGCTGCTATATGCTGGGCTGATTGAAAATTCTCTCCCTTCCTTTTCCTCTGCTCACCTCTCACCTAGTAAAGTGGATCTCGCCCCTTTAAGTTACACTTCTTCCTTCTCAACAGCACCTTCTCTTTTTCTCACCCTGAAATAGTTATCTGCCGTGCTGGCCCAAGCTCAAATTTGTGTTGGGCTGTTCATAAGTACAACTGAACTTTCTCCAAATTCGCTGCTCACATCCCACAGAGATAAAGACAAAAAGAGAGAAATACAGAAAATGACTGATTGGATTTGGAGCACGTTAACAGCTGTAATTGAAGAGAGAGACACACAGCAGCTTATCAGATATGAAGATGATGCAATATCTGAATATGTGAGAGCTGTATGGAAGTTGCTATCTGATCTTATGCATTTAGCTCCATCAACCCCAAAGTGTGCATTTATAATTTCCTGAAAAAGATCAAAGCCAACCAGTTTGAGCCAGGCTCTGCTTTATCATTGACTCTGTCGTAGTTTGAAAGCTCACAAATATTTTCTGTCTCTTGCATTCAGGTCTTTGATCAATGATTGCTGTGAGTTTGTGTTTATGTGTGTGTGTGCACAATATGTGAGCGTGTCAGCCGAAGTGTTTGCCTGATGATGAAAAGAGTGATTTCTTTTTCCTCTGGTGTGGTACGCCGAGGTCAAGATGCGCAGGCATCTAGATCAATAACATCGAACGTTCTCTTATAGTCCCATTAAGGCCCACTCGTAAATTGAAATTGACGATAGAGTGAGAGAGAAAGAAGATGAGAGAGAGAGAGAGAGAGAAAGAGAGACATGGAGAGCAGCATAAAAGAAGAAAGAGGCAGGGGGAGATGAATGAGAGAAGAAAACATAACAACTGGAAAGTGGAGAGGAAAGGCTGAAGGCAGAGGTGATAGGTAGATAAAAGAATGAGGAAAAACACTTGAAAACAAGAATACTGGAACTGGTAAGTTGACAAGGAGCTTATGCTTGTGTCTGGGCACACAGAGCGGGCAAGAACACAAGAAAGGGTTTGGCACACTCCATCTTTCCCTCCATCCATCCCCGGCTGGGAGCAGAGGAAAGGAGGAGAGGAGGAGGGCAGAGGGAGGAGAGAGGGAGGGGATAGAAGACAGCTCGATCAATGCCAAATAATATCATATGGATGAGCAGACAGACACGGCCGGGCTGCCAAACCACTGAGCTGTCATACACTGCAAGGCAAGTGTGTGTGTGCATTCGTGTAGATGTGCAAACAGTCATACACACACTTGGAAAAACAAATGACAAGGTGTCAGCGGCGCATGTACAGTATGTTTCACTTCCTATAGAGCTTCTTTACATCAGCACTAAACAGATGAGGCAGACTGCAAGCACCATCAAACTCTTCAGGCAAAATATTCTGAAAGCATTTTTCTCTTTGATAGAACACACACAGTGGATAATGGCCATTGTAATGTGATTTGATGCAGTTTTAGATCATTATAGAAAAACAAAAAAGCCGAATCAAGATAAATCTTTTTAGATAATGGTTTCTTATAGTTTGCCCTTGAGTGGCTAAGTCTGTCATAAAGACTGTATATAAAGTAAAAGTGAAGGGAGACATCTGCCTTGTGGCCATCTGAGCAGCTATGAGTGTAGACAGTTAAAGCCGTGGACTAAACTATGGAAAATGTAGCACTTGTGCACCAAAAAAGGCCCACAAAGATGACAATTGAGCCCCGATTGTGTTCTTTGTAAATTGAGATCTAACTAACTAAATCCGCTTTCTAATTGGGCACAGAAACTGCCTCCTACAGGGATACTGAAACAGGCAGGGGGATGAACACCTAAAGGGATTTTGAAGCACCTTAAAGCATAGCAGGCACAGAGATGCAGCGGTGCGTGTGTGTGTGTAGTGAACTGGCGTGACAACAAACGCCTGCAGGCTCTTTGATCAGGCACAGGAGTAGATGCCTGAAGGCAATGGGAACAGGCCCAGGAAGGGTGGCCTGGAGCCATCAAGAGCAAATACAGTAGAACAGGTTCAGCTGCCAGCTTGGAGGAAACGCTCCTCTGCGCTCTCTCTCTTTCTCTCTCTCTCTATCTCTCTCAGTGACGGATGGCCTTCACACTTTGTTAGCTGGCACCTGGGTCTGACAAAAGACTCACTCCCTCAAGAGGAAATACAGGAAGGACAGCATGTGTTGGGGCTAAGAGGGGAAGCCACTGGAAAACACAATAGGAAAGACATGCAGGAAAACAGAAAAATAAACGCAGAGAGTCTGGTCTATTAATGCCCGAGTACTGGCAGTTACACAGCAATTTGTGTCGGTTTGGCCGTCGCCTGATTGAAAATGTCTCCTAATAGCTCGAAATAAAAAAAAAAAATAAAAGTGCACAAGAAAAGAAAATGGAGAGATTGATGGCCGAGATGAGGAGACCATGTGATCAGAACAGCCGTCTCAACGAACAGACGAAATGACATGGCAGCTCGCCAGGCACTGAGAGTGAGGCATTGTGGGCCGACTGCCATAACTCAAGCTGTGTCTTGTTTAGTCTCTTGCCAGAAGACACAGAGACCGCGCTAGCCATGTTGTCGGTGCTCCACCAACAACAATCACTTCCCATTATTGTCAAGTAGTGGACTGTGCTGCGCGGCGCTGCATCATTTAAAAACTTAATGTTGTTGACTTGTTCTACTAGATATCTTGGTTCCAGGAACTCAAGCATTTCAGGCTACAGTGGATGTTATTTTGGGACTTACTTTTAGTGACCCACTTCTGTCTCCCTTTTTTTCAGGTGACCCGATAGTCCTGCCCGCCTCAAGAGGAGCAGAACAGAACAGTGGTGGTACTTACACAGCACAATGGACCTATCAGTGGAGAGGAAATGCACTCAGATGAACTTCTATGAGGAATCAGTAATTGTTTCATTATTCTGAGGATACGGTGGCTGAAGAGAAAGGACTCTGACACTGTCTTCCATCACCTTAAACACAACTGAGTGTACTTGGTCCTTTAACGCAGAAGACTGCATCACCCACAATCCTTTACTGCTACTACAAACAGCAACTTCAAAAAAAAAGTGAACTATGACCCAAACAGCACCACATTAGATGACAAAAAAACAACTTCTTTACTACAATCTGCATTCTTCATCTCTATTCCATGGCTAAGTTGTGTTTCATATGCATTCTGGGAATAAAGGCGATCTGGATTTTAGACAGCGGTCCTGAATTACAAATGTCACTACACAAAATAAAGAGGAGTGGATCCAGAATGGCTCTCTTATGTAGTCTGGATCAAAAATGTTTCATTTAGCTGTGCCACATATGACACACTTGATGCTGTCAAAATGTTTCTCAGATCTGAAACCAAACCTTTACCCTTTTTTTTCAGATTTCACCTCCATAAGAATTATTTACCTTCAATAGTTTGTGGCTTACCACATGCCATTTTTTAAAAGGGGAGAGAGTTTGTCGGTCTACTTTTTTCTTTTCTTTTCTTTTTTTTGACAAAGGACAAAATCCTGTCAGGGGTGAGGTTAGACTAATACCAAGTAGATGTTATGGTATATTGAAACATGTAAACGTGTAAAAAATATGGTCCATGGAATCAATGGGGCTAAAAATAAATTGACGCTCTAATGGTTTTAATATCTGTGTTTTTAAACGCCTGTTAACCGCTATTGAGTACATGTGTCAGTATTATATGAAATGAATAAAACCTTTCAAAAGAAAAGATACATCTCGACATTTTGTTTCAGCCCTTCAAATGACTCTCTTCTCTTCTTCAGGATGTTGCAGCTCTATTTTCAGTATCCTGTGTGGCTTGATCAACAGGAGATTTTTTTTTTTACACTGAATTTGATTTGGCAGTTCATAACACACAATGTTCTGTTACAGCTGAAATTTTGGGATGAAGTGTTAATGTTAAACAGCTGTTGGTTGCTAAGTTAATGTGTCTTTCTTCCCGCCTTTGCCCCAGGTACACACAGCGAAAAGCACTCTTATTTTAGCATTTATAAAGATTTTGTGTTGGTACATGACACTTAAGCTCATCTTACATCTCAGATGCTCTGATACTCAGCACAAACACACATTATGTTCATATATGTGTAAGTTTGACATGAAAAAGCTGTTCCATTGTATTTTCAGTTGCTAAAAGCTCATATGTCTCAAATACATATATTACAACTATGGGATTTCAGTTACCTGCCAAGTGAGCATCATGCCGCATGGGTTGCCACAGCAACATTGCGACACCTATATCTGTTATTCTGAGGTGGTCTAACTTTGTTATTTAGATGGAAGAAAGAGGGAAGGAACACCCTGTTGTTGTTTTCCTCCATGAGTCTAAAAAAACTCTGGTGATTTATGAACCAATTATTTTAAGTTTTGTATAAGTTTAGAAGCTTTTCACAGTACATCAGTTGTGAACTCAAGCTTGATTTAAAACTATCACAAATAAATCAAAGTGAGGTAAACATCTGGCAGATATTTTTTTGAGGTAATTCATAAAGTACTGTAATCACAGTTTCTCCTGCAAAACAGACTGAGCAATTGAAACCTAATATTTTATTTGTCATAAAATCTTGTTCTCTATTCTGACAATGGCAGTCTTGATTTTTTTTTTCTGACAAAACAGGGTACTTCAACTATAAATCTCTCTGCTGGACACCCTGCATAATTTACCCACCAGAGAGCATTGACAAGTTTACTTGTCAGCAGTGAAATGTTATGCCCGGTTATTGGTTTTGTAAAAGAAGTGAGCATAGCATCCTGGTCTGAAAAGTGAACTAAAGTGTAAATACCTTAAACTTGCATTATTTTCAGTGGTTATTGGGGACAGTTACAAATAAAACAAAAAAGTCCTGAATGTATGGAAGCTTAGTATAAAATGACCCTACTTCTAACTTGATTCACTACCTCAGTACAGCTTTCTGGTGAGTTGATGGTCTCAGTTTAACGGAGCATGATGTCCATTTTACAAATTACAGCTCCATTTAGAGTAAAATAGACATAAAACAGGGTTCGCCTTAGGGTGTGGCTACCTTGTGATTGACAGTGTGTGCCTGGGTTCTCAGTGAGAGCCCCCCCTCACTTGTCCCGAGCTTCACCCTCTTATTAATTCTGGTCACTTTTGGTTCAAAAACTTACAAACAAATAACCTTCCCTAAAAAAAACAAGATGACATATTAAAAGAACAGATAAAATGTCAGCTTTAAGGCTTTAAAATGGTACTTCACTAACCCATGAGTGACATTATGTCAGAGAAAATGTCTAGAGTCCATGTTCTAAATAAATATCTTGTTCACAACCCTCAAACAACTGAATTTTACAGATCATTTTCAAAAGTGTTTAATTTTCTGATTTGTTGATGTTGAAAAAAAAGTATGTCATCTCCATATGTTATATCATATTTGTTACCCTGAATACAAAACAGCATTGTTTGGTTTTTAAATGCATACCATGATGGGTTTTTTTGTTTTTTGTGTTTGCTTAAGTATGAAGAAAAAGATACACTCATGAGATCTTCAACTTGGTCATATTACATCACATAGCTACGGTTCCTTGTCAAACCCAGTTTCTGTCACTGGACCAAGTAGCATGCACATATGTCTGATGCAAATACTCTGACCGCATCGCAGGTTTCAGTCACTGATGGATTGACATCAAATGATCACAGAAACATGATTAGTGCCTACTTAAAAGTAATGAGACAAATACAGTATGTACTGTACTGAATATCTGCTCTCCAGTCAGGTTATGTGTATTGTATACATCCTGCCCAATTTCATCATTTGTCATTCCTAATATCTGTGTTAGCAATCAAGTTTGACAAGTACATGAGAAACCCCACTTAGTCAAAACCCTTGAGAGTCAAGTACTGTCATAACAAGTTTTGAAGTAGATAAGGTTGATGTGGGTTTAAATATAGAACCAAAGATGGAACATTATGCTATATTGAATAGGATCATCAGAACAGGATTTGCTTTATTGTTAGCATCCAACCACCTGTGATGGATGTTGATGCTGAGTGGCAGTCTGTTGTAAATTCTGTGATAGAAAGGATAAAACAAGCAGGCTTGATGAAAAAAAAAGTGCAAACAAAAATTGGGTTTGAAGCTGTGAACATCTACCTCAACTCTACATGACACGCACACACCCACACCCACGCACACACACACACACACACACATAAACTATCTGTGTTGTGTTGCATTAAAGCTGCCTTTCTCTAAAACGCTTTTCTGATTTGGCTAATCTCCCAGTGGATCCTCTCAGGGACTGCGGCCCTCCACTGAGCTTTAGTCACTGTGTGTGTGTGTGTGTGTGTGTGAGAGAGAGAGAGTATGTATGCATGTGTGTGAGTGTGAGAGGGTGTTAGTGTGTCTGTTCCATGGCCGGGGCTCTTTCTGAGCCTGAACGCGTCGTTAGTGCATGTCATTAAAAGATTACAGAGAATAAAAACACACGGATTCACACATATTCACACACAAGAGGCGAGAAATAGGAACTGAGCATGGGACAGACTGCTATAATTAGAGAGAAAAATGCGTAAATGGGTTTTGACATCAGAAGATGAATATTTTTTGAGTCTTCTTGTTAACTGCTTGCAAGGTGTTTCTCAAGCTGCGCGTGAATCCAATCACGAGGCAGCCGTGTGAGGCTTGTTGAAATTTTTCCACAGCCTCGTAATACAAACCCACACTCTCTCTGTCACAGGGTTACACAAAAAAACTCAACACTGGTGCTGACGTGAGGTATCAGGTGCAGCTCCGACAGTCTCCTCTTATCTGTCAGACAGTTTAGATCATCAACACTGACGCTAAGCATTAATCTCATCCTCTGTGACCACACTCTGAATAACCAGACGATGCAGAGATTAGTCAGTATGCTCTAATGGTTTGCATTGGCGATGAAGTGGCCGCCGCTAACAACAGATGCAACAGCAGATGCTACGGCTGTCCGAACGATGACATAGGCTACCTGAGCTGCTGATCCGTCTCTACTAGGACAATGAACTGAAGTGCAGTTTTTTTCTGTGCTCATTTGTTAAAATCCTGGATGTTGCAATGTCTAACTGCCAGTACTGAAGTGGATTTCAGTTTATCTTATATTGTGGAGCATGGATAGTCAGGCCCAGTAACATGCCTCTGTTATTGTAGATGAAAGAAATATTGATTGGTAAATTGCTGTGAGTAACAGAGTAGTGTAGTAAACAAAAGGATGTATCATCATGACTCTGTACAACTGCAATAATAACTATTACAGGGGAATTATTTAGACTATTCAGTTGTTCAGCAGGCTTAAACAAACATTGAAAGTGATAATGTTTCAGAAAAACTGAAACCCCATAAGGACGCAATGCATTAACAAAAATTCTATTTTTTGGTCAAAGAAAAACAAGTTTTTCCCTGGGGGTTGGTTAACAGAGGAAAGTGTTGCTTTTCATTTTGACGTTTGCAGGTGTGGTGTTTATTTTTTATATTTATGGACACTGTGCAGTTTCTCTGTGTTATTTATGGGTTCCCCGTGTATTCAGATATCTATATTACTTTCCTCAAGCGCTGAACTTTTCTATTTTATTTTATTCAACTTGCTACCACTACTTCACTTAATTTCAAAGGCAAATATATTACTTTGTACTCCATTATTTCATAACTTACTTTGCATGTTCAGGCTATTAATACATGATATGATGTAATATTAGAAACAATACATTTGACAAATGTGCAGGGTACACAGAACATTGTTGACTCAGTGTTGATGACATTGCTGATGCAGTGCAGAGGAACATGCAGTTAAAAGTTTGATGGTCAAGTAAAAAAGTTAAAGAAAGAACAACAGGTCTCTCGGGTCAGTATAGATGTCATAGCTGCACTTGGCAACTCATTGTTGGCAAGGACACCTGGAAATAGTAAAAAAAGAAAAAGTATTTATAGTTGGGCAACATGACATAAGCAGTGACAAGGTTTATGTTTACAGGCACAGAGAATTCTGTATTACACATTATCAGTCAATTAATCCAGACTTCTGATTTGTCACTTACACTTATAATTTGCTGCAAAGTACACTAAATGTTACTTGGAGAAAAAAAGTGAGCAGACTGCTTGATATTGTATACTTCTAATAAAAATAAAAAGTATAAGCAGAACAGCAAACAAACAAACAAACAAACAAACAAACAAACAAACAAACAAATTACTTTAATGTAGTAAACAAAATATTTTCAGAGAGCACATTTTTGATGGATGGACTGAGGCTTTTACAGTATTACAGTTACTCTCTGGCTACAGTGCACCAACAGCTGGCACTGCAAATGGCACTAAATGTTACTGCATTGATATGTCCCCTTTTTTATGGCCTTTTACAATTGGTTAAATCATTCACTCACAGACAAGCAGTGGTTTGACCATCTGGATCATTTGGGATTTGATATCTTGCTTAAGGACACCCTGAACATGTGGATTGAAACCATCATCCCAGCAATCCCTCAGAGCCACAGCTGTGACCTGTCCTGTGCAGTACCTGCTGAGGACATTAAGTAAAGCTATTGTTCGTATCTGTAAATACAAATGCCTACACTTTACCTTTATAAAATGAAGTTGCTGATAACATAAAAAACTATTAAGAACTCACTAGGAAATCAATGGCAAACATGGGAGTATAACAGGTCTCTACACTATGCCAGGCAAGACAAAAATGGTGACTCAAAGCTGCACTTTCTTTTTTCCTTTTCAAAGCAAACACATATTTCTCTTTGGATGGGACAACACTATTCAGGCCTGAGCCAGGAGCCTATATGCCTTGTTTCCTTAAAACAAATATATCATTCGTGACACATTTCTCATATTCTCTATAATTCAAAGCAGCATCCAGATTGTGTGGTATGCAGGCAAACAGCCATAACCCTTCTCTCGTCTGATTTCTCTGATTCTGACACTTGAAAAAGACATGAAAGGATGGCAAAAAAAGAAAGAGGGAAGTGAAAAGACTGGCGTGAAGTGATGGCCTTAAAGTAATATGGCTTCTGGTGTGAGAATTGAAGAATAGGATCTGAGCAGGTTACAAATGAACTCAGCAGATCAGCGCGACATATAATTCAACTGAATGTGTGTGTGTGTGCGTGTGTGCACCTTTGTGTGTGTACAAGGTGGATAGCATGCAAGAAAGAAAGAGTGTGTGTGTGGGACTGATAAGCAGCAAAGGCCCAAAGGGTTCTTCACATGGTGGTTTGAACCTGTCACTTTCCTCAAACACACTCCCAGATATACACACTCACACACACTCACACACTCACACACACACAAAGGCAGATAACCCAAACCCTGATGGTGTCATTCACGTCAAGGGAAGCATGAAAGGAGTTGCATGCTCTCCTTTTCACTCCCTATGAGTCGCTCCTCAATGAGTGCTAAATATGAGTCATGGTGATTAAGGTTGTGTGGATGACTCAGGAAGATAGGACGACCTCTCATCTACACTTGCAAAATAATGTGTGTGTGTGTCCGTGACATCTACACTCACTAGCAGCCTGCTGACACATTTGGTCCACAGAGACACAAACGCAGCCCTGCACAGCCAACACACACAGTTTGTTTATGTGGTCAGGAAGGTTAAAGGGGCTTTTCTGAGAGAAAAGCAACTGTCACTTGTGCTGTGCAATAAAGACATCAGTATGAACCTTAACTGTACCCGAAGAATGCACCTGTGACTGGGATTAATCAACACCTTGACATGTTTTCATCCACTTATATTGTTTTTGAATATTAATGAGAAAAAGTAGGTCAAGCAGCTGCTGAATCAGCTGCCTGCTCAGTTAAAATACACTAGTTGACTCACTGCATGGTGTTTGGATTTGGATGCCTCCACCTGAAGAGTTCAAGTGATTCTTACTGAACACATATAAGACTAATGTCTTCAACAGAAACCTTAAACCCATGAGATTCAGACAGTGAACTAATTGTTCTATACGATACAACCTGCAATTACCCATTACCTCTGTGTAACCATGCATATCATATAGGGTTTAAGGTCGGGTTGTCTAAACAGTTTCTACCTTGGAACCAGACCTGAAATGTGCTGTCATGCTCTCCTTAATGAATTAACAATTGTTGCATGAAACCAATTAAGCTCCTGTGACTTTGGCTCATCAGTTAACAGCACTTGTAAACACTGAGTGAACCTTCACTTCTTTCTCCATCAGTGTAGAATTTAAAGAACTCTTGTTTGTTTAAAATTGTCCTCTGATATTAGATCTCACCATCATAGCTCTGTCTTTTTTGGAAATGTTAAAGCACCCGGATAAACAGACAAAGAGGAATCCTTTAGAAAAAGTGACATCATTCATTTAAACTTATATTTGCTTTTATAAAGACAGTTGAGAGTATTTTGCCTAAAATATCTCTGGGGCTATGACCAATAGGTTTCATCAAGCATGTTGGGCCACAGATAGCCTGCTGGTCATAGTTTGGTCACTCCTGTATTTTTTGCCTTCTTTGACTGAGACTCATAGACAGGCACTTGGACCACACTCCTCAAGATATGGCTGCAGATGACAATTCAATTTGCTGCTGTGCATTGGTTTGCTACGTCAATTTACATGATTAATTACCACAAAGCATCACAGCTGTTGGTGACAGAGTGACTAAATGTACATGGACACAAATATTTAATACTTTCCCTCACACTTTAGCATGACTATTTTTCTTGTCTGCACCATGTTGGTTGAACTAAATAAAACTTGATATTTATGAATGACACAAGAGCTGTGGGGCAGAGGTTGCTGAGAATGTCGATCACACAAACTGCAGGACTCTGACACCAGAATCAAGTCATGTTTGTGGTTAAGTTGAACCAAAGCTACCTCAGTTAAAATTAGAAACCATCTTTTTAGCTTGCAAAATAAACACAACATTAAATGTGTTGCACTCACTGTGGTTAATGTTGGAGAAAGACAAGGAATTAAAAAAGTGTGACCATGACCTGCAGTGATACTGAGTAGGACATTATGATGTTAATGCTATGTTAAGCTTTACAGTGACGGGTTACAGGTCATGTTTCAAATCATAGCTCACTGCCCTTTTTTCTTCATTAATGTATAAATATGTATAATATTTGTGCTTTTATATGTTTCTCCTTCTCACACTGTCATTGACTCTCTTTGCAAATTTGTAATCCAGAGCTCTGCACTGTGTATACCTTTTGTATTTAAATGTACAGTCAAAATGCAGTTGTTTTAGTTTTACACTTTGAACCACTGAAACAAAGCAATTATAGAATACTGTCAGAAAAAAAAGGATTATGCATTAAAGTTAGGTGAGCAGGGAGAAAAAGCTGTGAGCTCTTTGAATCACTAGGAGGGAGGAGAAGCTGAATATTGCAGGAAATTACTATTCTAATATTGGTAATTGGTAATATTCAAATCTGCTGCTAATCAGCCTGTGGAGGGAAAGAGACAAAAAAAAATCCTCTGTCTGGGATGAGATTCAGCGAGACTGAGGGGAGGGGTGTCAGTGTTGTGATGAATATTCAGTTGTTGACATTTAGTGCAGAGCACTGAGGATGTGAGGGTGGGATGATGCCAAGCTAAATAAGAGCATTACAGAACATGGAAGAGATAGGGGGGATGAGGAGAAGTAAAAGAGATTAGGGGGAGACAGGGACACCGATCGAGAGAGATATCACACACACAGCTTACACGGGGGAGTTCGCTTGGGTCGATTTTGAGAATGGAGACAAAAGGCTGTTGCCACTGAAATTAATGAGAATTGCTGTTGATGATTGTTATTGTCAGTTCAGTTTTTGTAGGCAGCTTAGTGACAGTCTAGAAACTAGATCTGGGTCACACTGCCATAGTCTTCTCATTAAACCCATTTAGCTCTCTTGCTGCACCATCAGCTGTTTATTCACTCAGCTATTGAGATAGTGCGGATGTTTTCTTCTCTCTACTTCAGACGCTTTTCTCAAATTCAGACGCTCATCACCGAGACTGAAAGACCCCTGTGTTAAATTTGGAGAGGGATAAAGGGAGAGAAGTAGGAGATAAAGAGACAGAGAGTGAACTGCGAGAGAGACAGAGAGAGAAATAAAAGGAGGAAGCAAGGAAACTGTTTCTTTGTGCTGTTGTTTACAGACACTGTTTATTAAGTTAATGATCTCTTTTGCATAATTACAGTCGCGTACAGTTTGTGCTAGAATCAAAACTCTGGAGAGTTCGAGTTCTAAACATAGGCTCAACCAAAGAACGTGCCTGTGTTTGTCACTGAAACAATGCACATGTTACATTTAGTGAAATAAATAAGGATGCAGACGACTCATGGCTGAATATATACATGTATGTTTATGTAGGTAATGCTATAGGTTAAACCATGCTAACAAGCACATCCTCTTATGTATTGAGATATCATGTGGAGATGGAACATCTGTAAACGGTCAGCCTGGTCTGCTTTTGTTTTTGTTTTTTTTTAACATAATCCAGATGCAGGATGTTGTTGAAGTCTTATTAGCTAAGCAGAGTGATAGCAAAGGTCTGTTTAGATCTCATGGAAAACTTCCTTTTAAGTGTCTTAACAACTGAATGGTTAGTGCGCATGGCACATGGTCGTGTGGTCTTTAAAAATGTTGTTGTTTTCATTTCAGTTGGCGACCAACGCCCCAGGTCATGTCCCTTTCTTACCTCTCTTTCCTGTTTACTTCTTCCAGTGAGGGCAAAAAAATGACAAAAAATATGAGAGAAAAGAGAGAAAAACTTCTGTTTACTTCTATTTACTTCTATCTACATTTCTAAAAATGTGCTTTGTCCCACCTCCTTCTGACTTTCCAACACAGTTGTGAGAGGTGTGGGTGGACAGCTACTCCTCAACAGCTCCATATCTCTCTACAACTCTGTACGGCACTGTAATGATACCACACACAAATGATTCATTAACTTTATAAATATAGTACACAATGAAATCTAATAACACTGTTACATAACTATGAGAGTAAACTCGAAACAAGGAAGTTTACATTGTTCACAGACATGTGAACACATGAACACAAACTTATCCAAACACATCTTAGCAAATATATTGTTGCACCTACAAAACAGGGAGAATGCAAAATCGCACACACTTAAGTACCCCTCAATGAATACTCTCACGCACACTAATGAATACATTCCACAACACTTTAGAGGCAGTGAAGATAATGAAGTCTATTTGCATAATTAAAGGGGATGAATCAAAAGGTAATTTACAGTACCCTCTTGTCCCCTGCTAAAGCGTAGGTTGAAAAGGAGGAAGGAAGGGGGTTGGGAGATGTTGCACACACTTACATCCTCACTCTGGGGAGCCTTTTTGAAGTTGTGAGCAAGGTGGGGTTTTTAAAGCAGGCATTAGAGGAAAATGAACCTTTGTACCTCAGCAGGTCACACATAATATTGATGGCATCACCCTTGGAGCAGTGTGACTCACAGGAAATGTGCAAGTGGTACAGGCCCACCATTGGTGGATTATTTTAAGCAACATATTCCTCCTCCTTTGCTTTACTTTTTAAAAATTCCCATTGCTATGTGGAATATCATGTCAGCAACCTTTGTACTAGCAACCTACACGCTTAAAATGGCAAAGTTAGACAAAAACTTTGGTTGGGAAATAGGGCAGACCTGATTGGTTCTTTTCAGTGCCAGGGCTGGCCTCCTCAAGTGCAAATGTTCCATCCAAACAGGTTCCACCATGACACTATTTTGCAAGAAAGCTATCAGTGCGTCCTATCTAAGACTATTTAAATATTTTTCATGACATAATAAACAAGATGGAGCCTTTTTCTCCCCCTTACCAGAATGATAATGGCGTCAACCAGACCTTTTTCTAGTGCTTGCACAGTGCTAAAACGCAGTGTCGAGAAAGGTCTGTCTATGCAAGTCTATCCTGGGAGCATCCGCAAGGCATAAAAAAACCCTGTGGAAGCAGAGGACACAATTCTTCAAATGCATGAACACAAAAACAGTCCACCATTTTTCCTTCAATCAATTTTTCCCACCTTTCCACCTTCCTCTCCTTTCATTTCTCCCTCCATCCATCCATTTCTCCATCCATCCCCCTCCAAAGCCTCCAGTCAGCAGTCAACTATAGAATTCCATTACAGTCTAGTGATGCAGCACTTCAAAGGAGGGAGAGCTGCGTGTGTGTGTGTGTAAGTGTGGGGGTGTGTACACGTGCAATACAGTGGAAGTGAGAGATCTTTTTTTTTTTTTTTGCAATGCGCAGGGAATCTAATCATCAGGCACACAACAGTGATGTCCCCAGCCAATATTTATCTTGCAGTGTGTGCAAACTGTTTTTCTTTTTTTATAATCTGGAATGTGTTGTAAGCAACTTGGGTTTTTGCTCAAAAGTGTGATGTCTTGCAGGGATGTTTGCTTATGTGTTTGTTCGAAGCAGCAGTAGGTATATCTCTGTCCAAATATCTTAACAAATGTAAATTTTTAAATAAAATACATGTCACACTAACAAAAACCATCAGTCACCTGTCCCTCTGCTGCATTCTACCCAATGCAGCATTTGTGCCAGTTTTTTATGTTCTTAAGATTTGGTGTTATGGTTCAACATTATTTCTATGTTTCGGTTAACTGGGCTCTTAGATGGACGAGAAATGGGATCTGGCAGCAATATGGTGAAACAGCACCCATGCTGGAAACAATATACAGAGATTAACCAGCTCCCACTATGTACATTTTTATTGAAAGAACAACTTCTCCATCACATCTGACCGTGTAAAGGCCCTGACACATCAAGCCAACCACTGGCCATCAGCCAGTGCCTGGCTGCAAGCAAGTGTCTGTCCCCCTAGTTTTTGCAGCATGTCCTGCACTGTTGGCTTCAGTTGGCCCTCATCAGCCTTAATCAGCAGCTATTTGGCTGATTTAGGATGTTGAAATGATGATGGTACTTGTCAGTCAGAGATAACACTCTAACTGGCTATCCCCCTATGGAAACAGGATCCCCGTAGTTAGTGTTTAGCGCTGAATGACTGAACTGATTAACTCCCTCAACATATGGAAATGAACAGGAAACAGCCGACCACAGGTTTGAGAAAGATCCCTGTATTGTCAATGATTCTACCTGAGCTTCCTTTTATTTTTTTCTCCTCTGCTTCTTCCTTTCTTATTTTTAAAAAAAAAAGATCAGTGGCTGACAACAAATTTGTCATTTGCTTCTATTTATCACATACCTCAATTACAAGTGAGTGTGTTGTAAAAACGGAAGGCGAAATCTGCTTCATCATCACAATAGTTTGTATATTTGCAGTCCTCTGTATTCACATCCTCTCTTAAAGATGTATGCAAACTACTTCCATCTATTGGTACGGACAGATATTTCCTGTGGAGGTGCAGAATAATAACTTTCTAATTGGCCTTTGGCTGTAGCCTTTATGGTG
>JAPZDV010000002.1:14415329-14427745 GCA_029814665.1 Acanthurus lineatus | reverse complement strand
TCCTGTGGATGAGCAGAATAATAACTTTCTAATTGGCCATTGGCTGTAGCCTTTATGGTGTGTTCAAGTGTAACTTTTGACAAAGACACAAGAGATGTAGCTTGACATATCAGTTGGCCTTCAACACTGCTTCTTCTGTGTGTCTTCTGCATTAAAACTTTTCTGTAATAACCAGGTCTTTTTGTTCTCACATTTCTGCCATTTTCACTCAGGTTTTCATTGAGGGCTGGCATCTTACTTACCACTGTAGATAAATCTGTCGGTAATTAGCAAAAGATCATTTCTTTCAGTGTAGAAATTGCAACCATTCTTCAAGAAAAGTCTGTTTTGTCTTCAAACCTATCTTTCATAATAACAAGGACACTGAAATCTTTCTGCTTGCTCTCGCTCATATTCAGAAAACAAAGCTTTGAAGTCATCTGCTGAGGTATGAAAATAAATACATCTTCTGCTTGTTTTTTAACTTACAGCAGTGTTAATTGGCCAGATGTTAACCGTGAGTTACACTACATTTGTCTTGTACCGCTTCAGACTGCGATAGTAATACGGACAGCCTATGAAGCAGACGCAAACTAACTGCAACTACAAATTTAAGGATAGCTTTCTGATATGTTACTCACAGAGGAGAAGTCATTAAAGTTGTGGTAATTGCAGACAGCTGCAGACAGCGAGCTTTGAGAATACAAAATGAAACCGACAACGGCAACAGAATCTGATCACTTCGACTATAAAGCATTTATCTTATGAGGGAAAAAAAGCAGAGTTTCATCTCCAATAGAGTTCCCTCCTTTTCAATTAGATTGTTCCTGCATTTCCACTGGTAAATAATTCACAGGCAGAACCATCAGCAGACAGGCATGGGGGTATAAATGTTTTAGTGTGTGCGTGGGGAGGACAGTGAGTGACGTTGGAGATGATGGTGTGGGGTCTAACGATGGAAATAGTTTTTAGTGGTGTTTCCTGTGCTTTCAAACATCGCCTGCTCTGTCTGTCGTCCTGTCTCTCTTCTCTTCTCTCTTTTTTTCTCTCTCTCTCCCCCTTAGATTGCATAGATGAGGTAGATGAGGTTCTTGTTCCATGTTTCCCTGAATGTAAATGGAAGAAGTCAGCTCCAATGCTTGTCAACTAAAAAGGGCAGAAAACAGGAGGTTGAAAATAGCTGCAACGTGGGTCAGACATCTGTAAGACAAGACAGGACCAGCAAGACAAGACATGTGCTTTTTTCTACATTTACATTTTACTAACCTTATGTCAGGGGTATGTGACATGCATGTGTGTTAGTGTGTTTTAAAAACTGTTGATGGGAGACAAGCTCACCTAATAATACAATTATTTGCTGGTTAGCAGTATAATTATTGTAAGGCAGAGAATCATGAGGCTAATTGTATAAAAAATAAAAAATATTTACTATTTAAAAATACGACACACGTACTGGTTTTTAATTTACAATATTTTATAAACTTTTCTTGAAATATCACTGAAAATGAACCCAACTTTCACCCCAAGATTAACTCATATTGAAATGGACAAAGTCTTCAATCATCCTGGCTGTACGCTTCACTCAAGCAGCACGAAACACAGGGGGGGGCCGTGATATAGTGAGAAATAAGGGTTTACTTGTGAGGCCAGAAGGCAGAGCGAGTCAGACCGGGGTTTGGCTGTAAATGGGGTCTGATTCACGCATTAACAGGAACAACATTAGCTGACACCGCTCTTGTAGGCTGCAGCCATATAACCTCACAAGGGGAAGTTTCTCTGAAGTTTCCTTGGAAACACAGATAAGGGTTTTACCGAATCTCATCAAACAAGAGATGGTTATCTGAACAGACAAAGACATTGTATAATACATTTTCCTATATAATAATTTTTTTTTTTTACACATTGATATCTTTTAAAATCCCAACCTCAGATTTATAATTTGCCACACTAGTAATTACAGTCCTCCTCATGTGCACTTCTGTCATTTATACCCCTGCTTATGACTCCATCATACAGACAGAAACAACTTAAATACAGCAGCTGCACAAGTAGCCTCAAAATCAGCACCAAAACAAAGAAAACCTTTGCTTAAATCATGTGACAAGGGGAAAGACAGAATGTTTCCTTTCATTTGTCATGAGTCTGACTAACATGAAGTGCAATGCTACATTTTTATAGCATGATTTGGCCTTCACATTAACCATGCATCCATCAGGCATTGTAATGGTCCAATCAGCATCAATGTGAGAAATCAAGAAATGTACATCAAAAATCCACACCATAGGTATGAACAGTAGGTATGTAAATTGGAATTTTTGTCCCTTCATCTGTTGAACACGCAGGTGACACCTGTGCATGATCAAGAAAACTTTATAGAACCAGTGGTGTGAACACTCAGCCCTTTCAAGTTTAATTAGGATGAGATATGCAAAGTTGTTAACCGAGGGTGGATATTTCCACTCAAAATTACTGCATATAAAGGGACTATAATAATGGATAGACAGATTTATAGATAGAAAAGTATAAAAGCCATACACTGCATAAACAGCACGTTATTTTAGTCTGTATTGACTTTGGTCCCCACCATGATCAATCTGTGCTCTGCAGCCTGACTGACACCTGCCCAGTGCCCTGGTTGTTTGAGATACAGCTATTTGTTTCAGCTGACAGGGGCCTCGGGCAGCCGGGACAGAGAGAAAAAAGGAGAAAGAAAATAGAACAGAAAGTGAAAAGACAGAGGACAGAGAGGGAATGAGAAAAGGACAGGAGGCGTCATTCACATCAGACACAAAAGTCACACATTTACCTGCACTTCAATGCAAAGGGAGGTTGACATAAAAATTGTCAATTCCACTCTCTATTGTAGCTCTTTCCTCATAGCTGAGCACAAGCAGACTCTTTAGACAGGCAGATAGTAAAGTCAGTCTGCGCATCGATGCAGCGTAATTAGAACAGACAGTTAACGGGTTCGTGTTTGATTAGTCAGAGGCATGAGATGGAGACGCAAACGGCTGTAATTTGCCATTTTGTCCCCATGAATTCAACATCTTAATGTCTGCTATTAAAAGAATAACAATAAAACAGGCTATGAAAAAGATTTTAGTCCTTTTTAATTGCGTTGTCATAAGTTATCATTATGGCTACGTGCCAGAGCTTTTTTTCAAGAATTAAAGGATGTGTTTAGAGTGAATACTCCAAACATTAACTGTGACAGATGGTTCATTCAGCTTAAAATAGAGAGGAGGCATTGACAGTATGAGTTTAAGTCTAATTTTTTTTTTTATGTGAAAAAACAACCAACAGTTAATAATGAAGGATAGGTCTGCGAGTGTATTAGTAACTGTCAGTGTGTGTGGATCGAAGACATTGATTGGAGCAGCTATCTCACCTTACTGCACGTCAGCTGCCATTCAAATGGAGATGGAGGGTCTAAGATACAGTGCTGGATGAATGAGACACCAGTTTAACACACACAGATGCGAACACACACAGGTTCATGCTCAAGAGGCAGACAGTCAGCTCTTGTACTGTACCCACCTACTCATTTTAATTCATTCTCAAGTCATCATATCCGACAAGTAATTATTCTCAACAGAGGACGGAGAGAATGGTGCTATTTACCTCCTGTGTATTAATATCATATAGCAGTGTACACACATGCGGTTGCTGCCTTTATCTTTGTTCCATACTGGCCTCATTCTCATCTTGTTGACATCTCATTTTCACCCATCAGTTTTCCTCTCCCTGATTGAACACAGCTGTCAGACGAGCCACTCGACACTTCTGCAAACATGCGTCCTTCATATGTCGCCGATGTGAGAGCAGCAACCTTGAGATGGGCTGAATTAGTCCCCGTCTATTGTCAGCAGCAGAAGTTCCTGTCCTTCTTTCCGCCTCACACACGAGCACGCACGGACAGTCGCTCGCACACGCACACAAACACAAACTTGCCGGCATCTGTCTGCCTTCTTCCTCTCAACTTGTGATCTGTGCTAAAGCCCCGGGGGCGGCAGGTGAAGTGTCAGCACTGATCCGATAGCACTGAGGTGGTCCAAATGCATGATTCCTCTTAACCCTGATCCTCTCACTGCATCCATCTTTAAAATCCTTCCCTGTGTCGCCCCTGCAGCCGCAGGAGGATGAGCTTACCGTCCCCTGGGCAAAGGACTTAAATGCATTGTAATTTTTTTCTTTTACTTTTGAGTAATTTAGGAATTTGCGGTTAGCTCGCATAACTTAAAACTTTAAATACAGCAGTTAAACCGGAGGACCTTGTGGAAATAAGTTTTAAAAACTGCCATTAATTCTAATTATCATTCTTGCTGGGAAATTATTACCCGGGCCGGTCAGAGCCTGCAGGCGCGGTCTGTTAGGAACAGAGAGGTAGCCTGTCAGGTGAACTCTGAGATGTCGCCACTCAAAGTTTTAATGAAGAGGTAATCATGCAGAAATACAGATGAGCAACCGTTGACTAATAGCTACATGTTTTACAAGGAGGTCAGGGATTGGTAAGGCTACGGTGGATCCCTCAGATTAACCGCTTTGATTGGTTCAGTAAAAACCCAGCCGACCGAGTGTGCAATGACTGGAGTTAGATAAATGGGCTCATAACTTCCCTAAAGTTCCTTTTTTCTCCACCTCCCCCCAACCCCTTTTCTTCATTTGTATGCAAAGTCCAATCCCTTAGGCTCCCTTTCCTTCTCTTTAATTTTCAGCCATCTTTTTTTAATCAATTTTCTTTTATCTCGGGGAAGTTATTTTAATACTCCTACATCTTATTTCATTCTCAGCAAGACTGTGTGGGGATATCAATTATTCAATGGCGAGGGAGCTGAGGAATATGTTAATATTGATTAAGCTTTCGCCACACCTAAGAAGATTACACTCTCTTATCACTATGCTAGAGTGCTGCATTAGCCAGGCAAATTAAAGGACACATAGATACACTGTGCTAGATATACAGTGATGTAAGAACATTTGTGTGTCTTCCATGTTTGGATCAGAGATTAAAAGCGTATTTACCTTACATGACAAGCAGTGAAAAGAAAACATGCCCTGCATTCATAATGACTCATACATTGCTTTGAAGCTTAACCCCTTAATTGCACCAACGAGAAAAAAACTTACAGATTAGCCTCCAAGCCAGAGGAATTAAATTAAATACAATTTAGCAGTGAGAGAGTCAGCATACATGTATGACAATCAATGCTGCAGCATTTTTTAGATTCATTTTTTTTCTTTGTTTTATTCCAAACACTGTGGTTTTGGTGGCCTAGCTGCTGTTTTATTGCCAGGGGCCACAGCACTGGTTTTGAGAAGTGATACCGCAGATACTGTGGCATTTGTATCTCATTTCCCCAGAGCCCTGTAGGGCAGCCAGGAGCTGTATATCTGCCGGGGAACAAAGCAGCCAGTCAGAAGTCCAAGGGAAAAGGGAAAGGAACAGAGGTGGGTGTTAAGGGGACAGGATGTCATTGTGTGCTCCAACAGGGCTGTAAGATATGCAAGTGTTTGTGACACAGCTGAAGGAGGCTTTAGAAGTCAAAAGCCTGTTTTTTGATTCATGAAATGCGTACAAGTGTAAGTGTTTCCATCCACAACAACATACAATATGTGCACATACTGTATTTGGGCGCACAGCCCACATGAATGTAAATAAGCTTTACCCTTCAGCACTTTGCATCAGCCACTTCAAGCAAACCTTTTCCCTCTCACTCCTGCCTCACTCTGAACAGATTTGTTCAGTCTGCACCATTTTATTTTATTTAGCCAAACATGTGCTCGCTGTTCAGTCCACTCTCTCAGCTGTTCTTCCTCTCTTGACCATGCACACACACGCATAAATACACACAAACCTGCTTGGAGAGACACTTGCATAGTGGACACCCGATTGATCTGCTGCAGTGAAGCCTCTCTTCCGATGTAATGCTCAGGCCATTCGGCTGCCTAGTCATTAAATGTGAGTGCATGTTTGTGTTCATGTGCTGAAACATCTGTTTTATTAGGTAGTTATTACATGAGACAGGAAAGATGCGTGCCATTTGATAAAAATTTAGGAAAAAAAATCTGAGGATTGTCACAGAAACCATCAGGCTGTTGACCATGTTTCACCCCTCTGCCTGCAGACTGCATGCAGATGTTGTTTTGTTGTTTTCCACAAAAAGAAACAAAAGGTGAGAGGAAGACGAGAGGGGAGGAGAAGGACATGAGAGAGACAGATAAGTAAAGATTGAGACTGGGGGAAGGAGAGGGGAGGAGAGCCCCCTGCTCTGCATTAAGTCTCTGTTTGCCAGTCAGAGCATGCTCTTTCCTACGAGATTAGACTGATAAAATGCATGTGTGTATGAGCGCGTGTGATTCTGCACAAGCTCCTCTGTGTGCATGCGTGCATGTCTGTCTGTCTGTGTGTTTAGGTGTGTATGTGCGTGTGCCTGTGTACATACACTCACACCCTCCCCTGTGAGATTAGGCTGATTTGTCAGTGATGCAGGAGTTCATCCATGATTAATAGCCCAGCGTGCTGGAAACAATGTTATTCTGCATTAGCTACCTGTGGGACGCCTTGCACAACTGCATGTGTGTTTCGGTGTATGTGCATGACTCGGCATGAATATTAACCCTGACATCTTGTTCCAGATGTGTTGTTGTTGTTAATATGTTGGTACACAAGTCAACCATGTGTCAGTACAGATATGTGTTGTGTATAACCTTGTTGATGTGTATTATTCATGAGTAATCTCACTCAGTCATGTGACTGACAGAACTGACAAACCTCTCAGAAAACCTGAGTATCAAAGCTTAGCTGTGGCGCGCTAATCTCCTCTGACGTCATTGGACATTCAGGGTTAAGTGTCTCGGGATGGTAAGACTAGCTTGAGGGAATGCCTCATATTGCACTATTACAATGTTAACAAGGTCGTTCAGTGAAAAGTGGTCTGACATGTTTCCTGCTAAAATCTTTCAATTAATTTTTAATTCAGTATCATTAAATGTGGGGTTTTTTTTTTACCTGACTGTAATTCTCTGGGATACAACGTTTTTAAAAAACAATTATTACCCCTTGCTGTTAAAAGTTATCGAATCATCCTCAGGAAGGATTAGATGTGCATTACAGGTGATGTGGATTTATAGCTTTCAGACATTTGCAGTGTGGATTACAATAAAGGGGATGATACTGTAACCTCAGGACATTTAGATGCAGTTCTAAGAAAAAGAAAGATGCAGAATTAGAAATGCATTTCCTATTTTTTTAAAATAAAATGCAAAATCTTTAAGAATGTACTGATTTAACAGGGGAGGTTAATAATTTTACCCATATTTTATGTCTTTGCAAATGTAAAAGTTATGTGTTTATAAACTTGTGCTTTTGAAGTTTACATTTATTTTATTGCATCAGTATAACTCTAGGAAATTGATAGTTCCCTTGTGTTACCATTTAAAGTCTCTGCCATTTACTGGGTGAAACATTTTTAATTTATTTCCTATGACACTCAAACCCTTGTAGTCATGTGACCTGACTGCTGATGTTGAAAAGTGGGCAGACAGTCCAGACTAGTAAGGCACCAGTTCATTATTTAATGACAAATCTTTTTACTGTGGCATGACAGGAATTACACCACGGACTGAATTGTACTATGAAGATTAAACTTCCACAGATTGTACAAAATTTAAGGATTTAGTTTAGGTTTGTTTTAAGAGGAAGAAATGCAAAATATTTTTTTGTTTAAACATTTGATTTTACAATAAGTTTTCAAAAAAAACATATATGAGTTTGGTGCTCATGTCAGTGCCCTGCTAGTCTTTTTCTTTCTCTAATTGCAAAGCAGAGTGATTAGAAAAAAACAAAAAAATAAAGAAAAAGACCTTAAGGTTGTCAGTAGAATTTAATTTTCCAAGGCTTTAACATAAGACTTTATAAAGAGGCGCTATTTAAGTGTTTGTGTTCTGCAGTGTGTGTGTGTGTGCTCTTGTGTGTGTGTGATGCCAACTGATAGAGACACCAGCAGTAGATGGGATAACTATGGGAAGCAGAGTCTGTGAAGCCAAGGAAAGAGGATCAATACAAAATGTACTTTGTGGAGACTTAGAGCCGAGAAACTCTGCAGCCAATTAAATAGAAAGATCAGACAGAGAGATAGAGAGAGAGAGAAGTAGTAGTGGTAGAGAGACCCTGTGATGAATGTGTATTATTCTCACTATGTACAATGCACTGATCTGAACACACCCCGCCTCACCCTGTTGTTAGTGTGTGTACTGAACTTGTCAGTCTTATCAACCAGTAGAATCCTAAGGTCAAACATAGCAGAGCACATCTCTCAAATATTTATGTGGGAACATAAATGTGTCAGCAAATCTTGTGTTCCAATTCATTCATTCATTCATTCATTCATTCATTCATTCATTCATTCATTCATTCATTTACGTGCTTGGGAAAAGCCATAAGACTCTCCTTATCCTCCTTATTATTTTTAGCTTACCTTAGTTTTCTCACACCATCACACACAAACGTGACATATGTGCATCTTTATGTGCATGAACGCATTTATCGCATGCTCACGGACATGCACACACGTTTACATGCAACTGCCACAGAGAACCGTCACGTCATCCACATATCCTGAAGCTTGACTCAAAGCCCTCTGTCACTTTCATCATGAGAGAATATCTTGCGAAACGACTAACTTCTCTCTCTTCAACTTCTGCTCCTCTCAGCAGATGCATTCATTTTTCAGAGCTGGGCATGAATATTTCAGGGCTGAGTGACAGATCCAGTGAAGAATGAAAAGAGAGGAGGAGTGGGGGAGGAGGGAAGGGAGGTCCAGGGAGGTATGGGTAATCATATTTGGTTTTGCAGATCTCATAAATGACTTAAGCCCTGCAGATTTCAATCAGACTACCTTAGTCTTTGTCATCTTCATCGATTGCCATCTGCGATGGCTCTCTCTCTGCATTTCCTCTCCCCTCCTGCCAGTATGGTACCTTAAAACTCTATGATTAATCAAGAAAAAAACTTTAATGGTGGCTCGGCCCAACTTTACTGTCCCCCTGTGGGTGTGCGTGGGAAGGAATTGGTATAAGTGAAATATGAGCAGGCTGGGGTCTTTTATCCCACAGCTTCCATATTATCAGCAAACTGGGATCAGCATTACGAAACTTTCCGCGACAAGTGAAGGCATGCAAAATTGAACTTAATTCAGTCAGTGCAGTCAATAGAATGATCTAAATTTCCTCCAGAAAATTTCCTCCCTCCTTATCTTTCTAAATGCAAATGATATACTGTAAGCCTCACTTACTGTTGGGAGATTGCGTTCAAACAAAGTGATAACTAATCATGAAAAATCTGTGAACAAGGTTAAAGAAATCTGTTTTCCAAAGTGGCAGGAAACACGGCACGTTCATGTTTTTTTAAACTGCCTTTGCACTTTAATTGATTTATTTCATCGGAGATATACCAGCTGTAACAGGAAAGGCATGTTCCCAAGGCAGGCAGGTAGGAAATCTGAGAAGTTGTAACCTATATTGTTGAGCTTTTACAAATATGGTCAAGGAGATAAGAGTAAAACCCCCTGCTTTCTTGGAAATGGAGGTCTGATTTACAAACACACAACTGATATAAAATCCATTTCCCTGGAAATAGAGGAAATAATCTCTCCCTTTAATGATGCACCAAGGAAGCTGTGTCTGGGGAAGGCAAATAGAATTGTTTGTTGGCAGTTGTGTAATGGTTGTTTGTGTGTTTGGGAGAGCTTTTGAGGATGCAATGGTGGGGCTGCAGAGAGTTGCATATATATTTGGCCCTGGACATTCTGAGAGACACAGACTGCAATGCTAATATACACATCTAATGAACTTTTCCTTATGAACACTTCATTGCACACAGTAGATCTCTGTTGTCTTATCCACATGTGCAGTATTTATCTAAATGCAGCTTTTTCTACAGAATTTTGCCTTTCGTCCACATACAAAAGCAGTTTGTTTCACTGACAAGTGATCCCTTGGAAAACTCAATTCAGAGTGTTGATGTGTAGACAGGTGAACCTAAACTTTTGGCCTGTGATGACAGATTGTATGCTCTTATCACTATGTTTGATGTCAGAGTGCACCAGTTTTATACATGTTTATATAAAGTGATACGGTGCTGGTGCAAACAGTGCTGGGAAACCCCTGATTTTAGAGAGAACATTTTTTTTGTTTGAATCAGGACTAAGTTTACAACAGGCAGTGCCGATGCTTGACTTAACTGAACATAAAATAGGCTGAACTACAGGGATCCACTGAATAAATCCACAGTTAACTCTGCCTAAACAACCTTCCACTGATACATTTCAGGAAGTTTTTAAGGAGGAAAAAGCTCCAAGGGTGACAATCTCAGTCTGTAACTTCAAAATTCTATTCAAAAAAGTTCTTCATTACGTTGATTAAACACAATTCAGATGGCGTTATTTGCTCATCCTCTCTGAGTAACATTAACAATTGAGAAAGTGATAATGCAGATGTAATGTACTTATAATGTCCATAATGACTCATATTGTATTATAATCACCCATTAAATTACACATAGCATGATAGAAAATGCCTCTATGGTTAGTTTGCTAACAAGTTTCAATGAACTGCTGCAGGACTAACCTGTCGATGTGATCAGCAAGGCAATGGTAAAAATAGCAAAGAGGGCAGAATCATCCGAAGCTCATTTTTTCTCCGCAGAGGAGCCGTGTCCTCAAAGTATCAGAAGTATCACTTTTATTAAGTTCTTTTCCTTTGATAGAAATTAGAGATCTGAGTAAAGAAACAGCTTACAAATCAAATTCAATATCAGATAAAAGTTTGCTATTTCACAGCTCTAATATCTAAAAGCATGTCTTGCTGAGCTTTGAGTGCTACAATTTAGATAAGAAAATATTTTGGTGATTTTGATAGCTTTTCCAGTCTGCTCAATTTAAAAGATTGCTACTTCCAATGTCCACTTTTAATGAGTTTCTTTTCGAGCAATTGTAAGAATTTTTGTACATTTTGTGAGAGAAAAGGATATAAAATATAAGCTGTGCCTCGCTCTGTCTTTGGAACTTTCCTTAGGGACTTATGTGTGTGTATGCATGTGTGTGTGTGTGTGTGTGTGTGTGTGTGTGTATCTGAACAGGAACTTGCCAACTATTGTAGTATAGTTCAGGTCACATCCAAGCTACAGTTTAAAAAAAAGTTGTATCTAGTTGTTTCTAATCATGCCTTTGCATTGACTTTTGCATTGTACTTTTTTGTGTAACTTTCTATTTTAAATTCATGAGTACCGACTTGTTTTTTTCTTTTCGCTTACTTAACATAGTAAGTTATGCACAGTTATGCACCAAAATACCAGAGCGATTCTTTGTATCTGAAACTTGGCAATAGATCTGCTTCTGAAAAATCAGCAGTCACACAAAACAGCAAAGATAAAAAAAAAAGTATTTGCAGATGATTCTCCAAAAATGGCAACTGGGTAGTAGATAAAAAAAGAAAAATTCTTATTATGCTAACAAAGACTGGCTGTCGTGACACAAGTAGAAGTAACCTCTTTCTCACTCCAAACTCGTCATTTACGGACATTTGATCAGGATCCTCTGGGGGTCACAAAGCCTGTCTGCCTGAACGCCTTTCAAAAACGAGTTTAACCTTGTAAAACAAAAAAGTCATAGATTGGTTTAGATTAGGCCCAAAAACCTGCTCGGATATGTTTAGGAACACTTTATTGAGTTTTGGTTTCACTTTTTGGTTTCACACAGGACACAAACCTCTTTCTTCCATGTGAAAGAGCGTGTGAGAGTGTGATCCTCCATTGTACCCCGACATCAAACTCTCTTGGGACTCCATCTGTCTTTATACTTGGTCAGGTGGAGCAGTTGGCGAGTATCTTGGATTGCTGTGGATGACTTTTCATTGTATCTGAAAGCCTGGTGCATATCATACAGGCACAAAAGGATTCCTCAGTGCATTAAAAACAGACGCCAAGGGGTGCTAACCAAGCGTCTGGATGTGACAAGTTGGGAGTGAAAGTGGGTTGAAGCAGTAGCTACTAAGAACTTTCAATTGAAAACACCTGCTGGTGGCAGAAAAGAGGTTATTCTGATTTTAAAAATAAGTTTCAATGTCTCTAACGCTGAACTGATCCCACTTACTCTCTGACATATCTGCTACAAAGCTGAGACCAATTATCAGTATGAAACAACTGAGATGAGCACTAGTGCCTCTAAATCTTTTACTTTAACAGCAATTTTCAAATACGAACCAAATCGATGAAGATAACATTGATAAGAGAAGCATTCAAGAATTAGCAGTGTTGTCTCCATGGTAACTGCTGAGTGGAGCTGGCAGTGTTTTCACCTACCAAAGACCTGCCTTTGACATCATGCCCTATGTAGTTAACCCTTGATCTTAAAAACACACACACACACACACACACACAC
>JAPZDV010000002.1:14402075-14415229 GCA_029814665.1 Acanthurus lineatus | reverse complement strand
TTGTATCCATGGTAACTGCTGAGTGGAGCTGGCAGTGTTTTAACCTACCAAAGACCTGCCTTTGACATCATGCCCTATGTAGTTAACACTTGATCTTAAAAACACACACACACACACACACACACACACACACACACACACAGAGGCACATTCAGATGTGTAATCACACACATACGGACACACGTGAGCTTGTGTGCCATGCGGTTCATGCACATTCACACTGTGGAGGCTGAGCTGAAGTTGACTGTGAGCCATCATTAAGCCTCTGACATGTAGCATACAGCACTCTAGTATCCCCCAAGGCCCTGACTGAGGTTAACCAGGCTTTTCACACTCAGCCCTCCACTCACACAGAGTGGAAAAAGAAAACTCCAATGGTGCAAGAGCACATGCTTTGGTGAATCTGATCAAATTCAGGAGGGGAGGGGGGAAATTGTTCTTTTTTTTAAAGATTTTGAAAAAAAAAGATAGTGGGGATTTTCTTGTTAGCTGAAGTGCTATTGAAATCCTCACAGATTTAAAACCAGATGCTAACTTGTTGCCTTCTCTGAGGATCTTCTTACTTTTCATACATTTAGTAAGTGTGGTGGAGAAATCGAGTGGCACAGCTGGAGATGTTTTGAAGGCAGAGTGTGTCTCTCTGCACATCTTCTTCTCTGAAAAGACTTTTATCCTGAATTGGCTGTGTGATGAGAGAAAGGTTACCTCCAGCCTTTTGTTCTTGCTGAGCTCATTGGCTAAAAGTGGCATGTAAATTCGAGCTGGATTAGCATATATTAGCATGTGGTTAGGGACTTGCCCAGGAATTGGCACAGACTTAGAGTGTAGCGGGAGAGCGATCCAACTTTGTGAAGTGGGAGGTAGGTTTGACAGGTGATTTGTACCAACACTATGCATTTCTACATTACTGCTGTTTTCTCTTTGATGTTAAAAGTCTAGAGTGACATTTAGGATATAAGCCCACCAAATATGAAAGCAAATAATTTAAAATAGGTGAACAAGTCAAGTATTTGTGAGATGTAAAAATGTCCTACTATGCTGCAGCTGTGACAATGAATCATCTTTTGCTGCAGTCGTCTCTTGATTTACAACAACAGTTTATACCATGCAAAGACACAAGGCACTAACAGCTTGTGATGTCATGCTAATCTGATTTCCCCGTTGTCTCCCAGCTGTTGTCATGTTCACATGTTGTGGTAAAAAAATGTGGTTAGTGCTACATTGGATTTTCATGTGTTTTGCTACATCAACTGAAAAGTAAACTGTGTCAGCATTTGAAGTATATTCAAGGTTTTTCTTCGATGTGTTGAGAAACGAATCGTTCTTAGAATATATAGGTTTAATATGTTCAATAAAAAGAGTGTTTGCAAGGACATTTGTGTGTTTTGAAAATAACTTAAAGTTGCTGAGAAGCTCAAACAGCCATGCAGAAAATCATTAATCTGCATGATTTATCAAATTGCACACCACTGTAAGAAGAAAAGTCACTGAAGTAACTCCAAAAAAGAGCCTGATCCTTCACCTTTTCTCTGACTTAAAATGTCTCTGAAACAGTTTAATAGCATCACCCCCCAACCCTCCCTCTCCCTATCTCTTTTACCATCTCTCACATATTTAGACACCCAGTCAGGAGAGATTTAAGTCAGAGTCCATCTACACATTAACAATATTAGGCAGGAGAAGCTTGATGATCCATTAATAATGTGTTACTCCTGCAGTGAAAGCAATTGTGGATCATCCTGTGGGCACTGAGGAGACACTGGGCCATGACTGTGACCTGCGAGTCAGTTCGGCTACTGTTTAGGGCTAAACTACCAAGGATTCAGCAGGAGCTCAAATTAAGTAAAGAACTCCATCAAACAACTCAAGTGCCTCTAATTCCCAGCATCCCTCAAGGCATTCCAAAGAGAGAAAAATATGAGTGAAGAAAGACAAGGAAGACTTCTTTTCTTTAATTCTCTCTGCCTGTCTCACTCTTTCCCATTAGCATACAGCATTCAGAGAAGGGTCAGCTACACAGAGCTACACCCCCCCAACCCCAGACGGCTGAGGACTTGCAGTGTGCTAAATCTATCACAGGCAACACATGTCTGTGTTAAATTGCAATGACATGATTATTTCTAGTCTGTCTCTTGACTGGTAAAGTGCAAGTCACAGCACAGAGTGCTACAGTTTCACTGCAAGAGGAGACTAAAAGAAAATCCTTTTTCCTCATCCAAGTTTTTAACAAGAGAGAAGAAGAGAGGAGTGCCAATATACATCCAAGTTGGCCTTTAAAACTGTTGGAATAATTACTTAATAAATAAAAGATAGTTTTAAATGTATCCGCACTCTTTCATGCTGTTTATTGCATATTAATCTACCACATGCTATTACTGTAACTGCTACTACAATCATCGTAAACTCTGATCCACATGAAGTGGAGAGACTCAGCCTGCGGTTAACAAACTCCATATACCGCCCTGCTATGCTCCCCATAAAAGACTTCATCTGTTTGACCACACACATACATATTTTTTTAATGTAGTGAGCATCCATCATCGACAGTTTTACTACTACTGAGCAATTCAGACATCCAGGGAGGAACAAGGGCTTTAAACCTGGAACTTCCCCCAGTGAGAGAGCAAGTCTCTGGGGCAGAATGGTAGAAATGTGGGGTAAGAATGTGGGTCATGAAGGGTGGCTGAGTGCGTCTGTGGCTTGTAAAAGGTGTCTGCATCCAAAGAGAAGCTCCTTAACATTAGTGGAGCAAAGACATCTCTTGAATGCAGTCAACCTTAGAGAGGGTTAACAGAGAAAAAAAAAAAAAAAGAAAGAAATTTTTTAAAAAATGTTAGCGCAATTAATGTCTGTCAATCAACAGGCCTCGGTGTGGCAGTAATACCCACCTTAAATGTCATGCTCAAGCCAGAGGGCTGAGCAAACACACACATTCACACATACACACACTCTTTTAAAAGGGAGTAAATTCTCTCTGGGTGGGTAATATTCAGCTGACTAATTTATCTCTGCACAACCTTTGAGGATGGGCTTATAATCCTGGAGAAGAGCCAAGACACCAAATTTCCCACAACGCCTTTTTATTAAAGGCCGTAACTCAAAGGCCTCATAAGGAGCTGGACATCAGCATGGTGCTGGACAACACATACACATACACACATGCAAAAGAACATCAAAGATACTACAGTCAATGTGTATTTCAAGACACATGAGATCATTAAAGGTAGAGGATTAGATGATAAAATGAGAAAGCAACAACACTTTGTTTGGGCGTAATGGTGCTAGATCAGCTCACAAGTTAAACACGCACAGCTTCTGGTCTCTGTGTTTGTCTGAAGTGAGTCATGATAGGGGCCCCAGCTAAATGCCCAAAATATAAAACGTTAATGTGTTTTGAGGACTGTTTTTTCCCAGAATGCAACCACAGTATTTTCTTTATATCCTGCTGTGTGTGCGTGTTTGTGTGTGTGTGTGTGTGTGTGTGTGTGTGCGCAATTGTTTTTCCAGTCATCAGCATTGTTTCTGCAAGTCATCTGTAGGCCTTAGATAAGTAATTCTTTATTGGGTCAGCCTTTTAGCATTCTGTTATCAGCTACAATTCTGAATGGATTTTAAAAGGTCTGGTTAACCGTTAAATAGATTTATTTTAACAAAGGCTTCCTTTTGCCAGAGGTAAAAACAGAAAGTATGTTAAAATTAAAGGAACTGATCTTTTGCCACCACTGCAAATATATTTAGTAATCGAGTAAAACAACATTAATGTCATCCTCGATGAAAAAAGAAACACTGAAAGATATGCTGACAGTGTAAATTAGGAGAGAAATGTAGTAACATGCAGTCAATTAAATTAGCTCTTTATATCCTGAATTTCCCACTACATTAAACAAGATAATTCAAATATGTAAAATGTGATAGACAGCTGGAGATATTGAGATTTGGTTTTTTTTTTGTTGTTTTTTTTTTATTCATATGATCAATAACTTATGATATTGAGACTTAATTCAGAAACCAACACCACATTGTTTCTTTACATACGTCATGTGATGTTGGTCATCTGTTTGGATGTTTCTTCTTCAGGCTAAGAGAAGTCCTGAACAACATGCCAACTCAGTCGTGCTTTTATTCAATCAAACTGTCAAAACAAATCCTCTTTCTGGTCTGCTGATGTTTTCTTTTAGGTAAGCGTTGATTTATTGTCTATTATTTGTTCTATTTGATGCATGCTTGATTTCACTTGAAGGGACAGTGAGGACACCGTCTGGTAACTGAAGCCCCAACCATGGTACACTAACTCCACAGATTGTATTGTGCTTTGTGTACTTTCTCAAGGGTCTGAAATCTTGTCAGCATGGATTCAGGCTGGATGTGGTTTCCAGAGGGACTAGAGGAGAGGTAAATGACAATATAAAGCTTCTGTTTGTGTGTACAGTACTACTGAACTACCAACTGAACTCCTCCACTGTCAGCAACCGGGTTACGAACTGCTGAGCTGCAGCCCTGGGACACACATGAAGTTCAGCAGAAGCTGAAATATGCTACAGACGGACCACACTCGGCAGAAAGTATCCAAACAACATCTGGCCCTGAGGTTGATGGTGAGGGAAAGTGGCAAAACTCTTTTCCCCCTGCCCTGAACATTAGTTATCTGTGACATAATCGACTTCACACTTTTAATGGTTTTTCCAGTTTCATCATTTTTTTTCTGATAACACGAAAAAATAACAGCACATACTGCATCACTCTACACATAGTAACACATAGACATACATATGCACACATACACAAAGGATTAAAGCAGAGATTACCAATTTTTTTCAGCATGAGACCCCAACAGGAGAGACATCATTATTCTACTTACCACATACACTCACGTTACACATTAACTACTGATAAAAACTCAACAAACCATAAATTTCAAATACACATTGAATGTATTAATTTATTTATAAAAATACATCACAGCAATGATGAAACTTTCTGAGTGTATTGTGTCGTTGTTCTGAGTGTAAAGTTTCTCAGTACTGTACAGTCTCAAACAGTATAGACGAACAGTTTTGTGTCTCTTTTGAATGGGAGGCACACAGCATCTGAGCTAAGAGGCTCCTGTAATAGGATCTTGCTGCTGAATGAATCACACTGTACCACACACACAATGCAAACAAGTGGGAAGCATGAAATTATATCATGCTATTGAATACATTTGTAATTACAGGCTGATTATAATGTGTAGGTTGAACAGACCAGTGTAACAGAAAAAAAATGCTCCCCTTTTATTGGCAGTGAAATAAGAACCAGTTGGTGACTCATTTGGGTCCCAAGCCTGAGTTCAGGTGAGGGTAAGAAAAGAAAAACACTGGATTAGAGAATCTGCAGTGTTACGATAGCAAAGGATTTCAATGCAAGATTAATTATTAAATTACATGGGGGCACAAATACCATGATCATTGCTTTAAGAATAACAAAATAAATCATTTCTGTGGACCCTTTAAACCAAAGGAATATCTCCTTGTGACCAAGCATCTGTGGTACATGTCAGGAAGTTGAGAACAGTTCAGACAAAGATTGTTTTGAAGAGTGTTTCTTTTAAATATTATTTAGAACCAGAGAGGAAATACTATATTTTATGTAGGATAAAAAAGAGAAACATTTCAGTAAATGATTAGATTTTTTTGTGGAAGATTTTTTTTTCATTCTCATGTAACACCTGAAACAGCTTGTGGCCCTTAGACCCTTAGCAACTCCTTACCTGACCACACCTTCACTGGCATGTTAAACATGAAAGCTGGATCTCTGACAGCAATTTTTACATCTGTTGCCAGGAAAATGATGTTGGATCCTATGATATAATCACCATCCATCTAATTAGAGTTATTCCATTGATTGACTGTAGTCAGAACTAAAGAGTGTGACACCTTCGCCCAGAGGGAGAGACCCTCTGTAGAACAAATAGTCCACCCTCATAATGTTCCCATACTCAAGGTAACCTCTACACAATGTTAGAGTAATTGAAAAGTGCCTCATAAATATGAAGTGAAATGCATTCAGCAGGCTCCCAAATAACCAGATGTAAATACTTCAACTTTATGGGACGCCCTAGGGAGAAAATTATTACGGTGTATAATGTTTCACCTTCACTTTTTTTCTCTTCATGAAGTTAGTTGAAGTTTTTGATCATTAAAATGATCCAATACATAAACTCTGATAAGAAAGAGATTTGAAGCAACACTGAAAATGTTTTGAACTGCGACCCAACCGCTTTGCAGGTGCTTTAAATGTTGAAGTGTTTGTGGGCCATTAATAAACTGCATGGAGGCAGGTTAAAGGGAAGAAAGAGACACAGAAAAGGCAAGAGAAAACCTGAAAAATGATGGATACACAGCATCAGTTCTAAAAGATGTCTCGGAGATAATTGAGTGCTGCTCGCCTGTCTAAATGACTAAGTGCTACAAGCTTCATTAGCCACATCACCACTGACTGATGTGTAAGAGTCTGTGCATCTCAGTGAGAATCCAACCATATGCAGTCCACGTGTGGAACATTTTTGAAGGCACTTAAGCATGTGTAAAATAAAGGCTTAAAGGCTGTTAGAGAATCATTGGCTCGTGCCTCAGTGGCGTCTGAAATGCGTGTTCATGACGGTGGTGGTGTAGATTAAAGAGCTGAAAAGCTGTTCTAGTTTTACATGCAGTGATGTTACTAGAAGAAGAAAAATGTCCTGTGCTTTCTTTATGTTGGAGAAATGTGAGCTGCTTGTTTGAATTGGGTGGAGGGGTGCTCCTGTAATAAGATCTTAATGCTTGTAATGAATCACACTGTACCACACACACACGCAACAGCAACGAACAATGCAAACAAGTGGGTAGCATGAAATTATATCATGCTTTTGAATACACTTGTAATTACAGTCTGATTATAATGTGTAGGTTTGAGGTTTGTATGTGTGTGTCTTTGTGAACACCCAACACAATATTTTTTGTGAACTCGGCTCTTCTCCATGTCACGCTGTTTATATTCTCCTTATCAATCACGTGTTGCTGCCAGCATGCTCAGAGGAGAAGAGGGTGATGAAAGGCAATGAAAGACAAGGTGGTGATGAAAAGAAGAGGGAAGAGATGATTATCACCTTTTGCCCTTAATGCAGCTGTGTGATTACTTTTTTTTTACCCCTTGATAACACATACATGAATATGTGACACCCCCTCCTGTCTAATAAAGACTATCTGAACAAAAGAAGGTGAAGTATTGTGGGGTTTGATGCTCGAAAAGCAGCATATAAAGCACTGATGGTCATAAAAACCAGAATGTGTTGGAGTTTAAGGATGAAGAGAACATTTTTATATACAAGTAGAAAACACAAAAAGACATATTGTACATAGTAATGGTGTACCAACAATCACATGCTGTAATCAGTCTTGGATAAATTGTAGGGCTGCAGGAGCGCAGAGATTTGACCACCCACTGAAGCGAGAGAGGCTAGAAGAGACAAGAATGACCTTTTTTATACAAGAGAAATGGAAGACTTGGCGGATAGTGTGTGTGCATGTGTGTGTGTGTCTGCTTGTTGTTTTGTGAGCGAGGCGTCTAAGCATCAGTTAGTCGCCTGGTGCTGACAGTGCTCTACAGCTGAGACGTGGTGGAGCGATCTGGGACCTGCTTTGACATTTTCAACTTGATTCATTAATTTACGGTTGGCAGCCCTGGTGACATACACACTTAAACGAGCTATACACCCCGGCAGTGCATCCACTTGTGATGCAATGCATTTTATTAGCTGATTAGCAAAGGCTGAAAGTGTATACAAACTCATCAGATCCGTGATGCCAAGCTTTAACACATACTACTGGCCATAAATACAAGCAGTCCCCTCCTCTTTTTATCCCTCCTCAAAGAAGATTACTTATGTTGAGACCCTGCATTGAGACGCTCAGACAATCTTTCATAATCTTAAATGAAAAAATTAATCCTTCTGCATATGAATGTAATTGAGACAAGCGTGTGCTTCCTGTGTTGGTAATATTTCTCGGGCAGTCGTGTTAGTGCTAAATCCAGATTTGTCCCAGGGGCTCCTTCTTTGTAAGCTGTTTGAGTGAGGCTGGTGAGGTGGGGGTTCTTGAGGATGCTGCTCTGTTTACAATAGTATTTTGTATACAGGCCAGATTCAGTGTCTGTGATTAAGAAAAGGGCTGAGACTCATTTTCAAGCTGAGGACATAGTAATGGCACACTTTATCATTTTTTTTTCAGCACAACCGCTTCTCCTAGATACTCTAGAGAAAGTGTTAATTATGTTTTTGGCAAATGGAAAAAGTATTAATACCAATACCAAAAATATTGTCAAAAATATGTCCAAAATTAGTCACCAAAACTATAATGTTTCTTTTTTTACCTTTTACTAAAGTGATTCAATGGTGCTTAAGTACTCAGTCATCAGGATGATAACATGCAGAAATATGAAGTACATAAAGGTTAGTTCAACAACATGCGTATGGCTCAGACACAAAGTTGTAATGGTGCTTTAAATAACTTGTGTGATGTGTATGAGGATTATTTGACAGGTCTTCCGACAAAAAAGGTCAACTATGGATAATAACTAATGAGAGATGCTATTTCAAACTCAGCAAAGACAAAGAGCTCTTCAAGAGTTTCAGGTCAATGCTCGGAGCTAATGCTGAGGCTAAATAACAGAAATACCAACAGCAACTGTTCACTGCAACACAGTTCAACAGCACCCAAAACTAAATTGTCAAAAAATTACCATGAAGTTGAATCAACACAACTCTCTACAACAGTTTCAATGAAAAAGAGACATTATAAACTTCATAAAAGTAGGATTTATTGCAGTACTTTTGTATTGGACTGAATTAGGTTGCCTAATAACTGGCAAGTATGTAAACGCAATCTCTGGGAAACGGAGTTGTTTTAATCACATCACACTTGCAGAGAAATAAGTCTCATTATATAAACAGACACTCCAAGAACTGTTGGCTGCAGTTATTAATTTTGAAATAGTGCAATCCCACTACACCAGAAAAAAGCATTCAAATATTTCTAGTGACTCACTAGTCTATCCATCACTTAGTATTCGTACAGTATTTGCTGAAGCTATCTCTGTTTGGGTGCATATGTGCAGCTCAGTGTGTTATGTGCATGCTACATACTTGTGATGTGATGACTGGAGACACATACAGCCTCTCTGCCTGCTTTGCCACACACATGCAGTCTTTATGTGGGCTGCTCAACAGTTTTAAATTTAAACGTGATTGTGCAGACAAGAGCCATAAATCTATGTCTCCTGGGTCTGCATCAAAGAGAGATATATAACTGCAGGCCATTACATTATGTGTGTGCCACTTGTGTGTGTCTGTGTATTTGTGCTTGTACAGTATAAACAAGAAAAAATGGTTGTGTGTTTATGCACGTTTGCGTGTGTGTGTGTGTGTGTGTCTGAGTGTAACTGCCTGGAAAATATACAGCTCAGTTTTATCTCTATATGCTCTCACTTATCCAGACAGCTCCATAATAACAATGAAGGCAAGTTCTCACTGACTGAGTGGGTCTCATCTCTATTCTAGCCTCAGGTGGCTTCCCAGATTCTCCTATGATCGTTGAAGAGACAGACCATCATGATTACACAAATTATAGCGTGTGTGCGTGTGTGTGTGTGCATAAGGACAATTTTGGGTGGGAAAAGGGAGCGAGAAACTTTGAGATGACATGTGTTCATGCATGCATAAATATGCAGAATTAAACTCATCCGCCAGTCAGGTGAAAGATGTTTACCGTCGCTATACAGACTAATGCGTCCCATTCATTCCCTTTCACTTGATTGGCTAATTGACTAAGAGGACAGACATGATGTAGCCAAATGTCACCTCGATGCTGCTTCCAATCCCATCAACTGAAGGAAGTAATTAAGCAATGCTCTCTCCGCCATTAGCCAATTATCTCACTGGTAGTCAGTCATTGTGATGTTACTGTCCAGCAGTGCACAGTCCATAAGAGCGGGTGCAAGCAAAATGTAAATGTATATGGCCCTGAGATACAAAGTGGTTACACCGCTAATAACAGCTTTCAGCCTTTTATAAGACAGCATGAGAGTGTATGGAGCTTCTTTGGTCACTCATAGTTGATAACTAAGGAGAGACGCTGATGTAAAGCACTGCTACCACCCACTGCAGCGTTCAGGACCACGGACAGAGATGATAGAGTCCTAAACAGGTTAGAAAGCCTTTCAAGGACCATGAACATGACATTTGATTAGATTTGGACTGAATGAGGTTGATCTTTTAAAGAATAATTCTGTTAAGTAAAATGTGATCACTCTATAATGTGTGTTTAACTTATTTTTTATAATCAAAGTGTTTCAGTGTGTGGTATTCATGATAATCACATTTGTTGTGTTTTGAAAAATCATGTCTTATCAAGGTAAGAATAAGATAATGGTTGCGTTTTTGACATATGAACCTAATGCTGTAAGTAACCACTGATGGCAAATTATATTATAATAATTGTGCAGATTTATTGTCGATTAATGTACCTCCATGGCAGAAAAAAATATGATTTTTACTACTATTTTCTACATTTCCCACTCAATGTTAACTTGGAATTTCCTTCACATTTACTTGTTGATAAGCTCAGAATTTCACAGCATTAAATCCATTAGTGCAACAAAAGAGTCGTACTTATCAGTCTGTCTCTTTCAAATTCCTTTTTAAATAGAAATGCTGTTTTCAGTCCTTTCACTTTTGTTTCTCCAGGCAGATACTGAGCTACATTAACAGCCCCCAGCAGCATATTTTTTACATTTAAAGCATTTTAGCCTCGTTTCCTTTTATTTGTGAAAAATTGACCTTAAGTCTTTCATTCTCTTGGCAGTATCTTAACACCAGTCAGGAAAAACAGAAAAGTGGATGAATTGGAATTAACAGATGGATCAAAAAGGTATTTCTTAAAAAAAAATTAAACTCAGAGCGGGCAAGTATGACCTGACTCTGATGAAATTAATGTTGTGTAAATCTGCAGTTGCAGGAAGCCGGAGGCAATTTCAACCTGCCCGGAGATTTTATCGGGCCCGTATTAGGGACTAGCTTTTATTTGTCAGTGCTGTGCCTTGACTTTAAACAAAGCTCTGCAATTATTTGGACAAGGTAGTTTACATGAGAGTTTAAAATAGGCCAAAATATGTTTAAGTACTTTACTGCTGTAAATAACAACTGCTGTATACTAGTAACCTTGATAAGCATTAAAGCATCTAACCAATGCAAGAGGAAAAAGTTTTTAAAGATAGAGAGATAACAAGAAACAAAAATACTCATATATAGAAGAACTAATTGACTAATGATGACAGTTACTGTAGAAAGGGGTGTAACAATCATACAGATATAGATAACAAGTAAGAAATAAGAAAACAATTTTAAAAAAGGATGAAGTAGCTAGAATATGTCTGTAACTATAATAGAAACAGACAGAACTCTAAGACAAAATAAAACTACATTCAACTTTAAGGAAGATTTTATGAAAAAGTTATTTATAATTTTATATCTCTCACATATTACTGATAGCCTATATTCCTGAGCTCTCTGTTCTCTCATTTTCTCTCTGACAATCACAGGAACTCTAACTGTGTAATCATTTACTTCATTCTTCATTTCGCCTAACTGAAGTGAGTGAAAGTGTCAGTCAGAGGAGTTCTTCAATAACGCTGTGGAAGTCAAGTGCAGCATCTAATCACCTCGATCTAATTTCGATGTGTTTGCCATCTCCATTTCTATCTTTAACCAGACCTTCAGGCCACACGCAGAGCCTGCATTGAGCAGGGAACAGGAGATTCATGGCCCTCCCGTCTGCATCCCGATGTGTGTCGACGGCAGCAGGAGGGGGGCTATTTTCATAATCTGAGCCTTTTTCATTAACAGGCAGGCTGGTAGTGAGGGAGAACTTCTGCCCTTTGGATCACGTAATCAGATAAATGATGGCAGGAGAATAAGATTTAAGAATCATCCTGCTGACAGACACACACACACAAACACTGATGCATGCAGAAATGTATGCATAGTCAAGGACACACGCACACATACTTCATAAAACCTTATTAAATGTACCCTCAAGTTAAACATCTGTAAACACAAGTAAGAAGGCACAGATATATTATTCATAAACACACACCTATGGAATAAACATGCATACTCTGCTACAAACATAAATCCTGACAGGGAAATTTGATAAAACAAGCAAGCCAGATGGGGAAGAAATATCTGCCCATATAAGGACAAAAGTGTCTGGTTCAATAATGTAGTCTGCAGAATGGGGACTGCTGGGGTTAGCAAGGGCGGGATGCTTGGCAGTAATTACTGGAGTATAGACACAAATACACACTCAAATACACGTACGGACAGAAAAAAACATGGCCACATACACATGCACACACATCCACACAAATAAACATTAATGGCTTTCCTTTTCAACGAAAGTAGCTGGAAAATAGAACCAAAAGATGAGTAAGAAGGGGACAGCTAATATCTGGCTCACAGTAACTTTGCAAGAACTAGATTTGATGGCGAAGGTTACAGGTACTGTAGCCGCACTTTCTGTCAACTCAAATCTTAAAAAATAGCAGAAAGTTTGATAAGGGAAAGAGCAGACAGATAGAGCAAAGAGTGGAAAGAGGAGAGTTCTTTTCAGGTCAGCTCTCACTTGCCAGCAGGTTCCTGCATTAATTAGATAGAGTTGTCTAAATGTGTGTGTGAGAGACAAAACGAGAGGCAGAGAAGAGAAGGGGCACAGAAATAGAGAGTGTGTTACTGCATGTGTGGATATTTGTGAAAGTGGGCATGCGAGCATGCTAAAGTGTGCAGTTAATTGGACAAGGAAGCGGTGTACGCAGGGGGCAGAATGAGGCCCTCTACTCCTCACTTATCGCCTCTCTCTGGCAGACTATTGTCATAAATCCAGATAAGGGTTTACTTGACAACAGCAATTGACCTTTTCCTTCATTTTAGTCCACGCTATATCACAGCTGAATACTGAGAGGAACTTACAGGCAAGAAAGGAAGACAAAAAGAAGTAACAGTATAATAAACAGACAGACTGATAGATAGATAGATAGATAGATAGATAGATAGATAGATAGATAGATAGATAGATAGATAGATAGAT
>JAPZDV010000002.1:14346534-14389035 GCA_029814665.1 Acanthurus lineatus | reverse complement strand
AGAGAGAGAGAGAGAGAGAGAGAGAGAGAGAGAGAGAGAGAGAGAGAGAGAGAGAGAGAAAGAGAGAGAGAGAAAGATTAAGCCATAAATTATATCCACAATTGTTTCAACAATCCTCCCTCTACAACTGAGGGAGGTTTATAACAGTCTAAGATTTTCTACTTAAAAGTAAATCTTTCATCAAGCTCCATATCAAGACATGTAATTCAGAGACTCATATTCTGTGATGATCACAGTATCAAAAGCAGTCACGCTGCAGATGTAAATTACTGTAATGTACACTCTCTGGATCTTAATACCAGCATGCATTCGATTTTATTCACATTAAGTGCCAATTTAAGGTTAATGAGAGCATTTGGAATGCATTAAAGGAGAGCTGTAATTTCTAAGTGCTTAATTGAAAAGAGTCAGTGGCACAGTCTTTATATGGTCGTCACAGCTGTTCCAGTAAAGACACCCAAGCACTTGATGAAGGCTAACCTTAAGAGTTCCATAAAAACACATTTTGTCAGCATATTCTTGTAGTTTTCAGAGCATTAATGTAGGTTTCTAATTTGGTCAAGATAAGAAAAAAATGTTACAAGCTGTAATAAAATGATAATAAAAATGCATAGATCAACCAAACAACCTTTAAGACATGTGTCGCAGTTTTACGTTGTCCATCCAAGTCGAAGATGGAGAAATGGAACAGTGGATTTTCTTAAGAGTCCTTAAATAATATTTTATTTATGTGAAACAACCCATCCCTCATGGAATTACTCAGACATGTTAACTACAACATCAAACCTTGCATTCTAACATGTTGACCTACCGCTATTGAACAGCACAGTATACCAACAATATTCAAACATAAACATAAACATCATCCTGCCGTAAACAGAAACATTAAACCTCCCACAAATAAAGCTCCAGGATATATCCCACAATGGAAATACAACAAATACTTTGATACAGAAACGCAGCCACACAGCCCCTGAAGCAAAAGACATAATACAAGAATCTAAGCAAGACAAACACTACATTTGCATTTATTAGTGCATCCATTAGTTCAAAAACACTGTTTGATCTAGTTCATAAACAAATAGTATGTAATCCTTATGGAATAGAGTCTGAAAAAAGGCATCTTTCACATGTTACTTTTTTCCCTTTATTTGTTGTTTTGAAAATATGTTTGTAGTACCAATCAAATTTAGATTATTAACTTATTTTTTTTATATTTGTCTTAAATCATGACATAAAAGAAACAAAATTCAGTTCTTAACTTTATTGAGCTTAAAGGATTCACACATTCCTTCATCTTCAATCACACCTCTGTATCTTTGTGTTTTACTTTGTTGTGAGGTACGTTTGATATGATGACAGAGGAGCATTAGAGGCTTAGATTTGAAAAACCAAATGTCACACATTTCAATGCTCTGATTGTTTGCAGGTCTGTCCAGCACAAAAACTCTTTCAACTGTCAAACTTGGCAATGCTAATCAAATACTTATCATGATTCTGTTACTGCATTGCCTATTTCAAGCCACTAATCTTCTCAAAGACACATTTTAGTAAACTGTTTATTTGTAATTTGAGAGCATTTGTGAGCATTTGCCACCATTTTTTCCTGTTTTTAATCAGACCAAACAGCGCTTGAACTTGCATGTGTTCCTCATGGCTGTCACACGTTATGCTGCATTTCTTGTTCAGAGTTCACCACATCTCATTGTTCCGATTGGTTGAAGTCTAGACAAATGCACCCACAAGAATTTTGGTCAGCTCCTGTTAATATCTTCTGTAGAAATTAGAAATAAACTGTGTGGACAAGACTAATTTACAAATGCATTCCTGTCTAGAATTCAATACTACTTTTGTTCACATACTGTGTATGAAAAATTTATTAATTTATACTTTCATTATTCTAAATTTAATCTTATGTCTGAATATCAATCCCAAATTGAGTTTTGTTTATACAGCTACAGGCTCTATTGTCATAATTTGATGATGATGGGATTTTAAATATACATATAAGGCAACTAAGGTGGGATTTTGAGAAGAAAACGCTCAATCCTCTCCTTCCTTAGTGTCATTAAGTGTACAGAGGAACTTTAGCCAGCTACAGGAAAAAGAAGAAAGTCAAAGAGTTTCTTTCTACTGCATCTGACAAGGCTAAGACATTTTGTTTATGCATGCAAGCCGATACTTCTCACAGGAGTAAAGACTGACCTTTAATACCTCCTCTGCAGATTATATCTCCTCACAACAGCAAAGAATGGTAAGTATGCGTGTACCCACGTGTGTGTGCATAAATCTAAACATGAGACTGAGTGAAAGGCAGAGACAGGAGTAAACAAAAAGAACAGCTGAAGTGACACCTTGTCTTGATGCATCACCATCCTATTATCTGTGTGTTTCCTGTTTGTAGACGTAACTGACGCTAAAGTTTACTCTCCTAGGCTGAGTGTGCACGATGCTTTGTCAACTATGTCAGATATTGGACATACTGCATTTGAACTGCAGTATGTGTAAAGTGGGAGCAGACGTCAAGAGATCAATGTCCTGGCTGTAGAGAAGAAAATGTTGCATTTACAGGCTTCATTTCCTGTGTGTTAAGTGCTTGCTGTGCAATGCATTTCTGTCTTTGCAGTTGTCAAGAACTTGATCTTACTTTTGTTTGCACACCTATCTGTTTAGGGGCATAAACCACATGATACCATTGCCAACCTATATCCAAACGGTTCATTTCAGAGGCAAACACAACCTGTCACAGATGTCAGTGATGTCGGCTCATCATTTTGAATTTGTGCATCTGGCCAGAGTGGTCTTAAGTTTTAGCTTGTTGGTTTTAGAAAAGTTTAAAAAATTGAGGAGGAAGAGACTCGTTTTCTCAAAAGGGGAGCTTTAAACCAATTTCACATGGGTCAAAGAAAATTAGTAAGAGTTTATACAGTAATACTGGCTTTTAAAGAAATGAGACTATACAAGATCTATTATGAGACATTACACAGTAAACAATCGCCTTGGTAGCCTAGTAATGGCACTATTAACAGGAAGCAAAGCTTTCTTTATTGCAAAAAAACTGTTCCTTTATGGTTACCTGGGTGCAGTTAGAAAAACAACATTAAACACAACTGGCATCACCGACAGCTAGGCCACTGAGGAACTGTGCTCTGTTATTGCTGTGGCAAAAATGCCCAACCGAAATAACTGATCTTACGCCTAGTAGACCAAAAATAAAATTGTTATACATACAACTAGAGCTAAAACATTAAGTAAATGAAACAATCCGTCCATGAACAAAAAATTCAATCTACTTACTTTGATCATTGAATTTTTTTTAGTCAATTTTTAAGGAAAAAGACAACCATTCACTATTTTTGCTTTTCTTTTTATAACATTTTACATAATTTCAAGGTGTGTTTAAGTTTTAGACGGTGTGTCAGACAAAACCAAACAATGCCTGCATGAGTTCTGGAAAACTAGGATGGACTTCATAGACTACTTTAAATGGGTTTTTTTTTGGCTAAGTGATTAAATGACTAAATAAATTAAAACAAAGATTAATTGGTCATGAAAATAGTCATTATTTGCCTTAATACAGTTCTTTATTTAATCCTTTATCAATATTTTAACTGTACATCAGCTCTCTGAGTGTCACTTTTTCTAGCAGATCTCACAGTGGTTTCATTTTATTTACTTGTACTGTTAGTGGAGAGGAGAAGAGTTGGAAGATAAGTCAGGGAAAGATAAACAAAGAAAGCAGGAGAGAGGCCAGACCAGGGTGAGAGGCTTAGAGAAGTACTTTAGCCATGGGGGAGACTGGATATTGACTCGACAAGCCCTCTCTATTCTTCACTGCACTGTGTCTCTTCTCTCTTTTTCCACCCTCTTCTTTCTCTTACCTTCCCTACCCACTACATATTTTAAAATCCCCTCTCCTCCCTTCATTCATCCATCACCAAAACCTCCCTTGGCTATCAACCTTCCACTGAGGGTACAAGGTCTATTTCTCACAGGTCCCCCTCCTCATCAAAAGCCTATTCAGTACAAATGCACCTTGTGTCCATTTACAGGCTAACAGAGGAATTGGTGAAATATGTTGGCTTGCGGAAAACCTGAACTTTTTTATCTCTGCAAGCCTTTAACAGATACTGCACACATGAAAACACACAAACACACACACATATACTCACACACAAACATAAACCATCACACACAAGAATCCATATAGGCTTATGTACACACTCATATACACACACAAACACCCTATAAAGAACATACACTTCCCAACTCCTCTTTCTTCCTTTCACTCAAAGGAACCACTGACGGCCCTGACCTCACCTTTGTATAGCTTTCTAAAGCACTTTCACTTTACTCTGCCTCTCGCTGCTTCTCCTTTTTCTACCAATCTCCACCAAACACTTGCAGTATACCTTTCATTAGAACAGCTTGTATTACATTATTGAATGGCTGCCCTTGTCAGCGATTCTCGTTGGTAAAAGTCAAATGCCGCTAATACAAAATAGATATCCAATACTGAATGTTTTTTTCCTAATTAACAAGCTCCTCAGGGCCCTGTTTTGTTTTGTACTAACTGATAGATGATTTGATTAATACTTGAAAAAAAAATCAGCTATTCACCAAGGAAGAACATTGGTTTTCAGGTCCAAAATACGTAAATAAAATAACAGAATAAGAACCTCGCTGATGGCCACTGAGGTAGAACTGAGTCTACCCGACAGTAATTCCTGCCAAGTGCTGGGAGTGATCTGTTTAACTGAGGCGATAAGCTTCTTCTAGCCTCTAACAGTGAATATAAATGTGTTTTTTATTCTCAGCACACAATATTCAATTTTGACAGTAATGATACCAAACAAATTTCTACTTTAAAAACAATTGTCCCCTTTTTTTGCTTTCTTTGAATTCTAAACTCTTTATCCTTTTTCATTGCAAAGTGGTGATAAACAATAGGCTTATTTCTTCACTTAACTCAGACTCACAATAAGATCGAATTGTGAGTATTTCAAGTCAATATCAAATCTATCAATTCAGATTTTATTGCCCTCATGAATTATTTGGATGATTTTAGAGGGTATAACTTTGAGTGTCTCTGTCTCTCCGCAGCATGTAAAGGAAGAACAAATGCAGTTGTGGTTTGGTCAGTGTGTGTGTGGTCAACTTAAGTAACAAACAACAAACACTTCAGTAAAAAAAAATGAAAAGACAGAAAGTTAAAATCATATTTAAAGAGTTCACATAGCAGTTCTTGACCTTCACAATAATTTATTGTTGGAGCTGAAATCGTATCCGCTGTTATTAATGCAAACCCATCAACTCCTGCTCTCAATGAAAAGCCCCTCACCGGTGACAGGACTGCTTTACTATCTGTGCAGATTTAGTCACTAAGTTTAGCAACTGTACAAACTTAGAATCATCAATGTGTGGATTTTAACCAAATTTTTCTGTAAACCCTTGATACAAAAATCATTCTTATAAGAAGTATAGGTTAATTAAATCATTCTAAAGTATTCAATAAATGCACTCCTGTTTAACTCCATGTTGAACATTTCTGGACTTAATAAAGACATGATATGCAGGAATGGTCCATGCAGATAACATTTGAACGCTGCTTTTCCCTCTAAACGAAACTAAAGAGCTGGTTTATCAAGCAAACATGAGAATGAAATGAAGAGAGAGGGCAGATGGAATCAGAAAAAAAAGCAACTACATATTTTCTTATGTTTCAAGACAGTTTTCATTCTAAATTAAACATTGCAAACAGCAAAATTGAAAGACAAATAAAAAGAAAATATAGGCAGTGGACAGAGCTTTGGTGGATAAATACAACACCTCAAACTTCTTGTGGGTATTTGATGATTGAGAAGATCACTTTTGTATCAGTTGATATGTTGTTTTTTAACATATTCTGCCTTTCAACACACAAATTAAAAAACAGAAATTTTCAAGGGAATAGTCCGTGATTTCATTTTAAAACCACAATAGGGGCAGTGAAAGAACTGTCCCAAAAAAAAAAGTCTGTGGCTGTCTAAATTCCTCAGGGTTAGCAGCAAATGAAACAACCCCATTTTACAGTACTTGTCAAGGGTTGGAACCTTAAACCTACAAGTGCACCACAGGTGAATACTTGGATCAGGTACCTGTTGAAGGCTAAACAAACAACACTGCACATTGGAAAACCACTTGAGACAAAAACCATATTGAACCATGTCTTTTTCATTTCAGCAAGAGAGTGTCTAACAATCGATGTTCTACCTACAGTAAACTACTGCTTTAACCTTCACACTATCATGGCTTACACCTTGTCTGCTAAATCATTTAGATGGCCTCATTCAGCACACAGCTTCTCCCTAGCCACTATGCCTCCCAGTCACTGGTGTAAATGAGAGTTTGATGTAAACAAACTTTCTAGGTACACAGGGTGAAATATGGCAGGTTAGGCCTAGGGTAGCTTGACAAAACACAGAGGCAGTATACCCTGTGGGTGTGTAAGACTCCAGCTTAACCAAAAATCAAAATGCAGAAATGAAGGTGAAAAGCAATATACAGTAGTTAGAGTTTATTAAAATGCACAGCGGTGTAGTGAGATAGGTTTGGGCACAGGAGAACGAGTTAGATTGGTTTTTCAGATGTTTTTAAGGGAGATATTCAGACACAATTGAGTGGAGTGCATAACACCTTGAGCTAATTCGAGGACTCCACTTGAAGCACGTTTCACAGCTGAAATAAGGCTAGTAAATGCACAGCTCAGAGCAGAGAAAAGAGAAGTGGATGCATTATACCACGTCTGCTTGCAGGGCAATTCATAAAATTATGGCACTATCTTGCAGAAATGGTTGGAGGGGAATACTTAATGAATGTGAAATTACACAGCGATGGTTCTCAAAAGAGCAACTATTAGGGCTTGACCTCGCATTAATTGTGTGCCTTGATTTATGAGCACACATGTGAACACACGTTCTCACACTGCATATTGTATGCTTGTTAATTCACTTCATCTTTATATGCACACAAACAGGCACATGCTTAAAATAACATGCATGTAGGCACTGTACTTTGAAAAAACAGTTGACCTTACTGTAAGCTGTCTTTTATGAACAGTAGTGTGAAGTAAAGCTGAACAATTCTTGAGGAAAATACCAACATCAATGTATGTAACAATTTTGTAAGGATCCCTTGGATGTTTTTCCTAACTTCCCATTCAGCCTTAAAAAATATTAATGAATTTAAAAAAGTAAGACTTTTATGCTATTGTAATGTATGTTCATTGCTCATCTTGCAACCCCTAGATCACCCATTCAGGATGGCCATTCTCTGAACCAACAACAGTACACACTTAGCAGAATATGAGAGGTTACTCTGTAGTTAAGCTTGTTTATTACACACAATATGCATCATCATTTTTTTGTAATTGGACATCTGTTGCTCTAAGTTTCACATTGGATATCTTTTGTTATATTGAGGTCCTGAAAAAAACGTCAGTGAAAGGATTCCTTCATTGATAGTTGAACTGTAGGTTCTGTACTAAGCACTGGCTGCCTCCTTGGCAGAGGCATTTTCTTCAACACTTTCTATATAAGTATCTAATCATCTGTATGAGTTTCAAGGTTTGAAAGGTCTGTTCACACAGATGTAGACTAATCAAATTACATTCATTTGTAAGAAAGTGAAACTAGTAAACAAAATCAAGCTTATTAGAATAGAACAAATATTATTTCCTTTTTTTAAAAGTCCAGCCCCCACACAATCTGTTTAGAACTAGAATAATCATCTCACAGTAGTGCGTCTCCATGAACCGTTCAAATCAAATAATCAACGCAGTTCCAAGGTGGGCAGCAAAGATTAGTCTCACTGATTCAGAATCTGACTGTGTAATACGGACACAGTTTCTCCTCCTGTTCCTGAGTTACTGCGTTACATAATGGCTGAAATTTTTTTTTCAAAACTTATAATGTCACAGTGAAGTTGACCTTTGACCTTCGGGATTCAAAATTGTATCACTACTTTTGACCGTATTAGACTTTTCTTTTTATTTTAGTCATAGTTAGCATACGAATTCTTGTGTTATGACCCTTTCATGAGTAGACTGTGACCTTTTGACTTTAATAGGTTCATCCTTAAGTTCAAGGGTAAGTCTGCGCTAAACAAGAAAAAAATCCTTTAAATGCTCCTGAGACATTGCATTTAAGAGGATGGGATAGACCTTGGAAGGAACCTGAGGTAATAGTGACCTTGATTTTTGACCTTTGACCACCAAAACTTTAATCAGTTCATCCTTAAGATGTTGGAGCCAGTTTTGAAAAAATCCCTCAAGCCTTTCTTCAGATAATGTGCTCACAAGAACTAACAACTAACAAAAGCACAACACCTCCAGTTCTACTCTAACTGCTCTAACTGCTACATGGTAGTTAAAACACAAATACACCACAGTCTGTGTGTGTTTTTGTCTGTATGGTGGTTTGGAGATGTCTTTTCTCCTAAATTGTGGGCCTTTTTCTTTCTTTTGAAACTCCATCCATCAGGAGAGACCAACACTATGAATGCAGAGCTCCCCAGGGAACGGCCTCCACTGGTGGGGACAAAAGCAGGGCAAAATCCCCCCGGGGACAAACAGCACCACACACAGCAAAAACTGGTGTATGAGTGTGTATTGAGACAAATGGTAAAGAAAAATACAACATACAAATTCACACAGCAGGCTACATGGAAAACACACAAAATAGAGTAAATTGCTTCCATCTTTGTTTACATGTATTTATCTCTGCAGTGCTACATCATTTTATGGGGATGATCTGTCATTTCCTGTGTCACTGTCACTCTTTTGTTGCTCCTATCTATCAGGTAACACAGTCTGCAGACAGCTGTTCTGAGTATGAGCTATCTCCTGTCATCATAATGTAGGAGATGGATGGGCAGGGAGCTTATACTGTAGAAAGCAGTAACTGACATGACACTAAGCCGTCCATATACCAGGGCCCACGGTTGACATTTTGTGTCACTGTGTTGTGTTTTTTTTTCCTTTAGCCATCAATCCCAAGACAAGCTCACACAGACTCAGACATATGTGAGCATAGACCACAACACAAGTACAGACAGCAGGGCTGTTCTGGGACAGACTGACCTCAAAGTAGAAGACATGTTCATCTGTCTGAGGTGTGCACTAGTGTCGGCTCCAAGGTCCACCACATATTAAACAGCAATGTTAAAAAAAACATACATGTGCAGCACATGCAGCACTACATGCAAGCACACATACATTCACACACAGACAGCCTATATGCTCCAATAAACATGCTGGGATCATTTCCTGGGGCTGATAAAGTACGTTCGTTACCTTGACAGAAAGGGGAGGGGTAATCACACCAGACTGTGTAATCCTGTGCCAAACCAATTCCTTATAGATGACTATTAGTTGATTAGAAACCATCCTTTACTATCCGAAAGCAACTCCCACAGTGACGCCTTATATTGGATCCTAATAACGTCTCAGAGGACAGTCCATAATATGCACTGGGCTTAGTGAGTGTATATTACAGACCATTTCTCTCGATTGTTATTGTACCAGCATCCAATTAGAGAAATTAGGACATGCTAAGGCTGTCTTATCAGATAGCAACACCGTAAAGTCAACCATGGAGAGGTTCCTAATGGTAGAGTAATAGGGAAATTTTCAATTGCCTGTATTTCATATTTCACACATAATGCGATATCTGCGGCAGTGTTCAGTAGGTGGACGTTTAAATGTGTAATTTTTCAAGCATAGCCAATTATGTGCAACGCCACCATGCAGAACACATTTCAGTGATGGAATGGCCACTGTTTTTAGCCTTTTATTAGAAATTGTTAGGATGTGAAATTACAGTTGTATGAACAATTATTTGTGTATATTTGAAATTTCATAGGAGGTTTAAAGAAAAGTCCTCATGCAATATCTCAAACAAATGACAGAGGAAATGAAGGAGTATATATTTTTAGCCCACAAATAAAAAAAAGCAGAACAAAACATAGACACATGAAAGCTCGGAGCTGTGTTGTAACAGTTCTTTATATTCACGGATTTGATTCCCTTTCAAACCTATTTTCATCATACCATTTAAACCTATGTTCTTTTATAAAGAAAGAAAGCTGCCAGTGGAGTCAATCACACTGAAGACAAACAGTAGTAATTGCTCATTGTATACTCCGCTTTTTTACCTTCCACCACCCTTTTGTTAAACCTGCGCTGCATAGCACGACACGAATTCCTTTCAAATGTTAAGCCCTGAGACCAGCAATCTGATTTTATTGTAGTTTATTCATGCGAGCACACTGGCTTTAAAGCAGGAAATTAACATCTTTTAATTTTCCATATTAAATTTCACACGATCAACCTTGAAAGTTAATTAAAAAGACAAGTAAGCTATCACACTTGCTGTTGCTAATAGAGAACTGTGGGGGAACACACTGCTACCTGACACATACACAAAGCCACACATTCATAGATATAAAACAGAGGACAAACTGGCAGCGTGCTGTTGCTTTAGACTGGTCATAATTTCTTCCATGGGCGTCATCTAAGGTATAGATTTAACGGGCTAAGCCTCTAGTAGAAAGGTCTGAGTGCTGCTCTCCCCAGAGAAATGTTTCCACAGCCATAAAACAGTTGAGTTTTAAAAGTGGCAATAGACCTACAATCAATAAATAATTTGGTTTTGTTGTTGCAAGGGCTGTTGGTAGGAATTGCTGATTAGTTCTCTTCCCTTTTGATATTGGATATTTTATAATTTTGTCAGTGAGAATTCAAAGACTGACTGTCATTTGGGTGATGAAGTCAAAGATGTACTGGTGAAGCAATCTACTCTGTATTTGTATTACGGATTCACCGCTAAGTATCTAGCTCATCTGCAAAACACCCTGAGGATTAATTCCATTTTTTAAAGATGATGTAGAGCTTTTTGTTAATTAACATTTATCAAACTGTCAGACAAACTGGTTATGCTTTTAGTTCAGTAAATTCCTGTGTTATTTGAGTTTTGCTGTTAAGTTTCCTTTGTTTTTGTTTATGCAGCCCATGTTCTCTTGTGTTTCCTGTTGTAATTTGGTAACCTGTGTCTGTTGTTCACCCCAGTCCTGTCATTGTTCCCTGAGCTCTTTAGGCTTTCCCAGCTTTGTTATTTTTTGTTACTGGTTTTTATCATTTCATAGTTTTTTAATTTTTATTCTGCAATTTTTGCAGTAAGTTTTGCAGTAGCTTTTGAAATAAAGCTTTTTGTTGAACTTCATTAGTCAGTGTTTTGCATTTGGGTCCCTTTTCAGTAAACACATGACACAAACATCTTCTCTTTTTTTCCATATTTCTCTCTGTCGAAGCATCACTACAAATGGGGAAAACCTTAATGACTTTCGAGGTTTAAGCAAAAATTTGAATGAATTAAGGGATGCGTGAGTAAATGAATGTTGCTTGTTGTACAACACTGTTTACCCTAACTTGCAATTTAGAGCCAATTATTTTCTGTTAAACTAGCAAAATTGGCTCCTCTCTATGTAAATTAGCCTCATTTTTGAAAAACTCCAACTCACAAACACCAGCAATAATAGCCACACAGTCAGTTAGAGAGAAAGTAATTGTGTCTTCAGAGAATGGGTTGTAACTGAAGCACATTCATATGGGTTGTCACTCCAAACTTACCAGAGATCACGGTACCAGTGATCACTTGCAAATACAGTCTGTAAATAAAAATGAATGTATAAAACTTAAGTATGATTACTGTCACAGATGTAGCAATGCTTTGAATGTGTAGCAGTTTAAAGCATGTTTAAAAAGGCACATACAGGTACAGAAATCTCCTCGATGAATCGCAAATCGAGAAATGTGCATTTTTGCTACAGTTGCAGCAGTGAAAATGTTGCATGATGTATTTACACACCCGTATCAAAAATTGTGAGGTCATGAACAATATGGACCTATCTAAAAAAATCAACAAATCAGTATGTGAATTCTTGCAATGAGAGATGTACATCTGTTTATTATTTAGACATGGAGCCAAATTGTTATGTGCTTTGTACAAAATCTTAACATTTTTATCATCTTTTTAAAGTTTTAAAACATTTCTATGGCCTAATAATTGTGGCTTTGTATTATTTTATTCAAAATTAATTTAATTCAATTCTAATCAGACATTCCACATTAGTTGCTCTGGTTTAAAGACAAAATCAGTGCCAGTTTTCCTCTGTCTACCAAGAGGCATCATTGTTTGTACTGAACTCATCGTGGATACATAGAGCATCTGCCTTTCCATCCTGGACACTATGACCATAACTGTTACATCACTCTGAGTGATTATCACACTCTGCAGGGGTTAACACATTAGTGTGCAGCCACTGAGATGCCTCTAAATTTGAGTCTCTATTTTATAGTATTAACCTGTGGACCTCTGTAAGCTGTGGGTAATGTCCAACCTCTAGCATGTAATGGTGTGTGTGTGTGGAGAACTCACTGACCTCCAGTAACAGGCCTATTAATGGCTTATCTCCAGCTGAGGCAGCCATGACTGCAGACACATCCATGAGTACTGTGTAAGTCAGTCTGAAAACTCACACCTGTAGACATACACACACATACACTTGCTTTTTTACCCATTACACATGTAGAAAACATGTTTTAATGCATGTAGCAACACAAGTGTAACGAGGATGTGCAATACAGTACATGTGTGCACACATCCTGACCGTATTACACTCACAAACACACCTATACACAGAAAAAGTCAACACAACACACACTGTTTCATTTATCATTAGCAGTCATTCACATACTTGTAATATTTAAACTCAGTGAGGTAATACGGCTTATATGACATGAGTTCCTGATCCCAAAAGGAATAAAGAGAAGATGCTGTCGTTTGTTGGTGAAATTGAGTCTTCCACAAAAAATGTTTTAAGCCAAAGAATATTCATTAAATCACTTTGACTAATGGATTTCTTGATTTAATTGAAGAAAACTCTCAAATTGCTTCCCCAGTATTACTGTCATTATTACTGTAAAAACTAGAAGTTATTAAAGACCAGAGCATATTAGTGAATATTATTGTGACACCAGAGATGTGACTATCATTTTCCACTAATGACTAATAGCTCATCTCCCATAAAAAGACCATAAAAAAGATTAACAGGCTAAAAATGTCATCGTCAACTAATATCCTTATGGCAGATTAGTTGCTTAATCGAGTAAGACAGATCAGCAGTATTAAATTCAAAGCTTCGAAGAGTACAGGTATGGTAAAATACAAGAAGAGGATGAGTTTATTGTATTCACCATCTTTGCCTTTTAGCATTGCTTTTATTTGACTCTGACTCAGAGTTATTTGCATAAAGACCTGTGCTCTCTAGAGCTCCAGCAGTCTGGCTTCAGGGCAGCTCTTTCCATAAAGACTGCACTCCTGGAAGTCACAGAGGGACTGCTGAGCTGAGCTGAGAGCTACTTTATCCTCCTCCCTAATATTCCCACACTGAGGGCTGGTAACCAACAGGGTATGCTCTCGTTCCCTGGGATATCTCAGGGTCTTCATGCTTATGGTTTACCTCCTGTTGAGAAGGCTGCTGCTTGCAGGTGACACAGAGAGGGTTTTTCCACAGCACTGGTCTCTTCCATTGGAGTCCCTCTAGGCACAGCCTTGAGTCACCTTTGTTGCCCTTTTTCATGCAAAAACATTTCCGATCTGTCATCACCTCCCATGGTTTATGCTCTGTTGAATTCTGATCTCAGTTCAGCAGTTCCTTTCCTTTACCTGCTCTGCAATGCAGGTTAATCGTAGTTCTCTTTTTCTCTGAATGATGTCTACACATGGATTTATGCCAGCTGGTCCCACGACAGTCTTTGGTAAACCTCGCTGTTGTTTCTTGATGGCACAACTTCTTTTCCTAAGACCTTTTTATTATTATTCCCTTCCCTCCCCCTCACTGCCAAAAGCTATAACACGACTGCAGACAGCCAGCTGTCTTATAAGACCAACATCACAGCCAAAGTGCCATCCTGTCAATTTTCTCTGTGCACCACTTATCGATCTATTTTTTTCATAAAAAGCACACCTCCTTGCCATCTTCTTTCTTGACTACTACAGCTTGCTGCTGGCAGGACTCCCAGCATGCTCTTGGCTGTTTACCCAAATCAGAATGTTACATTTCTTATTGTAAACATGAAATGTTTAAATGTGATTATGAGTGAGCCAGAAAGGTGGAAAAAAGTTGAAAAAGAAAAAAGACATGAAGACTGATACATCAAATGTACATGTTTGCTCTGGTACAAACAAAAGTCTCATCAGATTTGACTTTTCGATGTAAGGATTTCTTTTATACACTAAGGCACCACAATAAACAAATGCAAATTAAAGTCTTGCACTGTTCTGTCCTGAGGTTTTCTCAACTCTAAATTATCATTAACTTTCAGGGGGCAGCCCTAATTTATTTTGCCACATATAGTCCTTCAAGTGTGTCCTGCACAGGAACCATTGGAATACAACAGGCTAGGCTAAACACCTGGTTATGGTTAGGGTAAGATTTTGGTTGAATAAACATGAAAATTTTAGCTATGCTAGCTGCATGGCGCCAAGGATGACGAAGTTAGCCTACCTGTCAGTTGGTCCTTCACTGTGGTCCAAACTTAAATATCTGAGCAATTGAAAAATAGCACAACCCTTCATATAATTCTCAGGAAAAAAATATCTTAACTTTCATCTCTTAACCTTTTATATTACTTTTATATGATATTTTAAGGACAAAAACTAATTTAATCTCTAATCTGAAATGTCTTAAACTGTGTTTTCTAACATTTCCATCTGCAACAACTTTTTGTACCAGTTAGGTGGTGAACAGGGTGCTAGCTAAGCATGTTAGCAATGTCAATGTAATTGAGCATTTTTTTCATGTGAACATACGCATGCTTACATTATAATTTAGCTTAATGCACCACTGTTTCAAGTGCTGCAGTGTAGAGGTTTCAGTCTAGCCTCACAGAGCTGCAAGCATGGCTGCACACTGTCTGAACTCAGTGTTTCACTACCAATAACTCACTGCTTTGAGTTGTTAACACTTAACCATAATTTATAATAGGCGGAAAAGCATGAGTTGCCAGAAGTTGATACTGCAGACTAAATTAATAAAATAATTTACCTCAGCTTACATTTTTTAGATAGGTCCAAAACATTTGGCATTGACATCAGACTCTTAACTCATACAGTATGTTCATTACACAGCTGCTATGCATGCATTTCAAAAATACATACTGTGTGCATATGTACCTGAACATGTGTTTGCATGTCATCAGTGGTAAGATGTGGCTACCCGTCACACTTCAATGGGCTGCAGGCAACCAAGCTAATCAGCTGACATCTTTTCCACTGTGATTTATCATGTTGTGTGCCACCGGGCTGTGTGGCCCATCACACTGCAGCAACAACACCAATGTGACGCTAAGTAATACATTTGTTAGATAAAGAGTGATGAATAATAGAGAAACAAAACAGAGACCACTGTCATGCTCTGACGCATGCACAAACATACACATAAAAGGACTGGCACTCTCAAACACAAAGTCACACACTGCGACACACCTTGTGCAAACACACTTGCTGTACACTAATACATAAAACATCCCATGTTTCCATGTTTTAAGTTCTGATGAGTTGGATCTGAAAAGGTGGTCCACCTTAGAAAAAGGACAAATCAATACATTATTAAGTTTCTATTCACTATCTCCGAGTCTCTCTCTCTCTCTCACACACACACACACACACACAGACAGCCACACACACACACGCTGTGCACTGACATTTCTATGTACCAATAAAGCCTTGCTCCTCCAGCTGGCATCTGCAAACTCAGTGGGGAGGAGAGGTGTCTCATATCAGTTGTTAAGACTGATCATATGCACATGCACACACACACACAGACATGAGCATGTACCACTCACATGCAGCAAACACATATGTGCAGGCTCATAAGCAGAAACACCACAAAAATCCCACAGTGCTACACAGATAGCTCACTTACGGTGGATACAAGCCAATGTTTTCATTTCACGTCTCCTTGAACTCTCCTACTGTTTTGGAAAAGCATTTGGAGAGGAAGTGAGTATTTTTAGAAACTCAATGTGCTGCATGTTTGTGTTTTCTCTCCCTGGTGGATAAATTTGCTTTCACTCCAACTATACATATGAAGAATGCTCACAGATGCAAGAATACGTGCATCTCTTAAGTGCACAAACAGACAAGCACACAGATGCACACACGCACACAGATGGACACACAAACACAGCAGGACCCAATGCAACCTCTCCATTAAGCTGCACTAGAGGGACATGTAGCTCTTTAGGCAAGGTCACTCATTCATCATCTAAATCTTTCCCTGAGTCACCTACTCACTCACTCACTCACCCACTCACTCACTTTCTCTTTCTCTTTTACACACACACACACACATACACATGCACACTCACAGCCTATTCCAAGTCTCCATGTTTTTATGGGTTGTTATCTTCATCAGCCCTATGGAGCAGGGCATTGTAGAAAAAGCTGCTCCACTCATTTTTATCCCGCACATGGGTCAACGTTTTCAATATGTTTACCAGAGCGACATCTGTAGGTGGAGAGATTAAGAGAAAACTGAGAAAACGAAAAGAAAAAAACACAGAGAGGGGCAGAGACTAACCCACAAGACAGACGTTTTGCCCTGAGGACAGTAATATCAATTTAAAGTTCACCACGGCAGTGGCTCAATGTATTGTGTAGCAGCTCTTCTCTAGCGGCGTTATCTCCTCTCTCTTTTCAGGCATCAATTCAGGCACCATATCGTGATTTTAGCTCACTGTGATGCTTTTCAAGCTGCAGAACAAACATGTGGCTCTAAATGCACACATACAAATACATATTATCTCCATTTAGCAGTGTCTGACCTTGAGACACAGAAAGCCCCCGAGGTGACATACATATGTATCTGTGTTTTGACGGTCATGCGACCAAGATGAGTACTAAAAAAAAGAGCTTAGTAAGAAATGGATTTAATTAATGTCTTTAATTGAAAATTAATTACCAATCATGGAGTGGCACTACGCTCCTCTTTCTCTCCTGCTCTGTACCATGAAAGGCGAGAAAATTAGACACCGAATAACAAGGGTTTAGCCATGTCCCCTCCATCGTAATGACAGGATTCATTAAAGCAATCATTCGTGTGTGTGTGTGTGTGTGTGTGTGTGTGTGTGTGTGTGTGTGTGTATGAGCATTAGATAAATTGGCCAGTATTATATTCTATTCAGGAATAGAATACAGTCATTTGCTGTTACCTCCTATTATAAGTCTCTCAAACAACAGAGGAAGGAATTAGAAATTTTTATTGAGATTATTAATCCATGTACATATTTTTTTATTATAATAATCACTGCTGATTATACACATGATTACAACATTATTACTTGATATATGCAGTATATATTGTGAATTTTACAACAAATTTGAGATGAGAAATAAAAAGAGTAAACATAGGTTCCTGCATTTAAACCAAGGACATTGTGATAACAAATGGATATTAAAATTGATTAATCTCTCTGTATTTAAATGTATCTGAAAAGTTAGAACCTTGTCTTTCGCAAAGGATTACCAGAAAATATTTTTGTGCAATGACTTAATTTGTCATCAACAACCAAAAAACAAAAATGTTTATTTTACAAATAAATAAAACAAAAAATAAATTTTTTTGTCACATTGTGACCAGTTTTCTTGTTTGTTTCTTTAACAGATTAATTACTTTGATGATTAAATTCTTTTCATCTGATTAATTGAATTGTTATTAATAGAGTAGTGCAACAAACAAACAACAGTTGTAATAATGTTCATTCAGTAAGTAGATTTCTGTTTGACCTCCAAAAACATACTTTAAGTTATTGCATTTTGAAGCTGTTTTATGTACAGTAATTTTACGTTAATATAACAGCACAAAATACTATATTGTGAAATAAAAAACATCATCTTTTGCTTCATAAACCCCATTATCACATAGTTTAACTCACATTTGTTTGATAATCGAATGAGAAACAGTATGCAGTGAATTTTCTGTTCATTTTTAGATGCATTTTATTTCATTTGACAAGTTAATTCATAAAAGTAAATTAAATTTGATTCAAAATGAAATTGGGTTGCATAATGCCTCTGTACTTTAATGAATTAGTAAAACGCTTTGGCACTGATGTCCAAATACTGAATGTAAAATGATGTTCTCTGTGGATTAGATAGATTTGTTTAATCGCTCTAAACATGTAAATAAGCTTTAGCTGTTGATGTCTGTGGGTAAAAGCTCAGAGAGACATTTGATTTGCAAAATGGGGCTGAATGCAGATTTTGTAGCAAAACCTTGTTGCTGCAAAGGCACTGATGACTCTGTGGAGCCATCATATGGGACTGTATGTCTTTCAGCAGGATCAAGGACTAATTGAATGAGGATCAATGAAGGTGACATAGTAGGATATGGCAAAAAAAAAGCGTAATGAAACAATTAGATGGAGAGGTTGTGATGGAATTAAAAATGAAAAAGGAGAATGAGGAATAATTGAAAGGCAGTAATGTAGTGTTTTCTAATTTGTATGCGTGATTTAACTGAAATGAAGGAGTGGTGCACTGTAAAGTGACAAAGCGCAGGGTTGGGCACTTTACAAATGCATTTCCCACTCGAATGTTGGAGATGAGAATAATTGCTAGTGGTTATACTGGGCCTGGGCCTGCATTAATGGCTTCTGCTTTAATATGGCATCAAGCAAAACACAGTATCCCCTTGACATTCATTAGTCTGTTTTATGCTTTGTTTGTGTGTGCATGTGTGTGTTTGTGTGTCCTTTGTTTAAACATTTTTTTTTTTCTTACCACTAAAAAACTAAAAAACTAAAAGACTAAAAAAAAACCATGCATTTAAAGATGCAAAGGGTTGTATTGGTGGGGGCATGTTGTTTCTGTTATGTGTTAGATAACAAATTGTGATCCAGGAAGGGCAGTTGGAGCGATGAATCCATAAGTTTGAAGGTTTATCAGACACACAGGTTTTTAATACCATGAAAAAAGGATTTTACCACTCGTGAAAATGATCACAACAACAGTCATTTCATCTACTGTTGCAACAATTGCCAGGCAAACTTTATAACAGCAAAAAAGGTAAAAAGCAATCTTTCAAGGAAGTGAGGAGCTTTGATGACATAATCCTTTGCTTTGTAGTGAAGGTTGAGTTAGGTGGTCCCATTGAAGTTAGTGAAGAAGCTGTGATTTTTATTGTAGTCTTACCACGGTCTTAGTACTGACTTTATCCTATGCTCGACCACTATTGGCTGTCATCCTGACAATTTTTAAATGATTAATGAAAAAATGACAACTGGCAAATTTGTCATTCGTGAGTTGGCCAAAGTATAAACTCTGTAATGTGGGCACAAAATCACAGGTTAGCATTTTTAGCACTTATTATAAATATCAAAGTATAAAAAGTACTTTTTTATTGAGAGAGATATTTTTGTTTTCTTTTAAACCCACTATGCATTCATTTACAGCAGTTATTGTAAAAAAAAAAATCGTATACAAGCAAAGGGCAGCTGCATTATTAAAATGATTGCAATTGTAAAAAGTTGCCCCAAACAACCCAAACAAAACCTCCAAAACATCTCAAGCTGTAGCCTTACTGCAAGTCTAAATCTTCACCTGAAGTGTTTTTTTTTTCAGTAACACTAAAAGTGCAGATACAGGGCTCTCATAGTAATTCAAAAAGGGAGACAAAGTCATCCCAAAATTGCAAAGAGCCTCAAAGTTTACATCTGATTTTTTGTCAACTTTTCAGAAAATGCAAAGTGTCTGGAGGTGCTTTTTCTTCCAGGAGAAAAGAATGTAAGTCTCACAAGAAAAGATGGAGGTGCTGTGAGCGAGTTAAAGGGGTAAATCCAAATAAGGCATGCTTTATATGGGACAGAGAATGATGTCTTTTGGAAGCAGTACACACACAAAATATGTCTTGCCTCGGTCAAATGTGCAATCAAAATAACTTTTAATTGTATCAGGCTGTGCTTAGCACAGAGGAAGAAGGCATGTAAAAAGTGGAGCACTTCCTTTTAATGATCATCTGTCATTTTCCGTCCATAAACTACTAGGCTACTATGGCACCTGCATATTTAGTTACAATTGAGACAAATCCCCTCTGTGCTCAATGCAGGGTACAAATAAACATATTTTACTTTTTAATGCTATTTAGAAATGTATTTATTGCAATAAAGTCACAGCCTGAGATGTAAATGGTTGTCTATGTTGTTTTGTTTGAAAATTTTCAAACCCTTTAAAATAAAACAAAGTAATATTGCATTTTTAATCACACAGGCATAAATGCTGCATGTTACAGTATTTCCTCTTAAGTAGAAGATCCTTTCAAGCTGATTTCCTATCATGGTGTCCCTTGGCCCAAATTCCTTCACCAACTTAGACAGGAGCAATTCACAATAATGAGCAGTGTCATGCCCTAACATGAAACAGTATAAAGAGAGATTTCATCATTTTACACAGCAGCCTCGCTGCCTTTCACAGTCCATCACTGTCACTAAGTAGTCTGTCAAAAAAGTGCAAAGTAATTGAGTGATGAGGTCCAATGTCTACACAGAACACACCCATTTACACAGCACACTGTATGTACAATACATGCTCACACAAGCTTTTACAGCACACTCCACAGCAAACATGCGCATCAACAGCATGCACCTATATATGGATAATATGCACCCTGAGAGTAATGAGCCTTATCAAACACAGATAGGACAAAAATGTCTGATTTTGTCAAGTTAGAGAGCAGAGCAGATTGACACCACTGCAGCTTTCAAAGCCAAAGGCCATCTGGATTTCATGGAAAACAGGCCTTTGTCAGTCAGTGTATGTGTGTGGTTGTTTCAGTGTGGCATTGTGTTGGACAAAAAGGATCAGCAGAGGGAACAAAATGTCATGTTATCTCTGTTCTATTGACCTCATTGTTATTAATTTTATTCAGCTGTCAGATTTTTTTAAAAAGTTTTTATCCACAATCACATATTTTTTTAGAATAAGCCCATGATTGAAGTTATATTTTACTTTGGTATGTTCTTGGCATACATATTCATGCTTACTCCCTGTGTGCACTGGATGTCCCACTTACCCACAGAGCTGAAGTACGACTCACTTTTTTTGCAGTGCTTTAATTAGTTTAAAATCATGAGGGAATAGAAGCATGTCACCTGAGATAATATGAAGAGTTTTGGGCTCTTCCATCCTTTCTTTCATGGACTTTGTCTTTTTACAGTTGTTAATCAATGTGAGATTCTGAAAATGTGGGTAGGCATTGTAGGAGCCCAACTTAACACTGAAATATTATATAAAAAGCAAAGCACTTTTTAAGGTATTTGCCACACAGGTGGGAATATTCAGTCATTTTGTGTGTGAGATGTAGAGAGTCTAATTGTAAATGCACACAGCGTTTTGATTTAAACCTTATCAGTTGTATATATAAGGAGTTAGATACATAAAACTTCACCCCTCGTACAATTATCTTGGATGGGGAAATTAGCTGTCCAAAACTGCATTTTGTATCACCCTGTAAACACATTTATTTCTGCTATAATTATGTGCATTTTAATGGAGGCCTATTGCATTTGCCCCACTGTAAGTGGCCATTTGAGGAACTGCAGTTTTGGCACTTCTGCATTGGCATCATTTTGCAGCCCCCGAGGATGCTGCTTGATATAGACATATAGGCACATAAGCACACATATTATTCCCAGTTCCCTGCTTTTGGATTGTAGCTTGGATTTTCCGAAGGCAGTTCTCGGAGATTGGAGACAAAAGCCTGGCACACCCATTTCTATGAGCAAACTGTTCAAAAATGCAATCAGAGAGCTTGCAATTGCCTTGTAGAAGCCTGAAAGATATTAAACAGGCTAAATATTTAGTTTGGTTGGGGAGCAATGCAACTAGCTACAGCCACTGAGAGCATACACAGGCTGGAGTGAGGGAGAACTCAAGAAGGCAGAGCAAAGCCAAAAAGTACATGCAACATGACAACAACAACTGCAACATGGCTACAAATAACATCAGAAACAGCTTCGACTGCTTCTTTCTACTTGACATCCATTTTGGAAAAAAAAAAAAAAATCCTGTCCCATGTTATCATGTAATTTCTTGCATCACTTCTCATATGACAGACTGGCGCATGGTGAAAGTTGTTGTAATATATGACTCCCTGTCCCTGATAAGTCATCGAGTGTGCATTAAAACAATAATTTTAAAGGCTTACAAGACAGAAAAGTGTCGGGTGTGAACAGAACAGTGATCTGACAACTTTGAAAGTCATGCAGTCTGACCAAGGCATTAAGGGGCAGCAGATGCAGCAGGAAAGTGGTAACAAGCTTGTTAGGAAGGCGGGTGACAAACAAGCCAGAGCACATTGTCCTGGCATTAGAGAAGAGCAGAGGTGTGAAAATGTCACCACAAATAGCCCCTGGTCACCAAATGTCACCTCCCCACTCCACTCCACTCCACACCTCTCCCTTCCTCCCTCCCACTCTACCCCTGTTTCTCATCTTTCTAATCTGCCTCTCTTTCACTTTTTTCCTCTGTACTTCTTTCCATCTTCTCCGTCCTCTCCTCTCCCCTCTCATCCTTTGACACCACTTTCCTTTTCATCTCTTCAATAGGGCAGACGAGGGCAAAGAACAGAGTAAAATAATCAGTGTTTCCTTAACTCTTCTCCTTTCCTCTGCTTCTCCCTGGCCTTGATTCTTCTCCATATGTTCCCCAAAGCTCCCTTCTTTTCTCAGGTCTATTCTTTCAAACATACATTTATTTATTCATCTGTTTTTTATCAGCCATCTGGGTCATGGTCATTGGGGCAACCAGATGAGTTCCCTTTTTTTCATAACAATTTTATCTAAATCTAGATATCTTACACAAACCCAAAGGATATGTAGTCCTGTGTCAGATTAGGGATGCAATACTTTCTGATAAAGCTCCTCCACTGGGGTTACTATCAGGAACTGAGATGCCATTATTTCCCTGAAACTGGAATCTGGTCCCATTACTTCTGAAACTGTACCTGTGAGACCCCTGGATTTTTGTATGCTCATGCATCTGTATGCACTTGAAGGGTTGGACCAGATAAGTTTAAATGTAGTCAGTTACTGAATACAAATTAAAAATTTGTAACATAATCTATTGGATGACATAAAAATGTGATCTAATCTGACCCACCTAGTATATCCAGACAGACTAGAGACAGATGCACAATAGGATAGCTTTGTACATCAACTTAGCCTGATACAAGTATTTACTGAACCGTTTGTGAAATGTTACAAATCACTCAGTTACGCCACTTTTATTTGCCTGCCTTCATGGCTAGTAGGTTGATCAAATAAACCCAATACTCTGCATTATAAGCTAGCTAACATTAACTGGTTCACGTTAGCTATGCCGAGCTAACTGAGTAGGAAACTTACCTCCACATTTTATCTGATTTAAGATTTTTAAGGATAACCAAAGCACCAGCAACTAATGAAACAACATGCAGTACACATGGTACATGTTTCCTCATAGCCAAAAACTAAAACTGATGCCAGGACATATTTTAATAACACTGGATCAGATGATTGTGTCTAGCTAGCACTGTAGTTTGTTGTATCACAGTTAGCTATTTTGCATTTTTATTAACACTTAGTGGGTAGGGTTTTTATGTTTTAGTGTTTTGTTTTCTTGAATGAGGAACCATGAAAGGACCGCTGTGTTGGTCCAACAAAGAGGAGGACAGGTTCATGTTAATGTATCAGTGAAGGAAACGAGTGTCACTTATCTATTGCACGGCCAATATGAAATGTCCTCTTTTCTCCTCTCCTCTCAGCATGCTTCTCACATCCCTCTGCTAACAGTGAGCCAGGAGAGCAAACTCCTCCTGCTGTGTGTGCGGCCCATCGCTCACAGGTCATCTGCCTTGTGAGGCGCTGATTACTGAATCTCTGCATCTCCCCATTGCAGTAAAGGGTTTACACTTTGCCATGATCATATCACAGGAATGCTCATTAAAGTCTGGTGGATATGATTAATGATAGCACTGACATGAACCAGCCTTGGTCATCAAACCGGGAGACCACATCCACCAACACATACAGTGTATGCTGCTGTAACTTTTTTACATTTAAGTTTAGATTTCAGTGGTTCACTTTTCAAGAAACAAGATTGATATGACAGATTGAGAAAAAAGTAGGAAGGCCCATAAAGGAAACATTAAAGGACTATTTTCTGTGTTTTCCTCCACCAGAGCAAAGCGGAGAGCAGTCAAAAGAGACAGATGGGCGGTAAAACGCAAAGAGCGAGGAATGAGTGTCTTGATGTGAGATGGAGGAAGGAATTGATCGAATGGTCTGAAAAAACCTCCACAAATATGGAAAGGGAGTGATGATAAGTTTCTAGTAGGTAGTTGTAAAGCCATTCGTAACAGTTTCTGCAGTGCACGTTGCTGTATTCTGCTGTTGGGGTGTGTAAGCATGTCTGTGTGTCTCTGCCATTAATAATGTCCTTTAGTATTGTTCTTGTTACCACTTGAAAAAGACAGCAGGCTCTGTCACACAAAAAACTTTATCCAGGATTATCAATAACCTAGAAGTGATTGATTAGAGTTGGCAGATTTACTCTCCACCAACAGAAGAAAAGTAAAATCCCAGCAGCATACACATCAAGCCATCACATTCATCTTCCAGGATAAGCATAAGTGTGTGTTGTTCGTGCTCTTGTTTATGCTTAGTGAGCTTTTCTGAGTACTTACTGTGTACAGTGTATTGGAATTAACAGCACATTATGCAGCGCTCTCCAGGGTTATTTGCCTAAAGAGTTTCAAATTGACTGATCAGTCATTGATGGACAGGATGGGAGCAGACTGACTTCACAGTGTCAACTATTGATAAGTGGATCGATTATGTTGATAGCAGCGTGAGAGAGCTTGTTTATTGGAACATAACCTATCGAGTACGCTGATGGATTAGACTGTTTAAGCACTGTTTTTATAGGAGGTGCAAAGATAACACAAATACTGACAGGCATGTATAGGCAAACACATTCACATGTTTGAAATATAGTGTCAGATGTGTTTGCTACTTTAGATGAACACAAATTTTTGTTTTCAACCAGAATTGATTTTCAAACTGCTGCCATCCTCAAATGATGCTTTTTACAGAGCGGAAGATAAACACCCAAATTACTTAATTTTTCACGTAATCTAATTAAGGTCTAAAAAGGAGGGCTGAGTCTGTGGGTGGAAGGCCAAGGATGAAACAGAAATCATGGAATTTCATTTTATGTTGATGTTAATTTTATTTTGTTCTAAACATTTTGCAACAGTGGGTAGTAATTAAAAATTAGTCAAGCAACAGTACGAAACCATTTTAAGGTAAATTGCTCTTTTGAATATATCTGGCATGTTTAGTATTTTTAAATTTAACTTACAAGCATTTAACTCCAGGCTGTTTGGGAAAAGTGTGTGCTTGGTATGCGAATGCAGCTGAGCAGCTGTGGTCAAATATCTATTCCATTCTTACTGGGAAAGGATCACATGAAAACAGATAAAAAGAGATATTTTGAGTTTTGGACACAGACCTTACTAAACCAAAAAGTAATTGGGAATTATCATGGGAATTCAACACTTTACAGGTCAAACTCTTCTGCTGCATATTGAGTTAAATATTTCAAAACTCTTCTTACATCTAGCCATTTCCATCTTAAATATCTTTTGTGACAGGAGGCCCTGAGTGGAACCGTCTGAGTGGGGAAGTTATGCATTATATCATAGATTAAAAGTAAATATAGAGTAAATATAAAGTTATTGGCATTTAGTGTTGAGCTTCAAACTTTATCTCATGTTTGCAGAACTTTTTTGTTGTCAGTGTGCCTGCCAGTTGACCAAATGTCAACTTTGACTCTTGGCCTGTCTGATTGACTCTCAAGCTCTAGGGATTAGGCAGTACCTGGAAAGTTTGACAACCAACTCTGTGCAACTACAAAAAAGGGAGAACCATACACACACACACATACACACACACAGTCATGCATTCTGAACATGTCAGTATAAATCCTTTAAGGGCTTGGCTGCTCCATAATGATTTGTTTCTGCTGCTGAATGTGTTTATCTGTACATTTTTTGTTGGCCTACATTGTGCATGTTATTGAATATGTTTCTCACAGTTAGTTCAGCAAAGGAAGATACGAACAAGATGCCTGAATGCCACATCTGGTAGTGAGTTTGTCTGTGTAACAGTATGAGCATGTAAATGCATCAGATCAGGGCTTTTGGATTGCTGGCAGCTATATGGTGGCTAATTCCAGCTTTAGATAAAGTGAATAATTATGGAAGCAATCAATAAAGAGTGGAGCAGAGGAGAGAGGCAGGATGGGAGATAAGCCATTGGCTTATTGACTTGTCAAGTGTCGCCATTAACACATAGCCTTTTGGGTGTAAGTGCTTGTTTGTGTGTGTGTGTGGTGTGTGTGTGTGTGAGTGTGAGTGTAAGAGCATGCTTGACTGTATATAATTACTCTATAGTGTGCCTCTGTATCTCTTTGTCCCGGTCTGACAGCTAATTAGTTGTGCTGTCTCTGGAGTAAACTCAATAAGGGGAAAATGAGGGAATCAGTGGATCCACCTATTTTCATATTCAGCTGTTACTGTGGTGAGATAAAGGCCATTGAAGTTCACTCTGCGGCCACATAGTTCAGTGCTGCAGTGGCAAAAAAAAAAAAGGTCAGAACTTGCTCCTTCATAACAACGTCATATGCACAATATACAAGGATACAAGGATACAAGGAAGTTTATTGGTCATTATAACACAAGTTGTATAATGAAATTAAAATGTGGTTCCCTCTTGAACCACAACTTTATCAGCAACACCTCAGTGAGGCAATTTTTAACCACTGGAATTCTCATTATAAATCATGACATTTGAATATCTCTACATCCGTAGTTGACAGCGGAGATTTCATGTTTTAAAAGGCCGAGTTTAATTCAAACAGGTAATTACAATTAAATGCTTTTTTTTCTCAGGGCTGAACAAAAAGCAGAATTTCTGTATAAAAAAAGTGACAACAGTAGTCAGCAGGTAATTTTAAACACACAAAATGTCATCTCTCTCATTAAGACATTAATCTATTCAAACAATGAACACAAAAGATGTAGTTTGAAGATGCTGAAGGACCTGTGAAGTATTTTTGGTTCGTGTTATTTGTTTATTTCTTTGTTAAGAAGACTCTTTTCCAGAAGAAAATCTATCTGACTGACTCACACCAAATGTTTACAGACAAGGCGATGTAGTAAGCTTGTATTCATGTTACTTTTTGTCATGTTTGCAGACTTCTTCACAGTCTCACTGGTGTTACCACAGAAGTTAGTGACAGAAGAGAAAGTCAATTCCACCGTAAACTTGAATAAAATTACTGATTTCTGAATATTGTTGAAAACATTTTGGATGTTGTAGGTGTGCACTCAACAAATATGTAACAAAGATATAGAAAACTTGGACATTTTAATGTTAAAAATGTTACGTATTTTTAAAAAAAGCTGTTTTTAACATATTTGATATAAAATCAGATTTATTGAAAGTTTGCAGGGCTGCTGACTTGCATATTCTTATATGTGGTCCATGCTCATCAAAGGCGAAGCAGAGGATGCCCTTGTGTAAAAAATAATGTTTAATTAGTAAAACCCAGACTCTGATGTACCCAAAATAAACTATGAATTCAGCTCAGTCAGCCCAGTCCATCATTTCCAAATCATACGTCATGCCTTCTGTCAGCAGCAATCTTGGCACGGCTTGGGTATTGAAAACAAACACTCTTCGTAATAGAAGGGAAACTGTGCAGCAAGCAGTTTGAGGACTATAATGTTGTAATGAAGACATTATTTCAAAAAAATCTCACTTATTGAATTTTATACACTAAATTTAGTGCTTTAAAACAGGATATTAAAAAAAAAGGTTTGGAAACAGCCCCCTGCCTTTTTGGATATTTCAAGCAAGTACGGAAAGGTTCATCTCCTCTCTGAAGCTGATTGCACATTTTCATCCACTTTAATCCAACTGGAAATAGTAAGCAGTAGCACACCTGCAAAACAGAATCTGTGAAATACGTTTCCCTGAGTTTAGAGGCAATGAGATGGTGGAAAATGGTTATGCCCTGAGAGTGTGCAACATTTTGATGGATCATCATGTCTTTAGGCAGCCATACACATGCATGCATTCTCCCTCTTTCTCACACACAAACTCATACACACACACACACATTCACACAATAAACAGGATGGAAGGAATGAGCCATGAGAGAGACCTAGGAAGAGATATTAGCTGCATCTCTCCACCCCCCACCTGTCTCACCAAATATGATGTGGCCATATAAAGACAGTCTGCAGCAGCAGGAGAGGAGTGCTGAAGCACAGACTTTTCACCAGCTGAAGTAATGGAAAGTAGAAAGAGAGCAAGGAAAAAAAAGAGAGGGAGAGAACTAGACAAGGTGTTAGTGACAGCAAGAAAGTGTTGGTGAAACCTTGTGTGCATGTGTGAGAAAGAGCAGAAAAAAAAGACTGAGAGAGAGGCAATGATGGCATGAGAGGACATAAGGAGAGAAAGAAAGAGTGCAAGAGATGAGAGAGAGAGAGAGAGCAGAGCAGGCCTAATAGCTGAGGGTAAAACCTGCAATCTACCATTCTGTCTGATCTCAGCCATCCTATGAGTCAAGTCAAGAAAGCTCTGAGATGCTCTGTGCACATTAACCTCTCCTCATCCTCCACCCACACTTCTCCTCGGCATCATCTTCTTTTCCCTTCCTTACTATATTAAAGGAAGCATTCCAAACATTTTGACATCAAGAGCTTTATCACTGACATTTAGATTTATGCTCACCCTATTAGCACATACAGAACTTATATCCTCCAGAAGGCTAATAAAAGCACTGGACTTAATGGCTCTGTTCATAAAATGGTCATATGAAAGCAGTGATATGTTTTTCCTTTCCCTTTCACCCGGTTTCAACCCTGTCTTTAATGTTTTATCTTACTTCCTTGCAATGATATACCTAATACAAAGACAGCTGTTATTATGTTAAATGTTTTTATATAATAGGCGACAGCATTGTTAGACTAATAAGACACTTAAAAAAAAAGACAAGGGGTTTAAATCCAAGGTTTGTCCCTCTCAGATCTCACAGATGGAGCATCTGCAATCCCTGTGGCAGTGTTACATGTTTTATTACCCAACCACATGTTTTTATAAAAATCTTGTTGGTAAATTTTCTCTTAGATGGAGGGCATAAATAGTCCCCTAATGCATACCAGACGATGACTGTATGAGTGGCATTGCCTTGGCTCATTGCAAGAACACCCACTTGCAAGCAACATTAGTTTCTGCAGCAGTTTACATTAACTTGAATTCAGATGTACTTCCTCACACAGTACATGTAGTGGTAAAAGATAAATACTGATATTGCAACAATTACATTCTAATGATTACAACTGATATATTATTACTGAGAATAAACATCTGGAAAGTGATTTGCTCAAAGAGGACCCCCAACAGTTTTACACATCAAAGAAAAGTCTGTTGGAGGAATGTACAACACACATGAAAAAAATGTATAACGCCTCCAGAGGGAGTTGTGTAAAATCTGATAAATTGCCTTAAATGATGTCACTTAAGTCAATGTCTACTGGGGTAAAATACTCTGACAGAAATTGCAATATAAATCCTAAAATTTGTAGTACCTTTACTGGTTAATAGGACTATTTTTCTAATTCTATTTCTGACAGAGGACACACAAGCTTTGCATTAAGTCAAGTTGCTCATCAGACAAACCAGTCTCTGCAGTCCTCTAACTGGATGACTGAGGTAACTCCTAAGTATAGATGAAGTAGATGAAGTACTGTGATGCTGCCAATGTACCTGATAAAGGTCAAATAGACCAAAACATTGTCATTTAATGAGCGTTTCAGCAGTAAGCGAGACAGTATGTGGGAGTTTTTTTCCTTTTGTTTTCTAGTTGCACTTTCCTCCGACGCACCTGTCGCACATTAAGGTGTGCAGAGACCTTTTTTCCACACCTTTTGTACCAAATATACAGAGACTCTTGTACAGTGCAGAGCAATCTGCAATCACATTACATAAAAAAACATGGATGGATTGTGGCAGGCTGTGATGTGGAATTTGTGCTCAAACATATTGTCTGATACTTTTATTTGCAGAGAGAATAAACACATAATGACTCAGTGTTTGTAGAAGTATAACCTTTTACATTTTATGATTGCTAAATCATTGCAGGTGTCAGGCATGCTGCTTTAACTAAAGGAGCAGCCAATAGCTCAATTAGTCATAGTGCTTAGGGTATTAGTCAGCCCACTTCTTATCAGTGCAGTTGTCGATCACCCCTCCAGAACTGGAAGGAAAATGAAGAACTGAAAGGACAGCAGCTAAGCCATGGAGATGGCAGAAAGGAAGTAAAATTTCAAATCATTATTTCTGCCAGTAGCCGAAGCCCTTCAATTGTTATTTATGTATACCACATAACTTATAAGATAAAAAAACCTTTTTCAAACAGAAGCCCAGTTGAAAAACAACAACAACAATGAAAAATAAACAGCCAACAACAATTTTACCAGAACTTCCACAGACTGACATAATTAAAACCTCTAACAAAAAAATCCATGACATTCATTCAGGCTGTAACATACTAAATTAAAACAGGTTGTACCACAAGACTTCACAGCTCCTTAACACTCACAATACCACTGAGTACATTGGTCTCAACAAGAATCATAAAGTAATATGGATATTTATATATGTGATCAATTCTGACCTGAACAGCTTGTACAGAAGTACGCAAAAAAATGAAACAGGGGTTTATACAGCTGCCTTTTACTCATCACTGACTTTCAAACTGTTTCAGTCTGTTCTTGTGAAGGAGGTAACACGTGACGGTCTATACTCGGGACTGCTGACCTGCATGTGGCATCCAATCGACAGGTCAACTTTATAGTTAGCAGTAGGAAAATGGGAGAGAATGGGAAAGAAAGCGAAACAAAAGCAGTAAGAAGTTAGAGTTGCTTTACACTGTTTCTGTAATGTAGAGGCTGATGCATCTTTATGCAAAATGATGGCTGGTTTATATGTAAAAATTTGTTTCATGTGTATTTAATGATGATAATGATGATGCTCAATAACTATCCCATTACCCAATATAATAAATGCATCTTCTAGCTTGATACAAATGTGTTGTTTTCCACAGGACCATAGCATCTAAGCCCCTTTGCAGCCCCCCATACTGAGATAGCAAAAAAAGAAAAATGTGTTGTTTTCGAAACGCTGAGCAGAGTGTTTGCTAGATCTGTTCTTTACATAACAGTGATTTTTTATGCTGTTTTTCAATTACTCTGAAACAGTCTGGTGGCAGAAATCTCTCACTGCAGCACTGCTCTGTTTGTCTTTTTCTCTCTCCTACTTTCCCTCTGTCTTAGTCCACCTATTGTGACCATTTGTGTGCAAGATGAAAACCAAAACCTTTTTTTTTCTTTGCCCCTTTTCCAGCAGCAACACTTTGCAGTAGTATTTTACGTTGTGATTGAGCGTGACCATAAGGTAGGCAGGGAGCTGTAAATGTATGGCTTTTCCATTATAGATAAGAGCCAGAGAGACAGAGAGAAGCAGCATAGTGCATGTCCTTGATTTAGCAGCATCGATCCCTATCTGCTCTCTAGCCTCTTTCATTTGCTATGTGTAAAAATGAGTGTGTGCGTGAGTGTGTGTGTGCGTGTGGACTTGGGGGGGCAGCCCTGTGGCTATGCAGAGCTCAGGCGGAGATAAGGTTATCAGAACACACCTAACTGATATGATTGGCAAGGTGACAGGAGGCCACTGTGGACCCTGAGGGGTTGACTTACCACAAACACAAGCGCGCACACACACACACAAAGACTGACCTTAAAATAAGTTTAATCTTTTGTTTATCCCCGTCACAAATGGAGGCAATATCTGCATGAAACACCACAGAGACGTCAAACAGCCATTGCAGACTTCAAAAGATGCAGCTTATTATTTTCAGCTAGTGAGCTATCGCTTTTGATAACAACGCTCCCAAGAGAGACAAAGACAAAAAAAAAGTGGGGTGGAGAGTGAAGGAAACCAGAAAAGAAAAAGAGAGAAGGATAAAATATGGGTTGGAGAGGTGGGGGTGCCTTTGCCTTTCTGAGATAGCTAAACCTGAGTAGCGAAAAGGAAGCCGAGCAGACAAACAGTGGATCTGTAAAGCAACACTTGGACGAGAGATACAAGGGAAGCAACAAGATGGAGGAAGGGATGTGGAGAGAAACAGATAGCAGAAAGGGTAGATGGGTAAGCACTAGATTCTTGATTGATTCAGTGTCTGATGGGCACACACTGCCAGCAGAAGCCAAAAAAAAAACATAAACCTAGACAGAGGATGAGGCGATGGACACAAAAGTGTGAACACCAAGCTCAGCTAAGTTTCCTGCTGTTTGCTGCTCAAGTTGAAATAAGAGCGCTGACTAACAGTAAAGCTTTTTGTTAAGTGCAGATTTAGAAGAGAAGAGAAGAACAGAAAAGGGAAGAGTAGAGTAAAAGAAATTAAATGCTTCGTTGAGGGATACAGATCTGTCTGTGATTGCAGAGTGAGATGGTTTCACACACATACACACACAAACTTTATAAAAGTCTGTTGCACAGGAAAAGTAAAATGAAATAAGTGCACTTTACTGGTATTACCACTGTATAACCACCATATTTCCTCTGCCTTTATTTCGTATTTCTATCTAAATCGTATTTCCAACCACTTTATCCCTGCTGTGGTCTCGGCTGCTGGTAAAACACACCCCTGATAAATGGCCCCACAAAATCTTCCCTTCACTTTATCAACATGCAGAGGAAAAATGAGTCGCACAAGACCTGCAAGAGGGGAAGAAGAGGGGAGAACTGAACAGAACGCAAATGAGAGATGGGGTGAAAGATGATCAGAAAGGTATCTAGAGCAGGAGATGAAGGAAGAGGAGAAAATTTAGTAAATGAGATAGTGAGCAGCAGCAGGATGAGTGAACGAGGGACATTGAGTACAAGCAGCTGAAAGGATGGTGATGAGATAGATACATAAAGCTGGTGGGGTGGGGTGCGGGGGGGGGTGATAAAGCGAGGGCAGTGAGATGAAGGAAAAGATGAAGGCAGAAGGACAGATTGGTAATCTGGACAGAGGAAGGCAGGATGGAGGGAGAGATGAATTGGTCCTACTTGGCCTGACCTGAAGGAATGGATGAATCTATGTGATGCATGGTAGGAGGCAGTTCAATAAGACAACCAATCACAGGCTTTTGGTATAGATGGGATAACCAATCATGGGCCTTAGATGCATCATCATTCCCCTTTTAAGAGGAGCCCCAGCAAATTGTGCCCATCTTTTTCTCCACAGCAAGCTGCAAGCTGCCCTGTGTGTGTCTCCATGTGTTTTCACTGCATTACTGAATTAAAAACATGCTAACAAGGACAGATTAATTTCTTGAAGAAGGGAAGTTATGTCTCTACAGGACATGTACTTTTTTTAATATTGTAACAGAATGGCCGGAGCAAGTGAACATCATTTTGACTGAGTTCATCACGAGGCTGGACCTGTTAACACATGTCTGTTACCTCTGATTATGAAGTTGGAAGCTATCAGACAGGGTGCTGTGTGCAACATGTGCACTCCAATGCAACATCCAAGAAAAGGTGCTAAGTGAAATGAATGATGAAACGGTGAGGTTAGTGTGAAACTGTCTCAACTCAATACACACAGAAACTTTGACATTATTTTTTGTCCCTAGTGCCAAACTGGGGGATTTATTTAAATATCAACAACAACAACAACAACAACACTAGAGTGGCTAAACTGAAGACTAAACTTCATGGAAAACTTGCATGTCCTCCCTCCGCTGATCATTCTCTCTCTCACTCATTCCCCGAGAACATTGTGCTCAAGAAGCTCATTGTAACATTCACAGTCAAAGCCAGACCACAAGTCTTTCCTATTAGATTCAGCTTTTCTTGCTGGTTTTTCAACGATGAAGGTTCCCCTATTGTTGCCATCACACTACAGAACAGGTTACTGAACAATGTCACACATTCTGAATGGCTGCTTTGCTTACAAAGAATAGCAAGTCACAGCAGAAAGGTGGATGTAATAACGTAGGACAAATCAAACTATTTCTCATTCTTGGTGAAAATGTACAAGCATCCCTGTGTTTCCATGTTTGATCTCCGTAGTGGGTATTTTTCTCATCTTTCTGCTCACACAGCATATGTTTTAGTGGTTAATTAAAAGTCCGAGTCAGTGTTTGTTTTAATAGCTGGTCTGCACCTTTGATATTAGCCTGGAGGAGGCCTTTATGATCAAGGTCATTAAATGCCCAACACTACTAAATACCATTTAAGAGCTAGATTATACGTTCACTACATCTATCTTACATATCCATGTATTGTTATACAGAGAATCAATGAAAAGGTAAAACATAGCAGCAGACGGTTCAACTTAAGTTTGCATTGTGCTGGATAATGCAACTCTGATCTTAGTCAAATGCCCTGAAGCACATAATAATGTTCTTTAATGCACACACTGCAAAAGCAAAGTGTCCAAGTAATTTGGTCTATTGCAATAAGTCATAAAATCTTTTTAGATGAAAAAACTCTACCAAAAGGGCAGAGATGCAGTGATTTCTTTTTCAGTTTACTACTATTTTATTCTATCTATCTATCTATCTAACTGTTATATGCATATTTATATAAGGGATAGCAGAGAAGAGATCTACCCATGGGTTGGTAAACTCGTGACACAATGATTTTGTCATTTACAACACGCATAGAGGGCTGTATTTAGTTCATTGCTACTGTTTATTTAAACTGAACACTCTCTACTGCTGGAACTTCGCATTAAAAGAACGTAACTGGCAAAACACAAGTTAACTTTAATTATTAAGCAGTCAGGACATGTAATGTGTCAGTGAATTTGGCGTATATGCTCTCACTCATTAAAAATGTGTTGAAACAACAAGACAACAGTCAGTTTTAGCTTTTTTTCAAAGCAGAAATATTGCAGAATGGAATATAACAGGGAGGAGCAGCCACAGTGAGCTGTGAGACGGGGAGCTGCAGGCAACGGGCTCTCAGCCTGTTACAAACGCTATCAGGTAAACTGGTGTCTGCCTAAAACTGACAACAACAGGCAAGAACATGAAATTTTTTGAAACTTAAAATTAGACCTGGTATTAGTCTATCTATGTCAGATTTAAGTTTGATTTCACTTTTTTAAAGTTCTTCACAGACCACTCTCATTGTTAATTATGTTACATAAAAAGGTGGAAGCTTGCTGGGGCATGTAACCTGAGAAAAACCGGTAACTGGTAATGCACTGCTACACTAATCTGGGCTCAGGATAATTCCTAACTTAAAGGCTAGCAAATTTGTAACTTAATACCTCTCCAAGTCTGCTGGCTGCTCCTCTTGCTCTCTGCTCTAGTGAAGAATGTTAGCAAAGATGGCTGAACCACTGTTGTACAAGACAACGGTACAACCTCTGCTGCCGACCGCTGTGACTGACTCCTTAGCCTACGGTGCTGTAAGCAGCCCTGCAGGAGAGACACTCCATGGTGCACGGGAATTTTAATAACTTAACTAAGAGCAAGACACTCACTTTTAGCTTTTCTTACTGTGTGGCAATCTAATGATTTTACAACATGACACAGAAAGACAATAAAGCATTTACCAGCTAAAACACAAGACTTTTGTGGGCTGTGGGGGGAGAAAAAAGGGGGAAAATTATTAAATATTTTTACTTAACAGCCAAAATTTGATCTGACTGACAAAATTACAGCTCAAAATTTTTTTGAGCTGTTTCAAAATTCTGAATTGACAGCGACAGCGTGAATGAGTGTGTGAGAGAGTGTGTGTGTGAGTGAGTGAGAAAAGAGAGGGAGTGAGAAAGAGAGATATTTTGTGACACAGTATTCATGGGAGGTGTGAAGGTCAAAGCATCGGGATGTGCTGTAATTGTTGGAGACGTTTTAATTAAAGCGTTTTGAGAAGGTTTTCAGGGGGTTACAGCCTGTGGGGTGCAGACTGATCCTACTGTCACAGAATCTCACACAGACTGACGTGTGTGTGTGTGTGTGTGTGTGTGTGTGTGTGTGTGTGTGTGTGTGTGTGTGTGTATGTGTGTGCGTGTGTGTCTCCGTGACTATGTGTGCTCACGCGTGTCAACATGGGGAGACAGACAGCTCGAGTCCTCTGGCACTGTTTTGACAAGCTTGTTTGAAATCGTCCAAAATAGATTTTTTTTTCTTTTGCCTCTCTATCTCCTAATTGCTTTTTTTCCACAGTATATTTTCCTGCTCTCCTCCCTTCCACCAAGACCTTCCTCCCCCCCATTCTATAAAACAGCAAGCTGGGTTTCCAGGAGACGAATTACCTCTCATTTTGAGTCAGGTAAACATTTTGGTGAGGTTTGTTGTGCTATTTATAAGTTAACAGAGAGCTGTGGCATAAAGTTGCTTTAGAAAGAACTTGGCTTCCATAACTTCACTTCTAGATGAGCTAACACTGCATCTAAGGTGTTAAAGTGTTTGTTAAAAGTTCATACATTTGAAACAATTATTCCATCCTTTTTTTGATGTCCTAACATTCTTATTTTTCTCTCTGGCCATGCTGACAGCTCTGATGTACTTATTTGATTTTTATCCCGTTTACCATCTTAATTAAGTATGTTTGCTATAATTTGCTAATTAGCTAATTAAGCACAAATTTCATTTGAGGTCAACACAAGGTTTAATAGTTTTGTTGGTATTCACCATATTGAATTTTTACACCCAACTAACTCACCAACAAACTTTTTTGTCATATTTGATGGACAGACCTCTACTCTAACATCTTCACAAATTATTTTTCATGAAGACCATAATTATGTATGAAATTATTTTTAGATGAGCTAGATGTCTCAGGAAGAATTCTACTTAATGTGTAACCTATATACTTAAATAAAATAATCAAAAAAAGGAATTTGGTCATAAATCAAACTTAAAAACACATTTAAAGCATGTTTTGGGGTAATTAAAACACTTATTTTATCACCAAAAGTTGGAACAACTCATTCAGCGAGGCAGAATGGTTTAATACCATTTTCCTGGAGCAAATGCCAGTTGTTGGCATATCTTTCATTTCAGAACATAATTATTCAACTTTTTTTATTTCCTCTGGATAAACAAAGTGTTTTTTGTATGAATTCAGACTCTTAACTACATCTCTGTTTGTGCTTACTGTGTAAATGACATATGGACGGATGCACTTACGCATTACAGTTTAGTCTTATGCCTTCATATGTGTCTCCCCGCGGATCGCTGGAGGCCAGAGCTTAGTTCCAAATGGATCCCTTATCACATAGTCCCCAGCACTACAGCAATCATTCACTGATCATGGCAGGACCGTGGTTCTGTGTGTGTGTTTGCTGAGAGTGCGTTTTTGTTTGCATTGTGCTGCATTGTGTGCGCATGCAATTCTGTGTGTTTGTGTGTATGGTTCTGTGTATCATGGTGCAGCTTTGTTCTTGCCTTGTGTCCTCACTATGTGCTGCAGTATTGATTCCTGATGGCTGGAGGCTGGCTGCCTATTGATCCAGCTGCTTCCATAAACATGTTGAGATGACTTATGGTGTGGGTATGTGTGTGTGTGTTTGTGCGTGCAGTGGATGATGAGATGATTGATAGGAAGCTTGGACAGGCTCAGTGTGTAATTTCACCCACATAAAATCATGAAATAGTGTGACCATGTACAAACAAGTCCAACAACACACCAGGGAAATAAAAGCTCGGACCATTTAGCCAAAACAGAGTATCTCATTAAGAGCATCAGTCAAACGCCGGGGAGAGAAGACCATCATCATTCGGGATAGTGCTGGCCTCAGCACTTAGCTGGACAGATTCCCCTTTACCACGTCTGAAGGCCAGGGTAATGAATCTAAACAACTGAGCTGTACTGACAAAAAAGAAGTGTGTGTTTTCCTGTTTTCCTGTTTTCTGTATGTCGTCAAGATGGTGATTACACCACTGCCTAAAAATGAAATATGAAGAAATATCTAAGGTAAAATCACCAAAATATAAGATCTGGACAGAAAAACTACATAGATATTGTGGCATTGAAATAAACAAAAACAAAGCCATCGTGCTGTCAAATCAGATCAGAAATTTTGCCACTCTGTGCTTAAACAGTTTGTTAGTATAACTGAGGAATTCAAACTCAACAGGAAACAGTCCATAAAATTCAGTGTTTATTGTTGCTTTCATTATTATAAAATAAAATGTCTTTTTTTTTAAAGCAGAGGGAAATGTCTACAAGGAGGCTGAATGTCTAATGTTTGCTACTCTGTGTTTTAGCTGAGCAAGAGATGTTTAAATTAGTTAACGTTAGGAAACCTGGCAATAGAAAGCAAAAAGACAGCATGCATAAAACACAGAATCATATATGATGTTCAAGAAATATTAGACCAGCTCTGTTACTTTCATTGAAAACCACTTTCCCTGAAATAAGTGTTGAACAAACTATGAATATACAGATTATGGGTTTGTTACAGAAGTAAAGGAATATAAATTTAAAAACACGAAATTTAAGCTTGAAAATGCTAATTTACACTTTTAAATTCAGAGCTAAGTAAAGTGAAATGACTGGAGACGTAATGGACCTGTTTGAAAGAGGATATGAACATATTGACTTTGTACACAGTAAGTAGGACAGTTCATGAGTTAAAACACTTTTCCAAGGATCAAAGTTGCAGAGCTGCTGCAGAAAGTTAGGTCACCGAGTCTCCAATGAGCATGTAAAGTTTGCTTAACGACACTGGAACTTTGGTTGAACGGTGACACAGATGACACATGCTGTAAATAGAGGTCACCATTGCTTCAGAAAAGAAGGAGGGCACAGAATCTCATCCCTGACGAAAAGGTTTGTGGAACTGTATGGCTTTTGCACAGAACTGGGAATCTTTCTTTAAAAATGGGTCTACATTCATTCTTTAGGAAAACAACTAGGAATAGCACTCCTCCAACTTGGCAAATAAATGGTTTATTGACTAGTGTTTCTAGAAACGACTATTCTTAGACCAAACTCCATCAAAAATCTGTGTAAACCTGTGAGCTCAAAATCAAAGAGCAAAGAAGAAAAGATGGTAAGAAAATCAAAATGCGGGAATGGTCTCTGATGGCAACCTTATACATTATGCATTTTATCAAATCAGTCTGCAATGCAACTTTGGTCGGTCCTTTTAGATTAAACATGATAGTTTTTTTCTTCTTTTTTCTAAAAGTAACACCACAAACAAACTTGACAATTCATCAAATTCAAATATCTGAATAACAGCTTTGTTCAGCAGTTTTACAAAGGCATTTTGAGCACCTTTTGTGTGTGGGTGTGTGTGTATGTTCCTGTGTTTGGTGTTTACCTGTTCAAGCCCCAGGTGGTAGGTACATATTTAAAGAGCTCCTCACAGAAGGGATCGTGGAGGGAGATATGATCTTACTCTGAGAAACTCTCACAGTATGACATCATTATAGCAACTGCTTTGTGTGCATGCTGCATGCATTAGGGCTTGTGTAAGGCATGTGTGTGTGTTTATGTGTGCGTGTGCATTAAAATATTCATCCGTGTGTTTGTGTGTCTTACCAAGGGAAATCACGCTGATTGCCTCAATGAAGGAGGCATAAATCATATCCTCCACTGTAATCATCTGCAGCAGTATATGTTTGCAATAAATCTTCTTATCACAACTGTGCTGGGTAACTTACAATTTAGACTGGGACACCTGTTCCACTTTCATGGGGGGCTACACATAATACACCAGGGCTCAAATAGCGGTATTTCATACTTAAATAATCATCTTTTGTGGTTGACGTACTGTGTAGAGACTACAAGACCGTGGCCACAGGGCCATTTTCAGCTCTGGGAAAAAAAAAATCAATGTTAAAGTGAGAGAATTAATGAATGTTTAAGCATCTGCTTCAGACTCCTATTGATCAGATAGCCTTCTCAGCAATGCTAGGCCTATCCAAGTAAAACAGTGATCCTCACACTCTAGGAAAAAAGCTCCTTACACATTAACACATGGATAACTGAGAGACTATACATCTGTTCAGAGGATGCCAAGATTGAACAGGCTTAGCATAAGACGATAACGGTTCCTTTCCAAGCTGCAGAGCAAGCATGGATTTGACTTTCAACACGACGTCACATCAGGAAAAATCCTAGTTAATGTTTGTAATTAACTTAATGATTTATACTCTTTATACTCTAAAGATACTGATTTCAGAAAAGCTCAGTATAATTCAAGGAATTTTTAACAATACTTCAGCTGTAAGGCATAGAGAAAGCACCAATTTTCTGCAAGCTTAAAAAAATCAGTATATGTATTCATACTGTTCTTGAATACATTTATGGGCACACGCATAAATACCTTTCTCAGCTTCCCTTTTCAGCTCACCTCTTTATCTCTTTACTGTCTCACTCACTTGCTTTTCATCTCAGATGCTGGACTGTTTCCTCTAACATACTACACAATACACCAACACTGGAGTTTGCCAAAATCATTTCTTCCTTCACACAGGTTCCTGGGGACTGTAGTCGCCAACATCACACTAGTTGTGATGTACACAATAAATGTGGGTGAAATGTTTGCACTTGGTGTGCGTAGGCTCTGTGGAAACAGAGCCCGCTGTACTCGGGGCGCAGGGAGACAGTAAGCAAGTGATGCAATTATGGGATCTGACATTTAAACACCCACCCTTGTTTTAACATTCACACATACACACACCATACGTACGCACTCTCTCTTCAGCACTAAGGATTGACATGTTCGCCAGAGAGAGGAAAAACAAAGAAATTGAGTCTTACCTCTTCCCACACATGGTCTCTGTATAGATGGCATTTGTGCTTTGGAACAATACAGAGTGGTTCTGAGAGAGCAGATTAACATCCGTCTATATTTGTGTGTACGTGCTTGTGTGTGTGTGTGTGTGTGTGTGTGTGTGTGTGTGTGTGTGTGTGTGTGTGTGTGTGTGTGTGTGTGTTGTGGCTGAACCCATCATACCAATGTGGTGTGCAAATTGTGATTTGCATTATATGTGTGCATCTGCCTCCTCCTCCTCTGCTGATTGGCTCAGCTTCCTGCCACAAAGTCATGGGGGAGAGAGAGAGAGGACGGCAATCTCAAAATATCTGCGCATGTGAATGTGTGTGTGAGCGGAAGAGAAGCTGTCTGTGTGTGTGAAATTAGGATAGTTTGCAAATTTTGGGTCCATTATCAAAAAAAGTGTTTATTTGATTTAAATTCATTAGTGAGAAAAATTCCAAAAGTGTGAGGTTGTATGTGTGTACGGGTGTGTGCCCTCCAGCCTCTTCCCATCCTCGCCACTATATAAACACAGTGTGTCATTAGTGTGAGCTTTGCAGCTCTCTGACTTGTCCTAAGTTTTCTCAGATCAGCTGATCCTGATGAGAAAAACCCAAAATAACATCTGGATTTTATTTTTAGTTTGATCAACTTCCTGTAACTCATCAGGAAGAGGCCTTTTGTTCCCACACTGAGCCGCAGTGAAACAGCACTCTGCCAAGTTTAGATTTTCACTCTCCACACAGAGACCAGTCTATCAACCAAGCTCTCAGCTTTAACAACCAGGGCAACAGTTCACAGTTCATTTAACATGAAGTGCTGCAAACATTTGCACAACTACAAAAAAGGGGGAAAACAGTGATAATTAACTTTATTATCAGGTCGGTTCAATTCTTAGTGTATATATAAAAAATTAAATTAAGTCTTTTTGCAGCTTTAAATGCAACAAACAAAGAAAAACAATGTTTATATATAGTGAAACAAGTCCCATTTAAACAGCAGTAAACCTTAAAAAAATAAACAAAATAATAAGTTTAAGTCTAAAATTCAGTTTAAGTTTCTCTCAGCAGGTAGTGGCTTTGCATTAAACATTTAGACTATTTTTAAATTAAGTTTAAAGGAAAAAAACTGTAACAACAATGTAAAGTTATTACGCTGTTAATGAATGAGTCCGACTGAGCAAACATCTGTTCCAAATTTTCAGAGGTCAAAGATCAAACTCTGAGCCTGTTGTCATTAGTCCTTGGAGCCCAAAATGAAAATGTAGAAATGATAAATTGTGGGAAAAAATCAGTTGTTGAACCATAAAATTTTCCCCTTTAAATCTTCTTGAAAGGGACAAACAGAGAACCAAACTTCCTGAAATCACTGCTGATGATTCAATGTGATTAAAAATATCAGAAATAATATGTAAGTGTGAGTGTGTTTGTGTGTTGTTTTGAGTGAGTGAGTGAGTGAGTGAGTGAGTGAGTGAGTGAGTGAGTGTGTGTGTGTGTGTGTGTGTGTGTGTGTGTGT
>JAPZDV010000002.1:14320023-14344072 GCA_029814665.1 Acanthurus lineatus | reverse complement strand
ACCGCCAATCTCCTTACCCGAACCTAGTGAATAGACAAGACCTGATAGAACCTGAGTAGACTGAGAAAAAGGTTACACATAGATCCTGCTTGATAGGTTCTGATTGATGGGTTACTCTTACTCTTATCGTTCCCAAACCACTTCTTTCAAAGGGCTGGTGGCAGTTTTGTCAGCTGTAGAGTCTATCAGGGGCAGTAATCAGAAAGGAGTCACCCTGCTCTGTGTTGTGTTGTTCTTTGCACAGTTAGCTTTGTAGTCAGGTAACCTAGTGACATTAATCAGATTGTTAACTTTAGCCTTCTGTGCTATTTTCCTGCATTGCATTGTGTGTAATGACACACTTGGGAAAAAAAATCGCAGAGATTCGTCTGACAAAATGAGATTTGATTCAAATTATCGACGTTTAGGGTGCAGCCCCATAAAATTGAATGAGCCAGACGAGTGCAACACCCTTAGCTGAGTTGGTAAAGGACAGATTAACTACTTCAGTGACTCCTATTTAAAGCCATTCACCGTGAATGTTTTTAAACCAGAACACCTAAAAACCGAGCATTTTCAGCAGAGTCACTCCAGCTGTTTTGCACGGTTGATTTATTATTCCCACAGAACGCTTGCACGCACATGGAGTGATAAATTCATTCTGTTAAGGTGTCTGTGATATGTTCAAAGCTTACAGTGGATCTTCATATTCTCACGCAACCCCCTGTCTTGCTGTCTAATCAAATTAGCATCTCTCTGCTCTGCATCCAATCAGATTAGTATCTCTGCTCCCTGTGGTAACATCAGCAGCTTTGACCTGTTCTTCTCCAGCGAGGAGTGTGTGTTTGGTAGTAGATGAGCCCACAGTCGCCAAGGTATATTTCACTCCCTCTTTGAAGTCAACGAGCTGATGGATCTGATCCAGGGAGACTTGCTGTCTGCGAACAGCACACCTCCTCGAGTCTGTTTGGTTTTCTCCTGCAGAGGAAAACGTAGCTCAAGTGGACACGCTGTCAGATTATGTTTTGGAGAACAGGCCAAGGATGCAACGCCGTCCTTGCTTGCTCACTCTCTCATGTGTATTATCTTCCTCTCTGTCTATCTGCCTGTCTGTCTCCCCCTCTCTCTCTCTCACTCTCTCTCTCTTTCACATACAGACACATGCCACCCACTGTAAGATCTGTCTGTGATGTCTGGCTGCCCTTTCTCTTGAATCACTACACAATACACTGGAGAGCACCCACCAGACACTTGTTCTCTCAGTGTGAGTGGATCACTTTTCAGTACTGTTTGACCATCAAAGGGGTTCAAGTGTTCAAGCAGATACCTTTTATGCTGTCGGAAAGCTCTGTCACACAGCAGTCTGCCAATATGCCACTACAAAGGCAGATGGCATTTAAAGGGGCTGGATATGTGTGCATGCCCATCCAGATATGTGATCCATCAGGAGTATTTGGGGCCTGAATCCGAAGCTTTGTTAAGAATCCAATGGTCCCTCTGAGCTTTATTGATTAGAGGGAGCAGAGAGTATTTACAGAAAAAATGCAGGGAGACAGAGGGGCTTTGGACAGTAAAGATTAGTATTTAATGGTTACCTTCCCTCCCCACCAAACCATCTTCTTTCCAACACTGTTGCACCTTTTCCTGTCTGCTTTTTTTGCAACACCGAGTAGCAACTTCACTCCAACAGCACCCACACATGAAGAAACCTACATGTACACACATGTAAGCCGGGGGGAAATGCAGAGTGAGCTGCACTGTACATACACAGTACTGTATATCATCCTCAACCCATTTTCCTGGAGTTTTATGGGGTAACAATAAAGTCTAGTTATTGTGGAGGCAGATAGTCCCCTAGCCCTCATCATAAACAGATTTCTCCTTCACTGAGCTGATGAGAGCAAAAAGGCAGATGAGAGATTGGAGGAGGAGAGAAAAAAGAAGAGCAGAGGGCTTTGGGTGATGGGAAAAAGAAAACAATTTTTTTAAAAAAATACTGTGAGTGAAGGATAAAGAGGTTCAGAGTAAAAAAAGAATATTGGTGTGGAGGTCAAGGCTAGGGGAGTGGTGTGTCCTGGGAGTATTTAGGGTAGAAAGGAGTAACACTGATCAATACAACAAGAAGAGGGGGACAGCTTGGTTCTACTGAAGTCAATAGACTTTAAGAACAGAGAAAAAACACATTGCAAAGAGAATGCAGTGATGTTGGGAATACACTGAGAAATATCTGTCTATCATTCTCTCTGCCTTAAATACACACCCATGAACATTTTTCAGTGCAAAAAAAACCTCCCTAGCTGGAATACTAAGCCAGGTTTGTCTATTCCCCCGACTTGAATTGCTTATAAATGCTACTGTAATATGAGACTGGCCCTGGTTTTGCTTTTAATCTGTGCCCCACAGCTTGCTCCAAGCAAATACTAGACACCTATTAGACAATTGCTTGCATGATGTGCACCTACAGTAAGAAACCTGAGAAACTGTCAAAAGTGGAGTTGTTCTCCAACCTCCCAACATTAAACCTTTATGTCTTATTATGTAAATATGCCAACTCATGCTGTTTGCAACAAGGGCCTCAGCATGATTTGTTCCAACTTTCACAGCAGTTTGTGAATATCCCACACAGTGTAGATGTAGTTTCTCTAAGCTTGCATACTCATTAATTCATTCACAAATGGTTAGTCTGGTAGCAGTCAGACGACATGTCACTGTTGACAGAAAACACAGACTCTAATCTTTGCTGCTTGGATCTTGATTGACTCTCTTGATCCACGGTGTGTGTGTTCACTGGTTTAAGGGTTGGAACAGGACATCTTGTTTAACAAATACAAATGAAATCCAAAATCTTTTGTAAATTATTCGATGAGTATTAAAGACCATTCAATTTTTCAAAGTTTATTCTTTTCCATAAGTCTTGGTCAAGTTTTAAATATTGTATGAAAAAAAATGAACTCTCCCATGCTCCTTCCTTTTTAATAAATAAAAGTTCAGAGTCCCCCATGTTCCACTATTATTTAAAAAATACTTTGACATTTTGGAAACTGTACTTCTTTATTTATTTATTTATTTATTTATTTATTTTTGCTGAGCGTTAAATTAGAAGATGAATGCCATTATCATGAATGTAAATAAAATTCTATAGTTATCAGCCAGCCAACGGACAGAAAGGTAAACAGCTAACTTTACTTTGTCTGACAGCAACAAAATCTTGTTGTCATCATGAGGTTTAAAGGCAACTAACTATACAAACAAGTTGTCAGTTTTATACTTTGGCCTTTACATGGCTTAAACTAAAGAGACACACAGTTAGTGTCTCTGCCGGTTTGTGACATTTTAACTAATGAGCTTTCTGTTGCTGCCAGGTGAAACATAAATAAGCTTTCTGGAAATATTGATGTGTTCTTTAAAAGATGAACCCGGTGAATTTGTTTCAGAATGACGTTGGACAGGCCTTATGTGAAAATATGAAGTACAGGTTTATACTTCAGGGTTATTCTATCCTTTTTAAGCATCAGTGTGTTCTTCAAAGTGTTATGTTCTTTGTGTAAAATGCAGGAGACATTAGTTCTTGTTAATATCAGCACATTGATGTAGTGTAACCCTGTTCCATGAAATACAAATTGAATGACCTGGAAAAAAAATCTTTGCAGAGTCTCATCTGGCATCACATTAGCAGGAAATAATTCTCTGAAATGTGCCGTGCTAATTGTCAGAAACACGTGTGATTATGGAAGTGCATTGACCAAATGGAGCCCACGCTACAACTGTTTGTCAGTCTATCCATCTGTCACAATGGTGTGTGGCCAATTTGTTTTTACGCTCAACAAGTGCATTTTGAAAAGAGCTTTGAAACAGTGACCAATGATGCCTTCAGGTACCGCTTTCACCTTCTCTCTCAGTATTAAAATTATATCACATATCTATCTGTTGGATCACACATGCATGCCAAGTGTTATGTCTGTTGTGTTATTTAAGAGAAGCTTTCAGATCAATCAGAAATACAGTTTGATCTCTGCAGAGCAGTGGTGCAAATTCAGGCCTGCTGTGTCAAAGCTGACTAACTGGCTGACATTTAATAATCTTTAATAATTAACAGTTAAATTGAAATCTGTTTGCTAGCAAGATTGAATCAGTTTCACCCAAAATCTAAACCAACAGTGAAACATTATGCTCCCTCTTCATAAACCATCCTTTCTAACTATTTCTGCCGTAAAGATCTGCGTTTCAACATGTCATCTTGAAAAATAATATAAAACAGGGAGACCAGAAACTTGAACAATTAATTAATTACATATTTTTTATCCTGTGAAGAAGCTAGCAGAGTTTCTCAAAAGGGTGACTGCTATTTAATTTACTCATCATTGCTCCTGACTCCTAATATTTATACAAGTACAAAGCAGAGTCGGTCTGTTCCTAATATTCCCCCAGAGAAAGAAGTTAATACTTTCCCCATCCACCACAACTTCTCTGAGGTTTTCCTCTGTTAATTCTACCTTTGTCCTCACAGTGTATATGACAGTCCCTGCACAATTAGGACTTGTTACACATCAACACTTCCCTTTTCGAAATACTAACATTATTTATTTATTACAGGATGCAAAAGAATAACATGTGCGAACCTAGCTACTCATTTATATCAATTCTAAGCTTGTTAATACATTGAAAATAGAGATAATCACACTCTTAGGACTTTGAATTAATTTGAATGAAATCTTTGACACCCAAACCAGGAGAGGAGAAAAAAAATCTGCTTTAAAAGCAAAGATCACATTTGAATCAGAATTGAGTCGATCTAAGGTTCTCTGAAAGTCTCACACAATGGAAAGTGATCATTGTGTCTTTTGAGACCGCCGTCGTGCTGTACTGGTCCACAAATTATCACGATGAAAACAGCATTTGGATTGACTGATAGATTATCCTCATGCACTCACCTGTAAAGGAGTCCATCCTTTATCCCCGAGCCTCAGACTGATTTTTTGACGTGTGGAAAGGGGCAATTGAATTAGCCCCACCCTCTCTGGCCCATAGTGAGAGAGCTGGGACTGGATTCCATTACATAAACTCTATCTAACCCAGACTGCGGCCTATCTAAACCTCATATCCCTGACAACACTCCATACATCAGCCACAGGCTAATACTCTCTAATAGGCAGGGGCCTCACCCACAGATATGCCATATAATCTGTCTCTCTTTCTAACTCACAAAGGCTACTGTTTGTTTGCCTCCTTTCACAAAACTGGGATATTTCTGCTCGCATAATCTCACCACTTCAGTTCACTCTCCAATTTATTTCTTTCCATTGCTATTTTCTATCACTTGGAGCTTTGCAGTCATCACTAGTGTGAAACAGTAAATTTCATATTATCAGTGATTCATGGATGCTTGTTTTAAGGGGGTTGTTCTCTTGTACCCCATCTGTCTACTCATACTATTCAAATCATTTCATTTTTTCCCATTGTTCATGCTAATTAGTTCAAGATTCAAACCTGAATGTTTTTCTGTAATTGATCAAAATGTGTCCATAGCACCATCACGCATGCCTGGTCAGGTTTGCAGTCTTTAATCAGATCAGTTTCTCATTCAAACCAAGGTTTTGCGAATTTTAGATTATTTTATTTCTTCAAAGTTTTATATGATTTCAAAGCGGCACGTTTTCCACAGGTGGCCCAAAGGACATTCAATGGGTCCCGATAAACTATGTGTTATAAGGGCTTGTCAATGAGCATATACATGTACAGTGTGCCTGGACACCTGTACAGAGTAGGGATAGAAGGATAGAGCGGGTTCAAGTTTTTTCTTTTTCATCATCCATATCCAGTCATGGATCGAGTTGGTGTCTTGCAATGAGATATGGTGAAAAAAATGGATTTAGGGTGAGTCCAGCTACTTGAACTATTCCAGATCTGTCTTCAGTGTGGAGATGCCATCCAAGAAAAGTGATATCACCAGCTGTGGCAGTCAGATAAAAATCAAATGGTCCTCCTTTAAGGAACACAGAGGGACATGGCAGTGATGATCAGCCCTGCAAGCGATGCCAAAAAACAATTCACTGATCTGCATGGGTACAAGGAGTGATAAGTTGTCACTTTTAGAAAACCCAGCACATTTATTTTTCAACACGGTCCACTTGAGGCTATCCCATATTTAGTTAAGCAGTTTTGGAGCATCCTTTTTTTGTAAAAGTGGGTGTCTTGAGTTTTAAGAAATTGGTCCACAGCAGCAATGTCGTCTTTATTTCTGTCAAAATGGCAACCATTGAGCTCCTTCTAAATCCTGAGGGAGGGTTAGTGGTCTTAGGATGTCAGATCAGGTAAAAAGGGCAGGTGAGGGCGAAGTTCAAATTTCTTGAATGACTGCAGGAGGGCCAATGTTGTCCATTTTCTAAGAATTTTACATTTTAATTTACTGAAACAGAAATTCCACATAACTTTATGCATAACCAAAGAGTTGAACCATCCATGCATGTATATTTCACATTGTTGCCACCTTCTACAATAGAATAAATAAAAATAACATAAAACAAAAAAAATGCAGTAAGTTTGAAGGTGCTAAGAGCTGCTGCTGGATGGCTGTTGCAACACTTAGTTTCAGAAAAAAACTAAAAACAAGTTCCATCAAATTCAACCGTGTTCAAGATAAGTCTGAAATCTCATTGGCAGATTTCTCCAAAACTCAGCAACCCAAATCTAAACAATTTAGATGGACTAATGGCAGTAGAAGTGGGAGGAATAATACCGTTATTTTGATTTGAGGGGTGAGCTTCCTTTTAAGTCACTTATTTTAACTCTATAGTAAAATCTAATTAAAGTTTGCTAAAAGCAGCAAATACTTGCCCCCATAAGCTCATTCAAAACTAAATAAAGCAACAGAGAGTCAGTGGGGAGAACTGAACTGAAAAAAAGGGTGTGTTTCTTTTGTCGCTTTTGACTTTAGCTTCTCCTCAGTAAAAAAAAATAAATAAAGAATTAGCACCTGGTTTCCTTTGTTAAATTAAAAAAAGGGTGCTGTGGAAAACATGTTTATATTTCTCATTGCATAGTATCCAGAGATCTGCAGTGGTATCAGATCATTTTAAAACATGCCCAGCCTTACATCAAATAAACATTAGACCTCTTCTGTGTGTCTGAGGTTAAATGAAAAATACATATGATTGGATTTATGGGGATTCTTCTCTTCTCTTCTCACACACTTGTACATACACACTTATCCATTACATATAACACTTAAAGCATTTCAGATTTGTACATACCACTTTTTTCTGCCCTCAGCCATCGCTCTTTTCTTTCCTACACCTTTCTTTTCTTCCTCTCTTTTTTGTATTCCTCCCCCTCCCCTGTCTCTTCTTTCTTCTCTTCTCTTCTCTGCCTCACACAAGATCTTTCTCTCTCTCTTCTGTTTTCATCCAATTTTACATTCGCTCCCTCTCTCCCTCTCTTTCTCTCTCTGTCTCTCTCTCTCTCTCTTTTTCTCTAGAACATCAAAAGGCTGTGTCAGTACCAAAGCTCAGCTCAACAGTGGAGTGGTTGACCTTGGATGCTCACTAACAACCCAGGAGAAAGGGAGAGAGAGTGATAGACAGAAAGAGAAAGAGACGAGGAAAGGGAGAAAGAGGAGGAGAGAGAAAGGTATCACATATGTACAGGAATACTAACCAAGTAAAAGACAGGAATCCATGAGGCTCACATGCAGAGAGAACTACAGTGAGCACAGATCTGACAAAGACACAGTCAGATCTGACTGCAAATATCATTCAGGTATTTATTTAGGGTTGAATTATGCAGTTATCATTTCCACTGATATCAAAATAGTAAAAACTGCCTTTTGATTATCATATTAATGCAGCCAAAAAGCCACTTCACATCCAACTATTACAAAGATGCTTCTTTTTTTATATAAACCTTCGCACTGTAACAGGTAATTTGCCTTGTTGTGAGTGTTTAAATGCGGAGGGCAGAGGGCCAAATACAAATGAGAACATATCAAATAAATACATACAAATCTTCATTTGTAGGCACAAAATACACAGTGCTTTGTTAAGTATTTATCTCTTTTAAAAATTTGAAAATGTTATCATTGTACAGCGTTGACTTAAGGTTAATAAAATATGCACAACAGAATAGAACTCAAAACAAACCTCTGAAAATATTCAGAGGGTAGGTTAAGCTGGTAGACATGTCCAAATGTCTCTGAGTTCAAGCCAAAGATTTCACCTGACACATCAACAACCCTGTAATGAAAAAACTGTGTATGCTTGCATCTGTCTTGCATCATTAAAAAGTAATACACACATAACTGCATCCACCCTTACGTACACTCAAACCTACACACAAAAATGTATTTTTTACCGCTTAGCGTGTGTTATATTAATGGATGCACAGAAAACACAGTCATGTACCAAAATATTCCTGAATCATAAATAATTCATTCTTATACATTAACGAGTCAAAGTATTCTGTCACAAAGTGTTCTGCAATATATATGAGAAAGCAGCTAAAAGTTGAACAAAATGGGAATAATCAGCTACAAGGAAAAATTACATCGACTCATAGAAAACCTCAAACATCAACAAAAACATAACACAAACCTTTTTCCAATTCTGTTGGAACTTGTTTTGGACAAATCCTGTGGGGATATTTCGGTCACTTTTTTGCAGGTAAGAGTATGTTTGCATGTACAACTCTACTTTACCCTCCACTTCTGTAAGGAGATTAATACAGAAGATCTAAACTCTTCCACACTTTTATTATGATTATGAGTGACAGATGCATCAGAAAAAGCCACCATTAGGACAAGAGATAAAAAGGATCCATGGACGGAGCAGTCTGCATGATCCTTTTATATCTCGCTTTGAAGAAGACATTGTTTTCCCATCTCCTCTTCCCCTTCCTTCCTCTTTTCTCCTCCCACTGATGTCAGTGACTCCTCATCAGGGACTACATTAAAACTCAATCAATTACACACACACACACACACACACACACACACTCATGCACATGCACATACACACACACACCTACCAACAACTGTCTCTCTATGTCATCCCTGGGCTTAATGCCAGCCTCTCTCTCCCAGTCTCTCTCTGTGCAGTCTTGTCCTCATCGCTCTCATTGTGATCCTCTGGCCTTGTTGGCCTTGGCATTCAATTTAGCTGTCATCCAGATGCATCCCTCCCTTACACACACACACACACACACACACACACACGCATACACAACAACACACACACATGCACATTCGCCACTCACACACAGATGGATTTCCTGTCAGGACAGTTTGAGACCAATCAGACTGTGGTATTGGAGCATGCCACGATGAGGGCTAAAGGCCATCAAGGGATCCCCCACACAATGAAGTGCTCCCTTTAATCCTAGACACATACAATAACACCCAGATGAAAAGACACACATACACACACACACACACACACATATGCAGGCATGCCAAAAGTTATATACATTACCAAACACAAAACAGAACAGAAATACATGCAAAGTCAACTTCAATAACATTGCACTCATCACTAGTGCTATAAAATTTGAATGCATTCAACATGAATGTGAATGTATTAGAAATGCAGACAAGTCCTCTCACGTGTTCATGTTTTCATACATGTATGTGTGCTAAGATGCCTCCAGGCACCATCAGGGTGTCACACAATATGGCCTAAGCTCAGGTTCTGAACTGCGTCTACTTATTTTCCAGGAGATCGGCAGAGCCGGACAGAGAGCAGAGAGAAGGAAAGAGCAGTGACAAGAGATAGAGAGAATGACAGAGACCCCAAAATGACTGACACAGAAAAAGGAAGAGGGACAGACACAAAAAAGAGAAGGTTATTGAGGAAAAAGTCAATAGAAACAGAGAGAGAGCAGAACCAGATGGAGACATGATGATGGGATGTGCTAGAGGGGAAGTTAGAGGAGATGGAGGAGGAAGAGTTGACAGTACAGAGAAGGAAAAGGAGGAAGAGAGAAGATGACACTACACAAAGAAGAGGTGGATCTCGTGTATGCATGGACAGCTCTTGTGATTGTAAGAAGGAATACGCTGAATAATAGATTTAAGGTTTCTTCAGCTTTGTAACGGAATAATTCATCTTTCAATATAGTGCAACATGTCAGGACAGTAAATTCATATGCATACTAAACTCAATATTTTTATGTATTAAGCAAATTATTTAAGCATTACCCAGTACAGTTTCATGTTAAATCAATTGGTGTCATATTTGCTACCTGAGAGCACATTTTCAGAATATAGGAAGAAAGTAAGAGAGGAAGACAAAGTAATCCTTGCAGTTTAAATCACAATGAGTAAATGCAATAGCAAACCAAACAGCAGTTACAAGATTTTTAAAAACCCCATGCAGAAAACCATCTCTGCAATGTCCATAAGGTAAAATACAAAGCTGGCCAGGGCAACACTTTTGCCCAAGGAAACAGTCAAACACAAAAATCTATCAAAAGCTGAGGAGTTTACAGTGTTTGATAAGATGAAAGCCAAGTCCCCTGCAGGAGACACAGCTACATTTACATTAGCATGCCTGCAGCATGATGCTGAACCTTACATGCATGATGAAACTTGAAGCGAGACATAAACAACTTCCTCGACATCTTCATTTAAATAATGAGCTTGTTGGAGGTGGAAAGTGGAGAAAGTTGTTGTTGGATTTTACTCTTTAAGTATCTTTGTTGGCCTTTAGCATTTTTACGAGCATCAGCCTACGCTCAGCCTCTGGCTGTATCTGAAATTCCTTAAAAAAAAAAGTCTATACAAATTGTATAACATTTAGAGGAGAAATTACTGTGAACAAGCACTAAGGAAGTGACAAAACCAAATATACATAAATGAAAAACATGTTTACTAACAAAGAAAAGGATTTTGGGATGTCTCTGTCAGGTTTTCTTGTTTGAATCCCACAATATATCTGTGACATGTTCACTTAAAAATGATTAGTATAATTCATAAATCAATCCAAACATGTTGGACAGCTTAACAGAATTAAGATAACACAGCCTGCATAATCATGTTACATTAACGATTTTCTTTGGTATTTTCTGGTATCTTGGAGGGAGAGAAGAGGGTAAATGAATATCAGTGTGAGATATCTATTGCAGCAAGGTTTCCAAAGAATGTGGATGGCCTCTCCTTATAGTGAACGAAGCACTGAATTTCAAATTTGTTTTTAACCAGCTGCAGCACTTAAGAAGAGTAGTCACCCTGCAATACTGAAATAGTTCTTTTTTTTCACCTTCAGCATCTCTGCTCACATAACTTGCCAGCTTGAGCTGTCAGTGTAAATATCATTAATTGAGACTGCTTGCTGCTATTTACTTGTTTGTGCTGCTTCGTGGTTCACCAGCTCCTAATACTGTGCAGCAGAAAATGGTTTCAGGTATGTAACAGAGCGCAATGGGGCATTTTTAAAGCCCCCCCTGGAAAGCAGCTGGTTAGATTGGAAATAGATGAGACTTCTTATACCTTAGGTGATATCTAAACATTAAAAATGCCTTGTTACTGATTCTTCTCCCCCTAAACTAGCCTGGGAAAATCCAGACAGAAATACAAAAGGTGAGATTGAGACAGATATATACATAAATGTACACTGATGAGAAATGGCACTTTCAATGATTTCAACACTTCAAACTTTAATGAACCTGACGACTCAGAGAAAAACACTTTTTAAGAGCAGACAGCAGCTCAGGAAATCAAATATACCAGCATGACACAGTGCGACAGTATATCTGTATCTACCTAACTAAATTGTATATTAATCTTTGATCCCACTGTGCTGTACACTCTAAAGTACATCCAGTGTATACAAAGTATATCAACATATCAATGTCTGACCATCTCAGCCTTAAGTACCTATTGCTGAAAAATCCTTACGATGTTAACAAGCTGTTTTGGTTTAAAAAAAAAAAAATGTACATTATTAACAGGCATACATTTTGCAATAACCTCTGGCTTGTTTACCTGAGAAAGTTGGAGGCAAAAGAAAACAGATACACAGTTACTTCCATGAAACTAAGACTTCACTCCCGCACAAACACCTCATATAGAGTTGTGCAGGCCCGTAATGATGTGGTATTTCTACACTGCTTATATGAATTTATGGGAGCTGTTACCAGTTCATTATGAGAGGTAAAACAATATTTTGTTATTATTTTTAAATTTTTACTTGGTTTCACTGCACCCATTTTTTTTAAGTTGACCAGGTGCTAAGATGTTCCCTCTTGTTGGCCTTTTCACTTATTTTATTTTCTCAACTTAACATTGTTTTTTTCAGTTTTCTTTCTTTATCCACCCTCCACACCTTTCTCCCCTCTCCTTCCTCTGGTTCGGCAGCTCTAATTAAGTGAGCTGACTAGATTACATTTGCTGTTAAATGAGTCTCATGTCCTTCTCCTTCTATTAGATCTTAGTGTGTGCTTGCATGCGTACATGTGTGTGCTAGTTTTTTGTCTGTGTTCCCAATTTTGCATGTGCATATAGATATATATGCATAAACATATACTATATGTATAAATCTCCTCCATGTTTCTCCTCCGCGGTGTGTATAATATTTGCTTGCATGTGCTCGTCTTGCCCTGGGTGCAGGCCAGAGGTGCTGATTGCCAGTTGACCGTGGGGCTATTTTAAGGCCCAGTTTAATTTGTGGTGATTGATTGTGATAATTAATTTGCCGTAGGTAGATGATTGTGGTAATTAATTTGCTGCAGCTTGATGATTAAGGGTTGGTGGTGTCCCGTTGTGATCAGCACTGTTTGGCCGATTAGCTCCTTTGCTGCCACATTCATTTATTGTTAGAGAACACCCCTGTTCACAGCTGTAGATGGGGCCCTTAGTCTCCCAAAGAATGTGACCTCAATAGGAAAACTTTAGGCTAACTATAGTCAGAGTTAATGTGCATTAAACTCTGGTCCCTGCAAATAAGAAACTAAACACACAAACTATACATTAGACACATCTCTAATCTAAACACACATTTTACTTAAAAGCTGGAACACTTAGATAAAATGAACACTGGGAGTAAAATATGTTTTAATATGTTTTCCATAAAGTCTTATTTATATTCTCTCAGTATGTTCTATTCCTATACTACACTATGGACTCTTAGAGATCTGCACAGTGAGATAGTGGAAATATTGCTATTTCTATCCTTCATTTGCCTGGTATTCCCCATAGTCTCTGCAGGATTGGTGAGGTGGAGAGCTACTTCATCCAACCAAATGAGACTTGCTGCTCAAATGAGAACGAATGGCTTTTCTAACAGCGATATTATTAAACACACAGCACGGGTGTTTCAAGCGCATTAGTGGGACTGATATCAAGTTGTTCGGCTGACTGGCGGAAACAATGAACTCTGGCTAACGTTATTAATCGGAATCATAAATCTATTTCTAATCTGGTCTATCAAATAATGAGGTAGGGGAAACCAAGCAAGGTTTTCCATTAAACTGTAGAATGCCACACAATAGCATAGATGTTCACACAGACACACACTTATGCACACATTCACACATCATACAAAAAGATGGAGTGAAATGGAAAGCAAAATGGAAAACAGTAGAGGAAGAATAGTTTCTTTTGACATCTTTATGTAAGAAATTCATTTATGCATGGCCAAAGATGGACTTGGGTTTATTGGTTTCTTTATTCTGGAATGGAATGCAGTGCAAAGCAAAGGATAAAAAAGGAGAGAGAGAGGGACGTCTCCATTTGCATCGGGAAATAGGGTGAGGCGTATTTAAAACGTCTAATGAAATTAGAGCAGGGGTTTTGATTATCAGTCTTTTCTGGCTCCAAGGAAAACATCTTCGACAACAAATGAATCATTAGCAAGAGGGGCAAAAAAACAATTTACCAGACTAACAAGCACTGCAACACTCATCAGAGAAGGAGTGCTTTGACAAGCACTACTTCTGCTGCATGCTTGGGGTTTGTACATCTGTGTGTTTGACTAGTCCCAATATGTGTGAGCTCTCAAGCTGATACAGTTGAATGCATATCCAAATGAGGCCTACATATGAGTGTATGCACTGTATGTGTGTGTGCGTGTTCATTATAAAACATTATGCAGGAATTCTGCTGATCCAATTTATCTTTCTTTAATAGTGTTATGCAATTGTAAAAGTTCTAAATATTTTAAGTCAATTTAAATTGTTTTTTTTTTTCAAAAATTGTGAACTAATAAACATGAGTTGTTCTGACTTCAAGACTTTTGACTTGAAATGAGTTGAATTAATGTACGCTGAGAGTTTACCTAATTAAATTAATTTTTGAAAGGCAGGCAATTTTTGGAAGTTTACAGAAAGCTTGCATAATGGAAAGTTGCTGTGTGTCTTCAAAAAATGTCACGAAAATTAATGGCAGTTTGTTTCATATTTGATAAAAATGTTAATCATGAATTCAGTCCCTACTTTCTATATTGGCAATCCAAAAAAGGTCTCAGAGAGTGGCCATGTCAGTGCAATGTGGTTTGAAAGAGAACAGCTCCACTCACATTTTCACAAATGAATACTGCTCCAAATAAGAGTTAAAGCTATTAATTTAAGTAGAATTCATTTAATTTTGTTTTCCTTATGTTTTTAGGTAAAGCCAGCCTTGAAGAGTTAACAGGTGAAAGAGAAGTTAAGAGATAAAAGAAGCAATAGGACAAATCTGTGCAGCAGAGAATATTGGTTTTTAAAACACTCTGTATTAAAGCTGAACGAAAGTTCATTGGTTATTTAGGCAGAAACTATAAATTGTGGGTAATTTAGTTCTCTCTTAATTATTCCAGAAAACTGCACATAAAATTCAAGAACTGAAACAAGGAACTGACCGAATGTAAATTTCACTTTGTCCTCCTGTTAAGTACTTTCAAAGCATATATATTATGTTTACCCGTCTTTCTGTACATAAGAGCATTTAAAGTATAAAGTAATCCAGTCTAGTCTCCTGCTCTAGAATAGTGTGCTAAACCATTCACAAACATAACTAAGATAAATGATCAACAGCCTTTTAATTTTAAAAAGTTCACACCATTAATTATTGAATGACTTAATTTTAAAAAATCCTACAGTCTCCAGCTTGTATGCTAATAACAAAATGAGCTGGTGCTCCGCTGTGTTATTAAAGTTGTGTGGCTGCAGCGGCAGAGAGCTGCTACTCTGTGCTGCACTGTTTGCTCCGGGGGAAAGCCAACGTCGTACGAGACTCTGAGAAGGGTTTTTGAGGTAAAGTAGAGTTGAGCATAGAGTTGTTTTCTTTATCAGAGTTGTTTGAGGCTTCAGTGTGTGTCGGTCAGCCAGTCTTGTTTGTTACTGCTGATCACTGTGTCCATGTGCTGCATTGCCCTTGTGCACAAATCAATTATTTTACCCACCATTGTTAGTCAATATCATATTTTCTACCTTTATAAGTTCCTCACCAGAATTATAAGTTGGGCCTGCGTATTAAACCGACTCTGTATTAGCATTTTATTTGAGTGAACTTTATGCCCAAATGCCATTTGCCTTTGTTTCATAGTAAAGGTTTTTACCGATTCAAGTGAAAAATGTCAGATTATACAGACACACATGCACACACGACTCCTGTGACTTGATGAGGTTGTTATGATTAATAGGGGTGAAAATCACTTGCAATTTAAGAGGCCCATTTGACTCCCCTAACTGCTTCAACACACAGATACCACATGCAGAGCGCTCAGCCCTTGGTGCTTAATGGAGCCCTCATATGGGTTATTGATCGGGCAGACCACAGCTAGATTAATTTATTCTACCAATCAAGCTTTAATTAATAGCAGGACACTCAGAGACCCCATTAAAAGTCATGGTCATTACTCACAGCTGGAACATAGAGGAAACCAATAATCAAAACATGGCCGATGCTCCCTTGTCCCATATCTGGAGCTTCAGCCAGTTGAACCAAGGACACCAGATGTGTAATATGTATTTCAAACAAAGTATTACAATGAAAAAAAGGGTAATCTGAGGGCTCTAAAGACCTCCTGTTTGAGAAAGAGAGAACAAAACAGACAACCACTACTAAGTACTACCAACTCCTAACAAACCAAATCACCAACCAAAACACATAAACAGCAATAAGTAAACAGCAGGAACTACAAATGGGTCATGAATTTTTGGAATTCATGGTAGTCATTTAATTTATATAACATTAATTGTTTGATATGATTATTATCTTGTCTGAAAAAAAAATTAACATTTACCAACAGATCGTAATTGCTTAATACTGCATAGTATCACAGTATTACCGGGCTCCAGTGTAATGTAAGTGGCAAGTTTTTTCCAAACAAAGGCAGTAGTATAGCATTTGGTACATTAATGTAAAGTCGGCTGGATTCCAATTTACAAACAGAGGAAGCTACAGACTCAAAATGTTCTATGTTGTAGTACAATGGAAGCTCTGCCGGATGAAGCTACAGTATCAAAAGCCGACTGCAACTTTGCAGTCGAGGAGAGTGAAGCACCCAGCAGAAGAAGGGGTCCTGTTCACTGATTGACACCAGAAAAAGTAAGTTTGATGACTTACATGCAAAACAAACAATGTCCTTCATCTCAAAGATGTCAGCTTAAACATTCTTCACCATCGAATCAGCATTACCCAAAAACCAAAGAAACTACATGACCATAATTGAAATGAGTTAAGTGCTTGGTTGATAATGTCAAAAATGGTCTCTGACCACAACCACAGATTCATTGACAGCACTTAGAACTGAATAGCATGTAATGGTAACCTGTTACTACGCATACAATAACAGAGTGCTGTTCTGCCGAACAAAACCATGCTACTGCTAAAACCTGGAAAATGTAGTTTCCATTGATCTCTCTATCTCTCTCACTGTCTGTGTTTATATGTATAGGCGTGTGTTTGTGCATGTGTGAGTGTGCGTGTGTGTGGGGTTGGGGTTCAAATAATGGTCAACTATGTGACAGTAATATTACATGAAATGCCCATTCCTAGACATACTCACAAATACAAGCACAAGCATAAACACAGTCACTGAAGAACAAGTGAAAAGTGACAGTGAAGGGCAGGATAGACATGATTTAGGGAAACAGACTGCAAAAAGGTTCAAATGTGAAAGCTGGAAGATTAGCCATACTGCATTCAGCAGGCAATAAATCTCTCATGTTGCTGCCCATGCTCAGAATGATTATGCTAAAAGTGGATATCGGACCTCTCCCTGATGTGGGTGCCATTAGCAGGCAGGAAGTAAATACTTAGACACAAAGAGAGAGAGAGGAGAAGCTTCCTCTCGGTGAAATGGGTCCTTTAGTCATAAATGTGCATGGCAAGGAATAGAGGAAGAGAGGAAGCGAGGAGGGAGAACTTTACAATTAGCGTTCATAATGAGATCAGGGTTATCAGACGGCTCGCTGGTCACGGATGATGAAAAGAACACTAATTCAGTTTGTCTCTTCCACTGTTCCGCCAGCCCACGCTTCTTGCTAAGAGATGGAGAGAGAGAAAGAGGAAGGGTGGGGAAATGTCCACATTAAGAATAACTTCTATCAGACATGTGCTAAATTATCTCCACAGTGTAATTTCATTGCTTACTTTTATTACAATAACTGCAAGCTCAACAGAGCAGATGTCATCATAGTAATCTAATTTTTGGTCACTACTTGGTGTTTCCCTTTAAAATAATTCTGTTATTCTTTGTTAGTTTCATGCCATTCTTTGAAAAAAAAAAAGCTGCCCAAATGATGTCAACACAAGTTTCTTGTTTTATTCTCTTGTTTCTGTCAACTCTCTCAATCTCCTGCTGCCTATAAATACCTCAAAGCCTGCCCTGGCTGCACCTCAGTTGGAGCTAAATGAGTGTAAACAGCCCTGACTGGGCCAAAGACGAATGAGTGGCATCACTGAGGGAGGAGGTCGAGAGATGGATGGAAACACAGGCAGAGGAGGAGAAGACAGAAGAAGAGGCGTCCACACACTCCTCTCTATAGAGTTCCTTGTGAAAAATGGCCTCAGTGCAGCTCTCCAAGCCAGACAGCAGAGCCTACACATACCAAAACACAGGCCTGAATATACTAATCACTAGCACATATGCATGCAGACACACACACACACACAAACACAAAGGTAGACAGAGACATGCTGTTTGGACTGAAACATACTTTTATCAAATCCTGAGATAGACAGGATATTGTTTGGGTGTATTTTCCTTCTCAGAGAGTTTTGTTGCCACGCCCTGCAGCCACAATCCCAGTCTTATCAATGCAACTCATCAATGAGCCCTAATCATTAAGACTGATTAGGAGACATCTCAGTGTGAAAGGACCTGAACACAACCAATCTATCACCAACGCACACTCACACACACACACACACACACACACACAAACGCAAAGGCAGACACTCAAGCACGAACACACATGAAGACATACACACACACCAATTCACACACAAACATACACACACACTCGGGCTTCATCCATCACCCCCTGTGGCTGGTCTATCTGAGGTCTCAGTGATTAGTTGTCCTGCCCGGCTGAATTATGATGTTAATAAGTCACCATTAGTTCCCGTGTCCACACCCACTTCACACATGTGAGTGAAAGTGTAAGCACGCACACACACACGCACCACCATCACAAATCATTCAGTTATATGTTATATTTGGTCTGGTCATAATGTGTAAAACAGAGTCTATTAAAAAAGCATTAACCTCTCATACTTCTCTTTTTCCCCTGTCTTTTAAAACAAAGATATGTGATAATTTAAAAAGTTAAAATTAAATTCAACAGATTCTAGAGGTCATGTTAAAAATGGAACAACATCAGTATATTTCATCATAAACTTCGTTGATAACAAAATGATTTTTTCAAACAGATATATATTGACATAAACTTACACATCTTTGTTGCAAAGCAAAAGTAAAAATCATAAAGAAGAGAACGGAACAGGAAACTGACCACACACCTGAACAGAGCCACTGCCCCCAACGGGACCATGGGACCACCAAATCACCAGCTTCACCACCCACTCAATATACACAGTATCAAATGATTCATTGACACAAGTCACAAGTGGATGAATAAAAGCATGCAGTCATTTTCTTTTCCATACTGACACAAAGCCCATGACCCGAGGCAAAGTAAAGAACAATGCTGCTGTCCATTGTACTGAAACAACAGAGAAAACCTAATGGCACCAAATGCAAATATTTATTAGTTACATGAAATATTGTGTCACACTTCTATTTTTGCATTCCATATTGCCCAAATCACCTGGGTGTACAGTGGGTTTTAATTAGTTCTATGAATCTGTCAGGAGAAAAGAGAAAATTACAAGCATCTAGGTCTACTAACAGCAGGGAAGCCAACATAGCTCAAACTGCAAATACAAAGCTGTGAGTCTAAGGAATTACAGATATGAATCCAACAAGAACCCTGTGCAGCAGACTGACTGTTGCTAATGTCTAATCACAATAATTCATCAGGAGCTTTCAAAGCAACATGCACATCCTTTGATTGAGCAATGGGGCTAACGCGACATAAAACAAAAAAGATAAAATACTTAGAGAATGATTTTTTGTAGTTTTTGATGTTTTGTAGTCTTGTAGACTCTATGAAGCTATTTTTTGTTAAAAAGGTTTTTCTTCTTGGTCTAATTCATGAAACTTTAATATTGACATCTACAGAAGAGCTGAGCGGAACTTAACCTTTTGCATATTTCTTGTATCACAAATAAATGCATTCATTTTCATTAGGTTGAAATTAAATAGAAGCCTTAATAAACATAATAGACCTTGATGATGACAAAAGTTTTATATGCAAGTGTAACCCAAGCTTTAATGATCGTAACCTTTTCTGATGAGATAACATGTAATCATACATATATTCATTGAAGTAAATCAGCTCAGAGGAAGAAAAGTCACATTTCCGGCCAGAACATTTCAAAGACTTTAACTAAAATATAAAAAAAGTGCAACAATGTTTCTCTCCTTGGCACTCAAACAACTTGGAAAGGCTGGCGAGTCATTTTTGATCCTTTTTTTGAGTGGGTTGTCTTGTTAAGATCAGGATTTCTTAAGACCAACTAACTAAAACTCCAAAACCAATTATGATGTTACACATGTGGACTTATTCTCACATTAGCATCAGTAGACACCACTTTGTTTTAGAGTTATATGAATCTTTCACAGAGAAAGCATTGAGCTAAGCATTGCTGAGGTAGCCAACATTTGACATACAGACACAGGGTCAGTGTTTTGAACAGACTTGCCAAGAAAACTGCTGTAAAAGGCTATAAATCAGAATTTATTGTATATGAAGTCAGCCATATATACTCAGATAATGAGAACAACAAAGTATAAGTAACAGTGGCCAAGATGTAATCGCAACATCAGATTAAATGCCACAGAGACATATTCAACAGGTCCCAGCAAGCACTGTGGTCGGTCTAGCAATGGCACAGCAGCCCACACAAAACAAATAACATACACATAAATGAAAAATATTAAAATTAGGGGACTTACAATCTGTTGTGTTGTATTCATCCACCTTATGTTACAACCTGGCAGAAGCTCCTTTTCTGCAAACTCATCATCTCAGTTTTACCAATCTGACCTTAAATTAATGGTTACCAGAATAATGGCAAGTTCAAATATGTCAACTACAGATCATGTTTAAAATCTTTTTTTTAAAACAAAGTTTCTTGTCACTGGGGGCAAACTGACTGATGCCTGGTCGTGTTTCATATTCTCCTCAACTCATCCTTTCTTCTGCTTTAGTTTATTTCAATATCGGCAGTACAGCTTTAGAAATCTTGCAAGAAGAACAGAGGAGGAAGTAAAACTTTTCTACAAAAAGAATTATTGTATAAAAATAAAAAGAATACACCAATAAATAATGAATGAATGAATGAATGAAAAAAATATATAAATATATAAAAACGAAATAAATTAAATACATAAAATAATTCTGAAAAAATAATTTCAACAATAAAATATATAAAAATAAATAAATTCACAATTACAAATAATTTAAAAAACAGAAATAAACAAATATCGTATTCTTTTCTGCCTGTAGAGCCCATAAGTTCAACACACCAAATAAACATAACCCTCAAACATGACATCTATATATTGTGACCTGTGTGAATGACCGATTCATTGGTTATATTTGTTCATAAGCCCTTGTCCACATATATATAAATATATATATATGTGTGTGTGTGTGTGTGTGTGTGTGTATGCGTGTGTGTGTGTGTAAGAGAGAGAGAGGTAGAAAGAGAGAGAGAGAGAGAGAGAGAGAGAGAGAGAGAGAGAGAGAGAGAGTGGTCTTTTGATACCCAATAAAGACCTTTCATCACCAATGGGATGAACTTTGATGAATACCTACTGCCTAAGTCAATAAAATTTTGGCCAGACATTGTTCCTCTCTACACCAGCTATACCTTCATTCTGGTTTAATCAATATCAGAGAGAAATGCAGGGACAGAAACTGCAGGAAGAGATAGATCTGGCTATTAGAGGATCTAAAATATGCAGGTATGGCCCAGGTCTTATGACTAAATAATTGATTAGGATGGGTCGATGGTGATATGTATCATTGCTGTTTGATAAGCTATAGGCTGATCTAAAGATAGCCCCAGAGAAAATCTATAGGTAACGGTAGGCTATTGATTTGCACATATCTTATAAAAGATTGAAGTGATGACAACTAAATGCATGTCAGTGAGGTGTTAAGGATAAAGTAATTCATCAGAATAAATCAATAGGAAATCCTCAGACGCCTCTCCCCATTTGACCAAATTCTTATTTACCACAAAGAAATAAGTTTTGTGTAAGCTTTTTATTGAGTCACACAGTAAAGATGCTTTCTTTTACTACATGCCTCGCTTGAACACATCCCCTTTTAATTTGCTAATTTAAGTATTTCAAAGTTGTCCATTATAAACAAAATATGATCCAGTCTGTTCCAAAGGGAAGTTTTCAGTTTTGTCAGAAAAGTCTTCACATGAAAACTTTTCTCTTAGATTTAGGCTCAATTGATGAGTACAAGGTTCCCTTTTTATGTGGATTGCCTAGATAATAGACACCACTACACACACGACTTGAATTGCAACATGCTGCTTTTTAAGTGAAGATTAATGCAATTTATTTGGCTTTTCCTTACCTAAGGGTTATTACCTACCAAAGTGATGCATGAAAAATATTACAGACAATATGTCCTCATGGTGGTTGTAGAAAGCAAATTGTAGCCAGGGCTTTGGGGCGACATCTGCTCTTGAGTGCTGCCATAATGACCGGCTTATGAAAGCTCTGTCCAAAAATTTGGCTCCGTATTTGTAGAAGCAGAGAACAAGCCTTCTGCCATCTGGGAATCACAACAAGCACACACACACACACTTGCTGCGTTAAAAATCATCTGAAGGGGTTCTTCAAACGACCATGAAGCATACTGGAAAAGGCATGTGCTGCGGAAAGATCTATTGCCTTTGGTTCTCATATTTGGCACCAAGAGGAAAAAATGGACCCACTGTTCCACTTGTCAGGCAATGTGCAACATTAAAGTATCTGCATGTGTGCATAGTTTTCTTATCTGACATCAGACAAGCCTGTACTCCATTCTGTCCCTCTATCTCTCATACACACTCTCTCATGGGGAAGTTTCAACTCATCGGAGCGTGAATATGTTTGAGCAAGGTGTTGAAATTTCACCAAAGCTGGGAAGCCTGTGTGAAATGGGATTGTCACTCTAATGTAAGCTTGGATCACATTATAATGCTGTGCTATGCCAAAACATGGTTGGTAGGTTCAGCCGTGCACAGTTATGTACATACATGCAAATACACATTGTAGGAAACACACACACACACAATTCTGAAATTTCCTTTGTGCATTATGCAGCTTCAGTTTCTCTCCGGCACACAAAATTAGCTGAGGTTAATATCTGCACCTCAGCTTAGAAATAAAATGGGAGCGTCGTGCATGTGTGTGTGTGTGTGTGTGCATGTGTGTGTGCAGAGGAGCACAGCAGGGTTAACCATTTTCTCCTCTTCTGTAACTTCATTTAAGAAATATAAAATGGCAGGCCATTAGGGCAAACGCATTCACCAGCCTCTTATTGAGAGATGCTTTTAGAACAATCTAATTCACCACAAATTGTATGGCACTCCAACACTCCTCACACACACACACATAGATACACACACATGCACGCATACATGCACACACAAACACACACACACACACACACACACAGACACACTCGTAAACCCTTCTCTAATCTTCCAAATATTACTGCAGCTCTGTGAGCGCAGTGAGGGCTGCAGGAGGAGGAGATGGGTGGCACTGCGTTTCCACAGTGATAAAGTGGCACCTCAAACATGGCCGTCTGTTCACCCTGCCCTCTTATTAAACAGAAAAGAAAGAAAACAGGAAAGCAAGAGACCAACAGAGATTGCAAAACAGACAAATTTGAACTTCACACTCATTTTTTCTCTCTCTGTCTCTTCGCTAACAGCCTCCATGTTCTCACCTCTCTCTTCTCGGTGTGTGTGCTTCCATCTCTCTCCTCCCCTCCTCTTCTGTCTGAGTTATTAGCGATGAGAGGAAGTCATTCTCTGTGTGTGGTTATTAGTATTGATCTGAGTGCCGTTCAACAGCCGTTTCCTGCTGATTTCCCCTCGTTCGCCCTCCCTCCCTTCTTTTATTTTATACCCTTTAATGGCCCCCCCACCCCACCCCCACTCATCCATCTTAGCTCTCTAGCTGCTCCACAGTGAAGTTTTAACATAGTGCTTTGTCTGCTGTGTCTGACTAATTTACTGGGCATTGTGGCCTTAATACTGCTACACACACACACACACACAACTGACCACAGAAACAATAAATTTACATTCAAGCCCAGACCTGACTATTTTATTGACCAATAAAGATCACACACACACACACGCACACGAACACATCCACTTCATTCCTGCTGTTTGCACACCATGCAGTCACTCTCACTCACTCTCACACTCACACTCACACACACACGCACACTAACACATACACGCACACAAACACATACACGCACACACACACATACACACACACACACACATACA